>OZ010581.1:15398039-15675539 GCA_963932145.1 Acanthosepion lycidas | reverse complement strand
TATTTTGGCTGCTAATCATTCTTCTTCATCTGACCATGTCTTTTTTTGTTGGTTCTTCAGAAAAGAGGAAATAAAGCTTTAAAAAGAATTTGATGGCTAATGTAACTTTTACTACTTCGAGTGAAAAGGCCTAAAATTTTAATTTTAAATTTAGAGTGAAACATGAGAATCTAGACGACATTTGGCTATTTTGAATATTCCTAATATTTGGTTATAATTTTAAACAAGTTTTGTAATTATCAAACGTTTAATGATAATTAAAATGGAAAAATTAAAAATAGATTTTATTTCCCCAAATTTCTTTGTAAAGAATATTACATCGCATTGCATTTTTAGCACTGAAGGTTCAATTTTAAACCTCATTTTTATTTAAAATAATTTTTTGACCTTAGAATTTTCAAGATATTTGAGAAAATAATTTCCTGTACTTTTGGAATTGCAATGAATATTAGCAAAAGAAAATTTTGGGGGCATTTTCTGATAAAGTAAAGGTAAGATTGGCCATATCATTATTAACTATGACTTTTTGTACAATACTTTCAATTTCTTCTTCAGCTCATCTATTGTCAATAGATTGTGCTAATTGCAGAAGACAGTGTCTACTACATTGTTTATATGCTGTGGTGATGGAATAAATAAATATATATATATATATATATATATCAGATGTTGTATTTTTGAAAGGAAGTTGGGTGAAATTGTAACGAGGAAAAAGTTTATGTACAATAAATTTTTCGATCTGTTAAAAAAATAAAAAAAGTGAGTCCTATTTTAACACTTATAGAAAATTTTAAAAAATATTCTTTTTTTTTTTTTTTTTTCTTATACACATTACAATGACAAATAAATTGCAAATTTTATATAAAACATAAAAAATAGTGACCACTTAATCATCTTGAGTGTATGTGTGTATCACACATAGATTTTGTGACTTTCTTTTTCTCATCAGTTTTCTCTCTCATGAAATATTTGTCTGTATTGTTGGCATTCATCTTGAAAGATTGAATTCTTCTCTTCTCCATTTGCAATTTTACATTGTCACAATAGTCCAAAATGTATTTTGGAATATTTGGGTGTATGGAATTATGCATGTTTGTACATAGATAACTTTAATTTAAAATGTGTGTGTGTACTGATAATTTCAGTTTATGTATGATTTGTGTGTGTGTGAAAGAGACTTGGGATTATTTTCTTTGGCTAAAATAAAGAGCTGTGCTTGTATCAGGTTGTTTGTAAAATGTGTGACTTTTATTGGGTTAATGATGATATTGTGTTAATGCAATTGCGATTATTTTGATGTGCATTTTGTAAATAACTGTTTTCTGGCTGTGTTCAGTTTATTGCTCAGGAGTTTGTGTGTGTGTGTGTGTGTGTGTTTATAAGTGAATTACGTTTGGTCTTATCCAACAGGCTGTTGAAATAAGTGTGAGCTTGTTGGTGTTAATATTTTATTAGTTTCATTGTTTCCATTATTTTTCTGAAGAGTTTAAAAAGACAAGTTTAGCAGGGGTGAGAGATCTGAATGCTTCATAGAAAATTGTTTGTGTGTGTATTTATATATGTATTCACATTGTTTATACTAATATGTAAATGAATACATTGTTGAAGATGAGAAAATTTCTTTTAAATAATGCCAACATATTTTTATTTGAAAAAAAAAAAAAAGCTTAAACTCCAAAAATTTGTTTTTGTGATGATTGTATCCTCAATTTTAAACATTTTTCTGGTAAATCTCCCCCTGCCTAAATACTGAAAATCTAACATTGTTTTTAATGTTCACATTCCAACTGTTTTATGAAGAATTTTTTTCTCTTCCATGTCAAAAGTTGTTTCTAGATGAACATCAAATGAACAGTTTAAGTACAAAAGTAATGGATTACTTGTATTTTTTCCTTCAAATTTGATCAGTATATTTTAAATTATCAGGTGGCATAGTGCCAAAGAAATATTCTTTTTTTTTTTTTTTTCTTCTTATACTAAACCAGCTACACAAAATTTAATAAGGAAAAGGCCAAGGTCATGTCACTTTACATTCAGAGATTGCTTTTTCTCTATTTACAAAAATGTGATTAATAGTGTCACAACAAAACTGTTACTGTTACTTTTTATCTGCCAGAAACTATTTATCATGACACTTTCTTTCATGACTTCATTTGATATTGCTCTTCCATGAGAAGACATTTCATCTTTTCTTAACCACCTGTTCATCTTTTCGGTTTCTGCATCATTTCAATTTTGTTTTGCTTGTTTCTACTTTTGGAAAAAACCCCACCACCACCACCACCAAAAAAAAAAAATAGCTGTCTTCTCAAAAGAAGAGATTGGTGGGGATAAACTAAATGGTTTCCATTGTGCACTCTACTAATGGACACCATCCAACTTTTAACCAAACAATAATGAACTTTCTAATCATTTGCTTTGTTTCCATGATGGCTACACTGCTGAATTATCAGATATCCAGATAATAAAAAGAATTAATTCTCAATGTAGACAGAGAAGGGACAACTGAAAAAGAAAAAGGATTTTTTTTTTCTCCTTTAGGATAAGATTTAGAAAATGTTATTGAGTGGCTGTAGATGTTGAAGCAAAAGTCAAATCACTGCAGGTTGTGATGAGGATAACGGACTTACAAAAGCAAGAATTTCGAACTTCAAATTGGAATTTTACTATTTTATTTTTTTACCTTATTTTTTAATTTCTTTCTTTTTTTTTTTTAAGATTATTTTTTGCACTTTTCTATCTTGGTGAACTGTTTTATATACATTTTTTTTATCTACAATTTTTTGTTTAATGTTTGCTTTTTATTTAAACAAAAATGGAGTATGTTTCATTTGTAAATTTATTTACTGAATTTTTTTCCTCAATTTTAAACAAAGATAAATAAATTCATCTTTTAATCCTGTTTTGTAGATTTATACATCAAATTCGTTCTTGCTTTCATATATAAGCAACTTAATCTTATGTATTTTTGTATATTTTTTTTTTCCTTCTACTGTTACTTTCATTTTTCATTTGCTGTTAATTATTTTTTTTTTTTTTTTTTTTTTTTAACTTCCTGTTGGCAATACTTCTTTAAAGCAATATTTTTTTGTCTGTTTTATAATGAAATAAATTAATTTTGGTCCACCTCCTTTTTAAGGAAAAAAACTCTTTATGTTACAATACTTTATGAAATAATAGTTTTCTGAAACTTTTGCTTAGTACTTTACACTCAGGATTAAACAACTGTGTGTGTGTGTGTGTGTGTGTGTGTATATGTTTGTGAATCTTTTTTATATATCCACACACAATATAAAGTAGATAAATGTTATCAATATTTTGTCTTGTGTGTATGTCAATTTGTAAAAATTTATCGCTGCAATAGCAAGTTTATCCTGCAATTCCTGGATTAAAATAGCTTCCAAGACCAACATTAATCTTTTCCTAATTTATCAGAAAATAAAATCGGTAAGAATTGATGTATTCTGGTTTATCTTAAGAACTCAGTACTTTTTTTTTTTTTTTTTTTAAATTCTGACTTCAGTCAAAATGTTTTTTGGTTTTGTTTTTTCCAAAGTTGTCTTTAAAATCTTAGCCTTCTTTCGAGCTAAATGAAAATATTTTCACACCAAATTTCAGAATCTCTAAATAACGGTTTCCTATAAAATGTGCCTATCTATACATAAAATTTCATAAATTACCAGTTACATTGAAAAAGTTGTGTAAAAGATTGTGTGATCCGGCCTACTCAAGAATGGTTTTCTTCTTTTCTACAAGATAATTCCTTTGTCCCAAAATCTAATAGAAATATAAATCTTATCCCCATCATTAAACACTGCAGATAGAATTTATTGTATCTCTAAAACTTGATATTTCTGTTTATAAAGCATTTTTCAAGTGTCATGAAAGCAAGTATTTTTCTTATTAAACAATTAAGATGTATTCCAAAATGTGAAATATTAACACAAATTCTAAGAACCCAAATGATTATTTTGATATTTTCTATTTAAAACAAAAGCTGATCTCCACATTCACTTATTAACCATTATTTTCTGATTGTCTGATATTTTTCATTTTATGTGTTAATTCTATAACTTTAGATTTTGTATCTAATCTAGTTTTATTCAGTATTAAAAAAATACTTTTTTGTGTTGTTAGCTGAAATTTTAAGATATTTTAAATAAAGAATAAAAATTTTACTTTTCTGTTTGCAAAACTTCCATACCAAACCAAATGGATGCAATTAGTTTTCTTCAGAGAATTTTTCTCTTCATTTAAAGCCACTATTTTACTGGGTTTTGCATCAGTTTAGCTTTTCAGCCATAATCTACTTTAGATATGACTCAACTTCTATTATCCTAAGTGTGCTTCATCTCCCTTGCATTTCCTAATTCACTTTAGAATTCATCATCATTTCAAACTTGACAAGAAATGGCAAAATTCTTTTTGGTACACAAAAAAAAAAAAGCTATAAAACTGAAGGAAACAACAAGTGTTAAAACTTGGACACTCTTTGGGGGCAAAGAAAAATAAATTTCTATTTACCTCACTTTATCTTAATCCCCACCACCTAATTTTTTTGCACTTTATTCTTTATTTCCCTACTTCTCTATTTTCTACTTTCTTCAAATTCTATCCCACCACCACACACACGTTCTTTTTCTTTTCATCAATTTTGGTTTGATTTTTTTCAATCCATTCCAATTTATTTTTCAACTACTCCTCTATGTCTCCCTCCCTTCCCCTCCCTTTCATAAACTTATAAATGAAATGAATCCCAAAACAAATCTTTAAATGAAATTGTCATCAAGGAACTCTGTCCAATCTAAACGTGTTAAAAATTAATGACCCTCTGTCAATTATCTTGAATCTCTATCCTACATTGTTGTTTTTCTTCCCTTACAAGATGTGAAAGTATCGAGACATTGTTCGATTCCTGAGTCAATCCATTTTTGAATGCAGTCAGCATATTCATGCTTTAGCTGCAAATAAGTGCACAATTCTTTTCACTGCAGCAAGGAATCAAATATTTTAATATTTCTACATTTTCAGCAAAATTTCAACCCTTGTATGCAAATAATTTACTGCTCATAAAAAATTAAAAAAAAAAATCCTATGACGTTTTTCAAATTTAAATTCATTACATTTTTGACTGAGACTCATGAGATCTGTACTGTAAAGTTATTTACTCAGCTCAGTTTTGTCGAGCACAAGGCCATAAGTGTGGCGCAGTTATCAAAGATCGAGTATCACTACAAAAAATCCTTTTCGTCTGATAAATTACCATCAATGGTGGTTATTCCAGGGAGATAACTCGTACGTACTCCCAAACTTTGCTTTTTGTACTTTAGCATAATTCTGTTCAGATTTTTCAGTTTTGCATCATTTTATATGAAACTTTTAAATTTTTTTTCCATGTACAAAGAAATTCAATGACTTTCATTAAATTAGGTATATCCAAAAATTCGCTAAAAAAGAGCATACCATGATAAAAAAAAAAAAAAAGCCCCAAGCTCAATAAAAACAGTTTTATCATCAAAAGACAAAAGTATATTTTTACTATGAAATTTTTTAAATCCTTTCTAGCACATTTGAAATTTTGGTTATGGTGAGCCAAAGATTAGTATGGGAAATTTAGCAATTTTTTTTTTGGGGGGGGGGATTCTTGTGAAAGTCAAATAATTGTTAGATTTTAATTCAATTTTCAGGACTTAACAAATGAATTAACTTTTTTTTTTTTTTAATATCTACTTCTGTTACTTTTATAAAATTTTGAGAAATTAAAATTGCATCCTCTTCATATTTAGTTAAAAGCAGGACTTGTGGAGAATTTAAATCAATTTGTTTTTGTCAAACAGGAGCACTATTTACTGAAAATCTGCTCTGAATAATAAAACTATGACATTTAATTAGAAAGGCTTTTGTTTTTATAAAAATATATTAAGACACTATTGTGTTAAGAACATTTTTTCAATGAATAATGAATTTTTACAAGAATTGTTTTCATTTTTTTTATTTGAATAATTCATGTTGTAAATCTTTTAAAATTCAGTATTAATTTCACCCCTTTTAGATGATGTTATCACAAAATAAGTGATAATTATAGTAAATTTAAAGCCAGAACGTATCTAAAATTCAATAAACAACTTGGATTATGGAGAATATTTTCTTAAAATTTAAGATTACTGAGTACTTAAAAATTGTATATAAAAGACACTCACATTATATTCAATTATTTATAGCTAAAGCCCTGATATATTAGATAAACATCAATCTATCATCACATTGTCAAACATATAAACAGCTACCACTGTGTTAAAATCTATTTTAAACTTAAAGTAAATATTTGTTTCAAGTCAGATTAATTATACTTAAAATCAGGTAATATTCCTGAAATAAAGTTTCAGAAAATAGTATATTTTATTTTGGGAAGATTTTTTTAATAAAGAGAATTACATTGTGATGAAAGACAACTTTCAGTCAATTTAAACTAGTTTTTAAATACAGCAAAGTATTTTACTTATTTAGCTTGAAATTAAAACTAAAATAGGAGCTACAAAAGATTTTTCATTTTTAAAAATTCATTTTAAACCTTAGGTATCACATTTCCTTTGGTACCTACATTAAATTGATCCATATTTGGAAAGTGGGGTAGGCTTAACTTTATGATCAGTTTTTTTTTTTTTTTTAACATAAATAAAAAGTACAGAAGACTTGTGACATGTTTTACATTTTCACCATAAAAATATTTTAGGTTATAATTTGCATATATGACATCATTATAGCTTTGAAATTCTTATGGCAATAATCTGAAATAAAACCAATTCAACAAACTTAAGACTGTTGCTTCTAAAATGACATGAAACCACAGAATAAAATAAAATTAGGTTTTTAAATATCTGAAACAGCATGACAAATTGAATTTTTTTTTTTTTTTAAGGGTTTCTATTAAATTGTCATGTTTAATTTGTGGCTCAAGAAATGAGTAATCTTTTTATAATTTCACATTAAAACACTTAAGTGGGTGAGCATTTGAAAAATTAAAGATTTTTTTTTCCTTTCAAAACAGTTGAACCAAAAAGCCAAGCTGTCTAAAAACCATCAACTTATTAATGGAAATTATATAAATTTGTTATCATCCTCAGTTTGTATTCAAAATGGAAATAATGCCAATAGAAACCGTCCTGTCTCTTGTGTGTAGGAATGTCTGTTCTGTTCTAAATATTTTTATTTACATGTTTACAAGCCTTTTGTTTCCAGTTTTCTCTCCTTGCAAATTTGTAATGCTAGCATCAAAATCTTGCCAGATGGGAACCTTATTTTATTTGCAAGAAAAAAAAAAATTCTGTGTAATTAATTTTCTTTCCATGCCTCTGGTGAATTATCTGCTTTAGGAAAGATTCAACACTGACCAATATTTTAAGCCTTAGACTTTTAATTGTCCAAGTCCTGCAGACATTTAAAACATGGATAGAAATGTCAAGTTTAATACAGTAAGTCTAACTACTTTTCAGGTGGAAATTTGAGCAAACAAGAAAACAATAGTGCCCTAAATGATATCAGACATGAAAAGATCAAATTTGGAAACCTTCCCAAGAAATCTTAATAAAGTAATTCAACTAAATTTTAATTTTGGCTACTTATCAATTCCTTGTAATACCAAAGACTTTCTAAAATTTAGACACTCTTAAAAGTTCTAAGAGGCACAAGATTTCATTTCTGCTCATATTTTCACAAGTTGAAGATTGTAGAAAAATATCAAAGAAAATGTTATTTTTGTTAACACTTTCTTCATTTTTATGAAAGGATGGATGTACAGAATGAATAAAATTTACTTTAATGTCTGTTACTTTTTTTTTTTTTTTTTTTTCTTTTTAAATAAATATATATAAAATTTTTTAGGAAAAATTAAAATCCCATTTTAAATTTATGGAATTTAAGTTTGTCTTATTTTTTGCAGGGCCTCAAAGATCTCTACATTATCAAGGCTTTGTCAGTTTTCCATGATTAATTTTATAACAGTAAAAGGTGGTGGGGAGGAGAATTAAACAAAAATATGACAGCTAATTATTTTTGCATCCATTATGCTGCTAAGATTGACATCTTGTATAGATTTCCTCATTGGGTATTCATGTATTAGATTGTCAGATAAATTTGTTAGTTGCTTTTTTCCCCCCACCAATATTATTTGAATTAATCTGCAAAATATTTTTATTGTATTTTTGTAACTATTCTTCCACTACAACTTTTGTTTATTGGAGCAATCCAATTTAAATGATAGTGTTGAAGAAGCACACCATCTCATGTCACTAATTTGACTAAAATACTTGGTTGGGAAGTTCTACAACACACTATATTCTAGTGGATTCAGATCATTTTTTTTTTTTTTGTGTGTGTGTGTGGGGGGGGGCATTTTATTCTACAACATGGTGTTGAAAACATGGCTCGATAAATTCTTAAAGTCAAAACCCAGTAATTTCTACCACCAAGGTTTTGACAAACTAGTGGAATGTTGACAAGCTGTAAACAATGATGGAGAATATATTGACGGACTCGTTAAAATTTAATATTAGAATTAAAATAAATGGAGGGGGAGAAAAAAAAAAAAAAAAATGAATAAATTTATCTGACAATAATATATACAAACACTAACCCAATTCTACCTGAATTTGTAAAATGATGTATTTCTAATCAGTATTTTATTTACATCCAGACTAATGTCTGAATCTTCTTATACCATTTTGGTCATGACCTCTAACCTTCAGGTGTCTGTCAATCCAGGTAACCTTCAGGAAATTTCAAACTGAACCCATTATTTAGCCTACAGGATTAGATTGTTCCCATTCTGCTGTTCATGTCTACGGAGAGCTAATGTTTGCACTTTTTGAATGATACAGTTACTGCTGCTTCCGCCGAGTCTAAATCTGCACTACTTGGCCCAAGGATTGAACTATGCCACCAAATTCACAAATCAATACTTGTCCAATATTGTGTAAAAAAAAAAAAAAAAAAAAAAAAAAAATTTTTAAATAAAATTTTATTACTAAACAAAAGGGGATTTGATTAATTTAATTCATTTACATCCATTAAATTCACTTCAGTCATCCTGTTAAAGTAAATAATGCTTTTCATAAAATAAACATTTTACAGTTTTCAAGTTTAATTTTACTGCAATAAACCTTGGACAGAATTCAAGCAAGAAATTATTGTTTGCAATGAAATACTATTTTGATATACAAAACTAGTTTAATTCAGTAAGTTGCAAAAAAGGATTTTTCTTTATAAAATGATCTCCCTTAGATTTTCAATTATCATTGGCCTCTTGTCCAAATTGATATTTGACTATTGGTGGCAACAAGAAATTTTTTAAATTCATTATTTGATTGCATTTAACTCACATACCATGCAAATCTTTTTAAAAATATGAAGTGGGTTTTTAATTTAAAAAAAAAAAAAAAGCTTCTTTAAAAGTAATGCCTCCTAATGTTGGTCTATGTCAGATGATACCAAACCTCCCCACACACATATAAGCCTTGTTTTACATTGTTACAGATAGTAATCTCACAAAATGGCATCAGACATGAAAGTACATAGGAAGCAGAAGTGTACAACTGAATTCTCCCATGTGAAATTGCACCCATTGACACTTGCTGAACATTATATTAGGTTGGTGCAAAAATAATGTCGTTTTTGACGTTAAAAAATTATTTTTGCACCAACCTAATAGAAACCAATTACTGGATGTGAGCATATTTACACAATGCATTTCAGCAGTGGCAACAGTGATGAATCAAGCAATCAATATTCTAGGCAATCCTGAATACATAGACAAATTTGGTGTAGTTTTCATGAAAAGAGGAAGCATTACTTTCATCATATTTTTTTATTGCATCATCTAACCTGGTGGAATGGGCTTCACCAGCCCAAGACATGCTATGTATGTATGAATACCTCTCGAACTTTTAACACATAGCATAAACCAAGATAGGAGTTCCTCAGCAAACTATAACTACACCTGGTCATGAACAGATGGTTTAGTACAATTTTGTTTAAAAAAGAAAAAAATAATTTTATATAAATCACTACATAAAAAAAAAAAAACCCCTGAACAGGTGTGTTAGGAATTTGAGGAAAACAAGTGCTAAAATCTTTTACATGAAAGTTTATTCAACTATATATCCAGGGAGATAAAGTATTTGTAAAAACACAAATTCAAAGAGATGGAAAACCAAAAACAATTGTTCTTGATATTTGTTTTTATTTCATATGCGGTCTGTCAATCAAAAACTTGCTTTTTTTTTCACTCTCCAGTATTTTTTTTAAATTTGATTTTTATGTCTCCATTTGCTTTAACTTTTCAAAGCGAGTAGTTTAGTAAAAATCAAATCTTCCTTCTGTGCCAGCAAAGTTACAAATACATTTTAGCCTCTCCACAACATAAAGGCAAATGTAACATTTTATCATTTAGGCTTAAGACATGAGGTGCTTTGCTAAATATCACAGGGTTTCTTTTCATTTTAGTCAAAATGAGAAACTTGAATAAAATCAGTGCAATAAAATATCAAGTAGCCTCAATCATTTTTTTGTCTTCATAACACTCCCCCCCACACACACACCTTTTGTCCCATGCTGAAACATAAATATCTGACAAAAATAAAACAATTTTGTCTACAATCATTAAATGAGAAATGAATGCTGTTTTGATCTTTCTATCTCAACTGAATACCAGGATTCATTTACTTAACTAATTATTTGAATCCTGAAATTTATTCAATTTCTAACCATAAGAAATCTTTTTCCTCCTTAAATACAAGTGGATGGACTTATTCTCGTGTTACATAAGCTTCGAGTGAAACAAAAGGTCATATCTTCAAAGGAAGAGCATATTTTTGCACAAAAATTTTAGTACAATTCTAACTTTTTGTTTACACAGGCTTACAAAAGCTACTTATCCTAAAGGGGAATTTATTTTGAGTAAATGAATGAATCCATATTACACCTGACCCCATTTCTTATATCCTTAGTGAATTCACAGCCATACCTACAGAGAATATCTAAACAAGCACATGGACTACAGTTAAAAGAAAAAAAAAAAAATCTGCTTATAGATTGAGGCAAACATGGTGGATATATTTTCTTTTTTTTTTTTTTTTTTAGAAAATTAATGATACTAGAAAGAAGAGGCAGAAGTAAAAGAATTAGTTAAAAAATAAAAGATTATTGAAGGAGACTTGATCAGATTTCTTTTTCCAAGGTGAAGTGGTAATGAGCCTCATCAACTTTGAAACCCTTGACTGTGTAGCCTTTATTTCAATGTTCTAATCATTGGCCTATGTCCACAGTTAATCAAAATGAAGTTTCAAATAAAATAAGTTTATTATATTCTTCTCTTCAAATAGTTTTAAAATGCTGGCATTTCCTAAGCTTAAGGATCAAATGCACAACAGTTGTAATGGTCTGCAATATTAACTTGTTAACCATTGCTCTGGTGTAGTATTCAATAGTTAAAAATATTTTTTGGAATAATTGCTTTTAAACAGCCTTTTTAGACAAAAAGGGAAAAATCATCTTTGCATTCACAAGTGGAAAACCACAATGAATTGTCATAAAGAAAAATTCAAAAACGTGAAGAAGCACCAACGTCAGGGCTTTTTACACTTTATCAAAACCATCCCCTCCCTAACTCAAAAGGAAAGTATGGGGATAAAAAGTATATCAGCAAAATATACTGGAATAGTTTAATGATTTCAGTTTCTGCAGGATCACGTAAAACATGCAAATGTTTACAACAGTGAACATTTCTTTCTATCACCATAACACAATAGTTCACTCTCTGGCAATGCATAGTTATATAATTTCCTAAATAACTGATTAATTTGATAAGAAAAAAAATATTCCAGATATATTTAACTTCAGCTTTAAAAAAAAAAAAAAAAAATACTTGAATACATTTCAGTTCAGTGAAATATTAACTAAAATGAATGATTATTTTTAAAAATCAAAGGCAATTTTTTTTCTCAGAAATGAAGAAAAGCAGGAAAAAAAAAGTTTGTAGAATTTGTTAAAACTATTCACTTTTGTAAAAGCTATTTTTGGTTTTTGACCTTAAAAAAAAGGGTCAAAAAGTAAAAGAAATCTAATTTTTCAATTTAAGTGCTTACAGACTTTTACTGTGAATAATTAAAAGAAAGTTATAAACAATGAAGGCAGCTCATAATTGCTAAGAAAAATGTTAGTGGGTTAGAAAGATTTGACTTCTGGCTGATGATACTATTGTAGTTGTGGCCATTCCATAACATGTGAAGGGCTGGTCCCATTTAGCCAAATAACAAGTGAGAGGATTTAAAACGAAAGGAAAGCATGGAGGTTGAAGAGGAAGAAAAATACCAAAGAGGAACAACAACAACAACAAAAGAAAAAAAGTCTTTGATATCCTCTGAGTACATCTGGGGGTAATGTTGTTGGTTGCTTTCATGAAACATTTCTTTTATTGATCACTACTCATTGAGAGAAGTGAATTGATAACTGCATTCTTGTTACCTCGTTGGGCTACAAACACAGATTGAATGACATCAGTCTCAATAGCAGGAAACATGTCTTTCACAAGTTGGATATCCTCTTCTGTATAAAGTGGACTTTGTGCAGAGGTTGGAGGCAGTTGTGGCTGTTGATAGACTGGAGCCCCACCAACTGCAAAATAAATAACACAATTCCCTGAAATTCATCACTGTATTTTCCTTGTGGCCACTTTCGTAATTATATAATCAGTATGGTTTAAAACCTAATTCCTTAATATTCAACAACTTTGGATATTTTCATAGGTTCTTTATTCCAGTTGTACATTTAAATTAAAAAGCAATTTGATTGGAAAATTAAGCAAAATGTTTTTCAATTTTATCATTCCCTAAACTCACACCCAACAGGAAAGATTAAAATTTTTCAAGATTTAAAATAATATATTTTCACTGCCATTACTTTCTGTATTCAGGTTTGTTTCTAGAATCTATTTAATAATGGCCATCATGCATAGTGAATTTCTTTTATTAAATTGTCCAAGAAAATACTTAATGACAATATTTTTCAAAGTGTATAGAACTGATCCAATCAATACAGAATCATACAGAAAATAGCAACAAAATAAAATTATAGAAATATAAAATTCAACTTGATATTAAAAATGTTTATCAATTTTGCAACAGCTCAAATCCATAAATGCTAAGTGATTAGTAAATAAGGGAAACAAAACTTGCAATGTATAAATGAAAAAGAAAAGCTCACCAACAGGCTGCATGGGAGTGTAAAACATTCCAGGGCTAACAACTTGAGGAATAACCATAGCAGGTTGTGGGCACACAAAACTGCCCATTGGAAGGTTTTGAATTGGCTGAAACGATAAACATACAGAGCTTGAAATCAGATTTTATATTGGGAAAAAAAAAAAAAAAAGAGTTATACAAATTTTATTTTTGAATGTGACACATGACAAGCATTATTTAAGGCCACATTATCATGCAAGAACTGGAGGCCTATTTCAAATCTCATTGTTCCACTAGGAGCAAAGTTTTCTTTTTTTTAGTTTGGGTTTACATATAGATTGGCTTATAAAATTTTTGCTTTTTACATCTGGAATGCTTTTAGCTTATTTAATTGAAGTAAGTATAAGATTTATTTATTTTATTTCCTTCAAACTTGCTATATTGTTTTCATTACAAAAACAAAGATAAATGTAATTTGGGAAACATGGTCTTGTTACTTGGAAATTTATTTAATATTCTTCTCTATGGAATTTTTATTCATGAAAGCTATGATCACTAATGATCAAATTTATTTATTTTTGCTTAATCTATATTTCTATTTATAACAAATGAAAAAGGTATGTTGAATTTTTAGCATGCTTCTTATACTGAAATTTAATATTACTCAACTTATTAATCCTATTTTCTCTAGTCTTTCTTGAAAATGTTAAAAAGTCTCTTAAGAAAAAGGCTTTCTAACATTTGAAAGAAAAATTTGCTTTAATGTTTAATTTTTAGCAAATTTTTCTTCAAAAGACTTTCCTAGGTTCTGTTTTTACACTGCAAAATTTATTTAAAAATACTATTGTTCTGTTAATTTAACATTTTTCTCTGTGATATTGTTATTCATAAACAAATATATTAATGATAAAATTTAATTTTTATGATTAATTTGTTTTTCTTTCTAAAAGTTATTTGAAAATAGTATGTTGAATTTTAGTTTAGTTTATTACAAAACAAAATAGGAGTAAACATGATATTTTATGCTACACAATTAATAAAAAATCATTAATTAAGAACATTAGTTAATGTCATAATTAAATTCAATAAATTTTTAGATATTGTAAATAATGTTTACAAAATGTTAACCCTAATGTTGTTGTAAAACCATGCATCTTTAAGAGTGAAATTTTATTGTTGGTACTTCTATAAACATAAAAAGTATATTCATGACAAAATACATCAACATAACAATAATTACTTTATTTGTAAACAATAAAATGAAACAAAATCAACAGGAAAGTAACCTTTTCATTTTATTCATATCATATTTTTGTTTTAGAATTCATAGTTCCAATATGGTTTTAGTTTCATTAAAACTTTTAATGTGGATAATTAATTTAAAGATTAAAATGCATATAATAAGTCGTACACATTTGTCAATGACGGGGGAAGAAATGGAGCCAAAGCTCTGCCAAATTACATATTAATTCTAATAATAAAATACCAAGATAAAGAGGATTAATTATCCAAGACAAATTAATTAAGCTCTTATTCTTTACTTTTTTTCTTTGAATTTCTACAGATGCAAACCAAAATTAAAAATCTTTGCTCCCAGTGGAATGACAAGATTTGAGATAAACCTCCAGTTTTGGTTGAGAGATGTGCGATGACATGGCCTTAAATAAAGATTGTCATAGTGTGACAGAAAATAAAGGAATTTATATATAATATGCCATAAGTTCCTTTCAGCTAAGTGACTTGGATCAGTGGTTAAAGTAGTCTCACTGTTGAAAAGATTTTAGGTTGCTAAAGTTCACTTTCATTTCCTACCAGAATCACTTTTCAAAGACAACTTTCTTCCATATTAACATATATTCATTATATCCATGAAGTAAATACAGCATTGATCAAAATTCAAATGGGTAGATAGTCAATAATAAATAATGAGCATGTTCTCCAGAATATCTGATTTTTTTGTAACACACTACTTTAAAGGTTCTAGTCTTAAGTTAACAAGCTTGTCCTGCATATCATTACTACAATAAGTTAATGGGTCACATGATGGTGGCCTTGGACTAGACTAAGTTAAGCTTAGTAAATAATTATCTTGATTACATACTTGATAACAGTTTATACATTTAAACTGACAATTTCTTTTTAATCTTAAAAAAAAATTCTCTCAAGCTGACAATGTCAATTATTATTCAATCATTTGCTTTTTCTCTTAGAGACAAAAAAAAGACATTCAAATGACAACAAATTGAAAAGGCCTCATCATTCTACAATCAGTTATGCTTATCAAATTCAACAAAATTATTTTAAATGCAATATTGTGTCTATTCAATGCAACATCTAAAAATAGTATTTGAAAACAATTCAAATCTTTGTAAATCAACTTGACAGTTGGTTCCTATAAAAGCAGAAACTAAAAAAAATGTTTGTTCATAGACTATTAATCTGTTTTGTAGATTTGAATGAAACTAAAGTAATTTTAGTACAAAGAATGTTTTACATTATATCAAATTCATTTTTTTATATGATGTATCTAAGAAAAATTCTCTATTTATTAAAATTTTCAGATTATATAGCTGAAGTTTTTAAATAACTGAGAATTACAACCAAAATATTGATTGTAGCAAATAATTCATTAAATACCTGTTCATTTTTCAAACTAAAAACAAATTTAGAAATTAAAAAAATACATTTTCTTGAAGAAATATACTAGAAATAATTCAATTCTGAATTAAATTAAAAAAAAAAAAAAGTAAAAATTTTTGAAAAAAAAATCTATTATTGATATCTAAGCCCTACTGCATGAAATGTTCACCAATTGTTACTACAATTTCTATATTCAAATTAGGTATTTTCAGGTTTCTATTTTAATCAGTTACACAAACTGACTTTGAAGGAATGCTGAAAAATTTTCAGGCAGACCATTTAAAAATAATCTAACATTTGACCATATCCTCATATTATTAATACATAATTAGCATAGCAAAGAAATTAGTGTTGGAATACAGGGGCCAGATTTTTAGCTTGGAGTAAAGATTGTCAACTAATTTTTAAAAAACACAATGTAAGGAGACTCCTGTCAGAATTATACTTAGATTATTTAAATGTACTTATAATTAATTGTTCCAGTAAACAAGATGGAAACTAATCCATTTACAAAAGTTCAAGATAAATTATTTATAAGGAGATATCTTTAATTTCTAACCTGGTATTTTTTCATTTTTCTTTTTTTCTTTTTTTTTTTTTTTTTTTAAATATGCAACATTTTACACTGAGTTTAAGATTAAATATTTTTAGAATTTTTCTACCTACATCAAATACTGAATTATTGTAATCAGCTACAAATTTATCTCATTTTGATTTATAAAGAATAAAGAACTGATGAAATCATATCATATAATACTTAGAATGTAGTTTTAATTTTTCTTATGGCCAAAAAATTAAATTAAGCTTTCATGTATAGAGTTGCATATTCATTTGAAGTAACAATGACCACCAACAAAAATGCTAATAAATATAAGTCACTGACTGAGAAATTCAAACTTTATAATCAGGAAGTATAATAAACTAGAAAATGAAAAGTGAAATTAATTTTAAAGTTTTATCTCTTTTACATAATTTGGGTAACAAAATAAATACAATACAACAATTCAAACCAATCAATTAAAAATTGTCTTCATCAAATAAGTCCTTACTCCCATTTACAAATATTAATAGATATTATGTATATATGAAATATTTATGCAGTATTGCGATATCAGGGATTTTATAAGTACCAGACCAAAGTGAAAGATTCTTATTTCCTTGTAGAAATGTGTGAATTTTCCTTGTCACATTTTACTGGTAGAGAACATTGTAAAACACCAAATAAAATTCAGTTGGCTGTAGGAAAAATCATGTCAATATAATAACCTACAAATTGAAAGAGAAATTGATCAGAGTTTAAATCTGTAAATGCATTTAAACAGAAATCTATTTACTCACCATAGAAGAGTAATAAGGCGAAATATATACAACATTGGGCGTAGATCCAGGGTTGTTGCTCATTACAGTTACAGTGTTGTAATTATGGCGATATATACGCATGTTAAGTGTTTTTAATTTGCCAAGTTAAAGAATAAGAGAAAAAAGTAAAACAAATAATGTGTATCTACAACAGGAAACAAAAAGAAAGACTAGATTTTGATATAAATGACAACAATGAAACTTTTCAAACTAACAAGGGAGTGGTCAGGTGATATTTGTTGTCAGGGTAATAAAAAAAGAAAAATAACTTAAACATAATACGCACTCAAAAATGAACACTTATCAGCAAGTTGGTTGTCCGATATACACAAACAACAAATATTAATAATAATAATAACAACAACAACTTTTATGCTATTGACAATAGGAATTTGAGTTTCTGACAGTAGCAAGAATGTGAATCAACCACTAAATTTTTTTTTTTTTTTTTTTACTTAGAAAATGTGACTAACCTTTTGTAAATGTTACAAATAAAAATAGTAGATAAGAAAAAGATACAAACACTGTTCATATACAACTACAACACTACACCAGCAGGGACAAACCCAATCATGACAAACAAATATAACATGGATGACCTCAGAATGATCTTTGGTTTAGATACCAAATGTAACACTATAGATGACAGATTGGCTCAGCGACAGATTGGCTCAGCAACACCTTGGCCATATGGTGCAGTTCTTTCTGATTCTGTAACACCAGTCCACAGCATTCACTTGCTAAGAGTTAAAGTTATCAGTCACTTGAAGCTATTTTTAACCATAGAGTTTTTCTTTTGGAAAACCTTTTCTTCTGAAAAGATTATACTTAAGAAAGCTTACCTCTCTAATGACTAGGCATCTTCATGCAAACAATATGGGTCGCAGGGATGTATCCATTTGTAACCAGTTACTAAGTTATCTCGTATATTCAGGTTCAATTCCTTATGAACCCTTCAACCTATCTATTTTCTCAGCACTAATTCACTTTATCAATTAGTTCATTTTCCACATTTAATTCCAATAATCATTAAATGCAATTAAGCTTTTCTCATGTCTCCTCCTCTCAGTTCTATAGCATAAAATCATTTGTTTGTTGACCAGTCAAGCCACCCACCTCACCAAGCAGAATTATGCTAATAAAAAACTATTAGTACTAACACGATTAATGTTACCCTTAGAAATCCTATAGATATCTTTCCTGACTAATTACAGAAAAATTGTGAGGCCTGTTACTATTATTGCAAGAACAAATCTATTACCAAATAATTTGTATTTACAATTTCAGATACAGTTTAAAAAGCAAAAGTAAAGTGTGCCATCAAGAAGAGATAGTCCAATGCAAAAGCCCCTTCATTGATTAGGATTATAGCCTAGTATCTTTTCTCGGGTTTTCTTTTTGCACTTAAAGAAGAAATAAATACACAACACAAATTTGGAGATGACCTACGTTAAATCCATTAAATCCAGATTATGATAAACTTTATAGCATTTTGGTATTTTTTTTTTCAGTAATCCAGATTTCAAAAGCTATTTGCAAAATTATTTAAGCCATATTTTAAGTCTACCTTTTCTTTTTACAGTGAGGTTCATCCTGTACAAGGCCCAGGAGACACTCAAGGTAGAGGGTTACAAAGTAAGAGGCACAGTTTATGTGAATAGGTGGAGAAAATAACAGTTAACTCTAGACTTGAACAGATTAAGATTATAGTGATTGGGAAAAACATCCTCTTAGGAGTCATTTCCACAAAGTAGTGATTCATGGGAAGAAGCTACTCGAGTGGAACAATGGAATATAGAGAGAATGAGGGTGGTTCATTACAATGTGTATAGCATGGCGGGTCCTAGCCGTGAAGGTTAGAACTAGTGGAACTAAGGAATGTAGTTTACCTGAACACTTTCCATGGAAATAGTGACAGTGCAGTGAGAGGCTTGCAACATTTCATTTGTGTGAGAAGGGTTGCAGGGTAGAAAATAATTTGTCACCCACAAGGACATGGAGACACTTTTGGACTATTGAAACTGGAAAGAGAGTGGGCAGCTCCTGCCCAAATATGACAGCAGTATTCCATTTTAGGCTTGATCTGGATCTTGTAAAGGTAGAGGATTGCACAAGGAGTCAGGTACTTACTGAAGTGATACAGGGAACTGACCATTTTTTCTGCATCTTTAGTGATGGACAGTATGTACAAGTCCCACTGCAGGTCGGGGTTGAGTTTAAGACTCAGTAGTTGCTAAAGGCATGGGGCCTCCTTAATGGAACATCCATTCATTGGTTCTGATTGAAGATGATGGAATGTAACTAGTTTGTTTTTCCAGCCAGTCTGGTTACCCAAGATGTTAGCGCTAAGATTGGAGGAGAGATTAGATATAAGTCTCTGGTCATTTTGAGTTTTGGAGATGCATCCATTTAACGGATCATCAGTATAGATATTCACAAATGATGAGAGTATACACTTAGGCAGATCATTTATGCAAAGTAAAAAAAAGGGTTGGTCCAAGAAATGACCCCTGCATTGATTGTTAGGATCCCAGAGGATTGGCTGTTAACAATTACCTTCAGGGACCTACCTGTTAAGGAAAGACTTTATTATTGAGAAAACACTTCCAGTGATTCCATAGCTAGAGTGCTTGAGCAGCAATCTATTGTGCCACACTTTGTCAAATGCCTTTGAAATATCTAATGTTATAGTCCTTGAGAATTATTTGTTGTCTAGAGCCTCACTGATTCTGTGAGTAATGATAGTTAGGACATCAACAGTGAATCAAGCTGATCAAAACCCATAGTGCTTGTCACTAAAGAGGTTGTTCCTATTTAGGTGATCAATAATCTTCTTGCTATTATAACCTCAAAAATCTTGCTAATAACACTGAGGAGATTGATGGGTCTATAGTGAGAATAGTGGGTATAATAGTCATGTAATAGTTATTCATATAGTTCAAATTTTGGCTGAGTCTGTTTGTTCATTTTCAAAGAAAGGCAGGAATCTATCACTGTAGCAGAAAAAAAAGCTTTAAACTTTTTGTTTCTTTCCTTGCAAACAATGCCTGCAATCAGTTTCCTCTCAAACATTCTTCTGTCTGTGACAGGTGTAATCTGTTCAACAGTCGCCTTGTTTTCCCATTTTTATGTATCATTTACAGCCAAAATTTACATATGCACAAAGATAATCTTGTGAGAGAGTATCTGACTCTGGGATCTGTTTAAAATATATAACCTGGGAAGCAGCCATTTCAATTTTTCTTTGGACAGTTTGCACACAAGACACATACGAATCTTTGTTAGTGCAGTACATGTTATTTTATTCTAGCATTTCAAAAAATGCATGCACTTTTGGTCCCTTTTTGCCCTTTGCAGTAGTTCATTACACTCTCTGCACTGTCCTATTGTTACAATCCTTTGTGCTCATTCTATTGCTTATAATATATGAAACTCAGAATTAAAACAAGTGCCAATCTTTTAAATTATCAATTTTCCATTAACCCTAAATCTAATTTCAAACATTCTGATTCTTGTTATTTGGACCCATAACATTTTTTTTTAAATAATTGTTCCAGGCATTTAACCATTTAAATATTAATGGTCATTGTTGCGGAGCAATGGTCAACAAGCTAGCCTTACTTCATCTTCACTGTGTGCCTCATACTTGTAGCTTTGTACCAGACTAAGTTTCATAAATACCTATCGGCACTTTATCCTGAAGAAAGCTAATGCCACAGACCATTACTGTTGTGGTAAATTTGATTCTCACTAGGTGTCCTAAACTTGTGGCCTTGTGACACATTAAATTTAAAAATATCTATACAATTTTAATTTCATTTTGCAACTATATGATTAAGATCTTTTAGCTAATCTTATAATTAGATTTGTCAGCTTAGCATAAGAAATTTCAGGAAGTTGGCACTTAAAATGGATCTTGTTTTACCACTGGATCCATTCCTCTAAGTTAATTTTTCTTGTAATGTTAGGATTATCTTTGAGAGAGAGGCTTTTTTTTTATTGGTTTCAGAGTTTCTCAAATAGTTACTGATTTATAATGGTACATTGTTAATTTTATTAACAAACTATAATATGCAATAAGATTCAATTTTTTTTCTTTCTTTTTCAGTAAGGAGCATTTTAAATACATATATTGAAAATAACTTTAAAAAAATCTTTTCACAGAACTAATAACGTGTTTAAATTGTATGAAATATGAAAACTTTATTTATAAAGAAACAATTTTTAAAACCAGAAAATCAATTTCAAAACAAATTTAAAATTGTCTGTACAGAATCTCATTTCTCAACAAAATGGCTTGCCAAATTATTGTTTCTCTCATCAATGTTCAGATTTGAAAAAAAAAAAAAAAAAAAAAAAAATCCAAAGATTGGAGAGATGAGAAAAAATATTTTTCAGCAGGTTGAAAAAAAAAATCTTCAAAAGTTCCATAAATGAGAGAAAGAGAGAAAAGTGAAAGAACATGTGATTGAAATCAATGAAACTACGAGTCATGATTCACTTATGACACATTCACTCAAATAAAAACATATTGCTTATCTAGTTTCTATATTTATATGGTTGCCCTTTGGATCAATGCCTTTCTTCTGCCATGTTCAAACATCGTCAAAATCTTGTAGAACAAAACATAGACCTCAATTGCAAAAAAGAATGTTAAAAATCCCCAAAATGTATACAAATATTTGATATCTCTAAATGATAACTGAATGGAAACAATGAGATTCTTCAGTCTGAGTTTGTCACAATTATTTTCTAGTACAATTTTACAAAACATACATTTATGTATATTGAAACTGTTTTTACACAGAAAAAAAGGAAGACCTTAAACAAAAATAGGCAAGAAAGTATTTTAGGAGAGAATTTACCAATATAAGTTGGTAACAGTCAAAACTACATTTTTGCTTAATCCATCCTTTAAAAATTGAAATCTTTATCAAATGATACCAAAAAGCATAGAAATGCTTTTTAACTTTAAATGTGTAAATAAATATTGGGATGATAACACTGGGAAATAAAATTAACACAAAATATTGTCTTTATTTCTTTAAACCATGAATAACCTGTTTTTATGTATCTTACACATTTGAACATTAAGCTAATTTTCCACTTAATTAAATATTCATTAAGTTATCATACATTTTACAAAATTTAATTTAAGAGTAAGTCCTTCACTTTTATTCAGCAATTCTAACATTTAAACTTTTGAAGATAGGGAGCAAATCTGGACTCAGTTCATTAAGGTTTGTACTTGACATTTTTTCATAAGTTATTTCATTCATCTATAAAAAGACATTTTCAAATTATATTTCTTTTAATAATCTCTTTTTATAGGTATTGATTATAATTAAAAATTGCAATTGTTAGAAACTGAAAGAGGGAATTATATAAAATTTACAAGGAATCCTACTTATATACAATACACTTCTAGAAAAGAATATTTCATTAATTACAAGAATATAGACAATTTACAAGTTAGGTTCTACAGTGGCTTTACTGTTATAATTTTAATATGAAAGAATCTAGCAAAACAACAAATATCAGTACCAAATATAAAGGTTGCTTATTTTAATCACATACATTATTTTTTTATAACATTAGACACAAGAACATGCGAACATTATTCAGCTAAAAAATCATTTTTGTTAAAAAATAGTTTCTTGCAATGTGGGCAGAAAGAGAATGAATTGTTTTAACGGTAATGAAAAAAAAAAAAAAAAAAAAAAAAGAAGAGAGAAAGAACAAACATGCAAAAAGTAATAATAGCAAGCATGTGTAAAATAGCAGCACTCACTGTGAAAGTTAATACAAGGTTGATCATGCCTTCTTTTTCTTCTCCTTGTCGACCACTGAGTGGATACCAATCATCTAATGTTTCTCCATTAAGTACAGATTGGGGCACTGTGATATGACACCAAGCAATACGGTCATCAACTGTAAAGGATCGCTGAAAGAAAAAAATTTTGTCTTCAGATTTATTCAATTTGAATATTTTTCACAGCATTTTATGATGTCTAAAAAAAAAATGCAAATGTGTAAATAAATATATTTTTTATTTTTTTTTTTTAGCTTCAATTGAAAAAAATATTAGAATTAGAAAGTTCAGGAATGTGACATTGTTTCATTAGAACATGATTATTACAATAGTGTTTATCTCCACGCACATAGATGTAAACAAAGAAAATGAATAAAAATCAACCAGTAATGACTGAAACCGAATTCACTTGTGTACAACTAAGTACATTATTAATGTATTTACTTATATACTTTATATACACAAATATACAAGTAAAATAATTGCACTGAAATAATTCCAATGTTTCTCATATGATGGTCATTGAAATTATTTCTATATTTTAAAAAATTAATTTTTACTAAATTATTTTTTTTCATTAAGACATTCAAAGATTCTATATAAGTGATCAATTTCTGTTTACCAACCTATTTACTTTTAGCTATTTACTTGTATGAAAAATATTTTAAGCACAATGACATAAAATAACCCATTTTACACAAGATGATAGTCTACAAACAAATATTACTGTTGAAATTATCAAAATGATAAAACTTCTTTTGTACTACTATCTCTCTCACAAAATTGTCTTTATCTATTTGGACAATTTGTTCATTTTTTAACCTTGATCAGATATCCTGCTATATATCTGATGATTCAGCATCATTATCAGAAGAAAAAAAAATGATAGAATATCAACAAAATGTTAAGTAAAAAAAAAAAAAATCAAAACTGTCATATATTTCCCATTCCATTAGATTCTCATCCAACTTGACTCACACTCACACACATGTAGACAAGCATAAAATAAAATGCTGTAAGATCTCAACCAAAGAAGGGATTCCAAATGTGCTCCTGAACCATCTCCTGTTATCACTAAACTCTAATAACAAATGCTTTGCTGCCTTTTGCTTTCCAGCTTGTTAGAAATCCTCTTCAGTAGTACCTGCTTTTAAGAACTTGAGTGAGCCATTTGATCCTTTGAATTATTGCCCTATTAGTCTTCAACTCTTTTTGGCAAAATACTAGAAGCTCTAATCAACTCCACATTAGTTAAACATCTAACTTTGCATGTCTTCTTTCAGACAAAAAAATACAGCTTTCACTCCTCTGGGTCAACTGCCAACAACAGTTATTACTGGAAAAGTCTGTCAGGCTTTAAATAAGAGTGAAGCTCGGGCTGTGGCTTCAGTTATCTCAAACTTATTTGACAGGGTTTGACATGCTGGTCTTCTTCACAAGCTATGGTCTATCCAGATGAATTTCTGATTTGGTCTAATTTATATTATCAAATCATGTAATGAAAGTCATGTTGAACAGCCATTTTTCTAAATCCTTTCACATTAATGCAGGTGTTCCCCAGAGCTCTACCCTTGAGTCTACTTTGTTTCTTATCTGCACCAACAACCTTCATCAATTCTCAACTCTGTTTCTATGCTGATGACAAGTATTTCTCTTGTCTTAATAGTAAGTTCAATAGGTTTGATAAAGTAAAACTGGCAGGTGACCTTGAAAATGGCCTTCAATCAGCAACCTGAGGCAAAAGAAATAGCTTGTTAAGTTTAATGCCTCCAAAATGAAACTTATCTTTTAGTTATTTTAGAGAACCATTTTTTGTCTTCCATCAGTATGGCTGATGCTAACTTCTAAGTAAATCATTGCACCATGTCAATCTCATTTTTTTTTTCCACTGGCATAAAATGGAATGATTTTATTGAATCAATTGATAGATCTGGTGCTGAGAAAGTTGGTTCACTGTATTATGCTAGAAAATTTTTCTTGCCAGAATCTATCTTACATATTTATAAATCTACCATTTGTCTGTGCATTGAATATTGCTGCTATATCTGATCTGGAGCTCCTGCTATATATCTTGAGGTTCTTGACAAAATCCAAAGAAGGGTCTGCAATGTTCTGACATGTCAAATTTAGTCACTTTTCCACCACCATAACATGCCTTCCCTGTGTCTTTTCTATAAATATTTTGATGTCAATTGTTCTAATGAACTTTCCTGTTTGGTTCCTTATAAATTTAAATGTAGTACTAGATTGGCAATTAAGTCTAATCATTTTTCTGTTGAAATAGTTAAATGTAACCATAAATTTTATGCTAACAATTTCTTGCACTTCTCGCCTATGGAAGTATCTTCCAGCCTCTTGCTTTACAGTCATACTATGATCTTCAAAAGTTTAAATGTAACATCAACTGTCATGTTATACATTTCAGAAGCTTGTTCTTTTATTGTCTTTTCTCATACTATATTATCATTTTCTTTCTCTCAGCAAACCCTAGCATCTTAGTGGTATTATCATCTTGCTCGGAGGTGAAACGATTAAAAATTAATACATGAAAATAAATTCTGATGTTTGGTCATTAAGTCAGAATTTGGCAAGTGGGATGGGCTGAGAACTTTTCAGCATTCTTGTGTGTGTGTGTGTGTGTGTGTGTGTGTGTGTGTGTGTATATATATTTTTATATTACATACACACACTACAGGCAAGAAGTTTAGAGATACCCTGCATTTTTTTAAAAACATTTTAAAAGGAAATATTTTTGTATTTTTTTTTTAAAGTAAAAGATAAAATTTCACTTATAGTATTTGTATATAGTATTTGGTTTCATTTGGACAAAAAATAATCACTTAGCTATAAAAAAATTATCATACACCACCATATTTTATTTTCATTAATAAAACCACCATCTGACTTAAATACAGCTTTATAAATTCTTAGCATACTTTCCAACAGTTTTTTGAAAAAAAAAAATATATAGATGATGGCAGACCTTCCCAAGTATTCTTCAAGCACTAAAAAGAACACCAACTGGTTTTATCAGCCGAGCATATTTTCATTTGTGGACAACTGGGAGAGGACGCCAAATTTTTGCATATCAAAATACTTTTATAGAGACTCCGTCTTCCGTCTTCAGTATGTCATGTGGAATATGTGCCCTTTTTTTTTGGTAAGTAATTTTCTTTTCTGTCGTAGGATACATGCGACGAACTGTCACTTGGTTTGACAAGGTAAGTCGCCTTTTTCTTCACTATACTCCCCGCTGATCTCATTATCACAACTTGAACAGCTTTGAGCAGCTCTCTTTATCCTGGTCCTTCGTCGCAATGGAACTATCTCCCTTATGCATGTCAGAGAGTCGTCTCCTGAGGAATCATCAGATGTATCTCAAGTTTCTGGAATCTCTGTGTCTGTGGAAGCATCGGATTCGCAGATCTCAATTGTCCGATCACTATCAGACGATGAACCATCATCGGATTCACTTGGCGATGTATCAGAATCAACAAAAAGGCGAAGAACTTTTACATGCCATAGTATCCCGTCGACTATTATTGTTTGTGGACTTACAATGTCCGTCATGTGACCCACCTGGAGGTTCACCAGCCATGGGGAGCTTTCATCCATACTCTATTCCCAACTTTGTATACATCGTGATACTTACAATGATCAGGTGGTAATGTAGCAATTCCCTTCACTTTCAGTTGGTAACGGTGAATCATATTGGCAGGTGCATTAATCGATGATATATCATCTTTCGGCATAATATTATGCCAGTATACTGCCTCCATTATTAAACACTGCTTTCTTGCTGCAATTCTCTTTATGCTCCAATGAGATCTTTCCACTATACCATATTCTGCAGGAACATAGGCACAGTGAAAATGAAGTTGGACTCCCCAGTCATCCAAGAAATCTTTAAAGGACTTACTGCAAAATGCCATTGTCATTCAGGATTTATATATTAAATAAAATATTTTCCAACTGTCGAATGACACTTCTTGAGTCTTGTTGAAGCAGGCATCGCCATATTGCAAATCGACTGGGGCCACAATCAATTAACATAAGGTAGTATTACCCACCAGTTTTCCACACCACAAGAAGATGTTACATCACATCAGGACCTCAGGAACTGATAGAATGCCATTTCCACTTAAGTGTGTTGTTATCTTGTTCGACATGCAAACCCAGCACACATGTGCCATCCTGTAACCGCTCCAGATCCTTGCAGGTCAAACCAAACGCAGCCAAGTGCTCCTTCACTTGAGCTGCTGAAATGTCAACATAAATATCATCAATATATGATGAGGTTGCCCGTCGAACTGACTCATCTTTGAACAATGCAGCGTCCACAATGGCCTTCGTAATGGCTGGTGCAACATTCAACCCAAAAACCAGAGGACTGTTAAAAATATAACTAAGTTGAGAACTCAAAGCAAAGGAAAAAGCTTTAAGAACTTGTCTCCTTGAGGGGAACATAAACTAAAGCAAGTTATAGTGAAACAACCACTTTTGACCAGTGCTCAGATCTTTGAACAGGCTGGAATTGAGGGAAGGAGGGCAAAAGGTGTAGAATACTTGGCAAATTGGGATCTGTCAAGAAATCTAAGCAAACTCTGAGTAAAGCAAATATTTTAAAGCATCAAAAGTGGGCCAAGAAATACATAAAAATTAACTTTCATGGATGAATATCAGGTGACACTCAATGAACCTAATGGATGAGCCAAAGAATGGATTTTATCTGATGTAGATGTGCCTGTGGCTAAAAAGAGGCAGCAAAGACAACAGTATGATGATATGGACTTGAATTGTTGACCAAACCATTATTTGACCATTCAAATTTGATGAAGGAACAGTGCGAGTCCCAGCCTCACAATTTCAAAGTGAAATGTGTATTTATGCATTAAAATGCTCCTCCTCATATATCTAAAGTTACCTGTAAAATTTTAGTGTAAAAGGTTCACAGGGGAGAAGATAATGGAGAAGCCACCATCAAGCCCTGATTTGAACCCAATTAAAAATCTATGATCAATTGTGAAGATGAAATTATATGAAGGTAGCAAACAATAGGACAGTAAAGAAGACCTGTAGGAAGCAATTAAAACCACTATTTCAGAATTTAAACCTGCTGAAGTAAAATATTGAACAAAATCACTGGATAATAATAGATTGCTGGCTGTTATTTTCATGATATTAAGATGTAAATGCTTCAAAGACTTATCATATATGTTATTTCTTCTATTATAGGTGTGGATCAATTGTTGATGATTTTTTTACCTTGTTATTGAAGTAAAAAGTGATTTTCTGGTTTTGCATAATAACTTCAGACTGCAGTTTTTATAACAAATACAAAAACTTTAATAAAACAAAGAAACTACCTAAAAAATTAACTCGAGCTTTGTTTTGACATCTAAATTATCATTTAAAATTTGACAAAAATTCTTCAAATCAAATTCAAGTCATTGAGATTTGCATGATTTTCAGGATAACTTCAGACAGATTGTAGGCATTTAGACATGAACAGATGTGCTATTCCAATCAAGCATATGCAGGTATCTAGACCTGAACAGATTTGATTGTATATTGGGGAGCTTACAAGTCTACCCTTTTCTTAATAGAGTTATCAATGAAATACTTGAGCAGAATTTTTAAATTTCATTGGCTTCACTCTCTCATGTGCTATTTGATAAACTATTTACTATTCTTTAGAATAGAAACAATAACATCAATTATTACTAATTCAGAAAATTAAATGGTGATTAATTTGCAATAATAATCACAATAAACGTATTTAAAAATAAGATCCTTTAAAATTGAGTTGATAGTAAGTTACTTACTTCATCAAATATTTCAAGGTACATACTGTCCACACCAACAGGAAGATAACTATAAATATAAAAAAATATTAGAGTTAATTTAATAAGTAGAATAAAAATGAAAGAAAAAACAAATTGTAATAATGAAGAAAGAAATGAAAATTAGGTTTTTAATTACATCTTTATAAGAACTAAAAATTTATTTTGCAAACATTATTTTTTAGAATGTTTAATAGAAAATTTTTTATCAAATTTATATGAAGGTGAACCAATAAATTTGCAATTCAATATTATGAGCTGAATTTAATCTGAAATTTTCACTGCATAATGTTCAATCTATGTAATTAATATTAATCACTGAATTGTGCATTAACAAGGTAATGTTAAAGAATTAATATTTGCTCTATAGAATAAATAATTTTTTCATCATTAGGCTACAGACTTATTACTATACCAATGTATGTTCATTATTGATTAATTAAAAAGATTTTCTTTGCTGTATTTTCATTGTGAATTTGTAATAATTTATTTTCCCAGACAACACACTGTTCAAAATTTCAAAAAGTTTTCAGTTTTCATAAAAGGAAAAATTATGTTATTATCATCTAGTGTAAAAATGTATTACTTTTCATTGCTCTCTCTCAAACATTTTAACCCATCAAATTTAGATGACAAGAATTTCAGTCATTGCTGTTCTATGGCTCAACTGCAAATGATGAAAATATCTGTTTTATTGCAATTAATAGAAATTCATTTTAGTCAGGCATGAAACAAACATTCCTTCTTCCAACCAGTCAGTATCCAGAAGCTATTTCGTCAGAGGATAATTTTGATATTTTTTTTTTCTTCCCTCAAATCACTTTCCAAACTTTAATTCTGTAAAAGAAGGTAAACTTACTTTGAAATCACAACAATGAATTCTTCTAAATAAATATTTTTATACTATTTTTTTTTTAATTTTTCTCAAAACCATTTTATTTTTTTATTTTTTTTAGCAAGGTCTCATTTTTAATCTACTTAAAATTATATTAAATTAATTAAAAAGATATAGATTTTTCACTTACTGCTTGTAAAATTAAAATTATTGTTGCATATAGGAAATGGTGACCGAGATCCTCAGTCCACAGTTAATGAAAAGAAAAATTTACTTACCACTGAACACATTTATTCCAACGAGGGATTTTGGCACCATTGTAAGAAGTAGGAGTTTCAAATACAGCATGACCAACTCGAATTCGGCAGTAGGGATCCATTTTTGTGATTCCATAGTTTTTGGTCAATTTAGCCTGTGAATAAAATTCATGTTTTAATACTCATTCATACAAAATGCAATTTTGTTTTTAATTAAATAAAATGGGCAAATATATACCATCATTTTCTGACCATATAAAAGAAATCAACATTTACATATGGTCAAAAAATGATAAGTACAAAATCTTAATAAAATACTGTTCAACCTCAAAGAATTCTTAAACTAACCTGTTTCATAAGATTAATGATTTAAAAAAATGTTGAGAAATTGAATAGATGACATTTTTATTAAAGACTATTCTTTTGTCATGTTTTATGGATGTAAATAGAACAGAAATGCAGTCATTCTCTTTCTTCCTATGAGAGTCAACTGTTATAATTATCAATATTTCAGATTAAACTCAGGGCCAGAACATTTACTAAAAAAAAAAAAAAAAAAAAAAAAAAAATCAAGTAGATAAAGGAATTATGGATTACAGAAATGGGATGTAACTGTAATAGGATTCAAGTTTATCATACTGACCGTAACGATTGTTATGCTTAATCGTCCTGCAATATTACCAGTTACAAATGACACACCGGCCTGTTGTTGTGCTTGTAAAATCTGGGCAACTCGTTCATCCTGGGCAATCTGTTGAGCTGTTGGATCGGAGGAGACTCGAAGGAAATCATCAGGTAAGTCACCAACCATAACCTGCAAATAAAATCAAGAAAATAAAACAAAAAATTTTAATTCAATTTCAAAAAGGTGAAAAATATGTCAATACTTATGATGAAAATATAATTAAAGTTTAACACAGAGATGTTCTTTGAAAAAGTGAGGTGTCATGAAATAACTAGCAAATTCTATGAGACTATTTGCACAGAGATGAAAATGAAAATGCCATTAGCAATGGATAGGGGACAATATGGGCTCAAATAGATAACAAAGAGTAGAGTATAAGCAGTAGAATTTGAATAAAACTCATCAAATTTACACCAAGAGAAAAAAAAAAAATCTCACATGGTCCTGAATATACAATGGTGTAAAAGATCCAATCTAATTATAAAGACTTATTTCTGATTCCTCACTGAATAATGACAGTATGAGAAGTTGCAATGAAAAGAAACCAAAATTAAGATTAGAAAGAAATACTAACCAAAATTTAGATTTGCTTATGAAAAAGCCTAGTTTAATTTCATTTGCTAGATTGGTGGGACTGTAACTCCATAAGTTACAAAAGAAAAAAATAGATAATTAAGCCCATATCTTAATAATATGGTATTTGTAAAATCCACATTATAATTAAGTACTAATATTAGAAGAAAGCATCTGTCATCACGTCAGCACTGGAGGTGTTTTTATTTATTTATTCTTTTTTTTTTGCTCATCACAAAGATATGTTCCTAATTATGTTACTGGACATAATTATATATTTTATAATATCCAGTTTAATGGAAGACAAATTTTTCAAATTCAGTCATCTAAATTTTCACCTTGGTTTATAAAGTTTTAGAAGGACACAAGATGACATCAGCAAAGAGAAATAATATAAAATAGACAACTAGATTTAATGATTTTTATATACAAACTTTCACTAGCAAATCTGATATATCAAAAACAGAAACTCAAGTACACAGATGCATGTACAACCTATATAACTATACAACTTATAATGGATAGGTGAATAAGTTTCTTTATGATAGCTATTCAACCTTGAAGTATAGAATTGTGAAATCACTGTTGGTTAAGAACACAATAACATGAGGATGGGTTGAATCATAGTTTGAATTTTTTTTTAATTCGCAAACAAGTTATTCAATATATACTGAAAGAAAAGAAAATTGCAACATCCTGAAAGTCAATGCCAATTTTGAACTGGGTACAGGAGGTGATTGCCAGGGAGTAATATTTTGGTGTTTGGTCACCTTGTAATGTATCAATAATACTCATACATGCCAACCATCCGTATCTGAGCTTTAGACAATGACACATGCTGCAATAGGGTTCAGTGTTGTAAAAGAGTCCAATGTAAACAAGTACCATGCCATGTAGATGCACACATGTTCTTTTCATTAAATTAGAGACTTTTCAGAGGGTTGTTGGCCTTTGAGAGGCTGGATGGTCATTTCAGTAAATCGTAATGCATGTTGGATATATAACATGTTGGTGAGGCTTTGATGCTAGCTACAGTGGTCAAATGAACATTCCAATATCTACTGGTCTTTTCTTTTTTTTACCATGATGTTCACACTGTACAAGGTCTGAGAGCCACTCGAGGTAGAGGGTTATAGAGTAAGAGGCACAGTCTATGTGGGAAGATAACAGTTAGCACTAGACTTGAACTGGTTAATAAGACTGTAGTGATCGATGAAGCATTTGCTTGGCAGTCAGTTTCCCAAAGCAGCAGTTCATGGGAAGAAACTGTTTACACCTCACTAATGGAGTATGTAGGGAATGAGGGTGTTTCGCAGCAATGGGCGTGGATAGTGGGTCTTAGCCATAAAGGTTAGAACTATTGGAACTAAGGAACGTAATTCATGTGAACACTTTCCATGGAAATAGTGATAGAGCAGCAAGAGGCTTGTGACATTTTGTCTGAGAAAGGGGTTGTAGGGTGGAAAATAATTTGTCACCCTCAAAGATACAGAGATGCTTTTGAACTCTAAAAAGACTGGGAAGTGAACAGTTCCTGCCCATATATAGCAACAGTATTCCATTTTTGGCCTGATCTGGCTCTTTTAAGGTAGAGAATAGCAGTTGGAGTCCAGTACTTACTGGAGTGGTACAGGGAACCAACCATTTTTCCAGCATCTTTAGCAATGGATTGTATGTACAAGTTCTACTTGAAGTCTGAGTCCCAATAGGCACACAAGGCACAGGGCCTTCCTAAGGGAAAATCTGTTCATCTGATCAGCAATGATGAAATGCCACTGGTTAACATGATTTATATATTGTAAGAACACCAAATTCAAATCACATGGTCTCCACAGCAAAGATCAACAGAAAATGTCAAGTGTCAATGCAGACTATTGAGAATAATTTACTTGCAGAAGGACAACAGGCATGCGTGCCTCAAGCAAAACTTCTACTTATGCCACATCATAATTCTCTTGACAACACTGGAAATGAGTGAGTCACCCGAGGAATTAAATGGTGCTTTGTAATATTCAGAGATGAGAAAAGGTTCTGCCTTCATGCAAGTAATGGTCATTTGCATTTGCAACAGACCTGGGGAGTGACATGTATTTGTCTATGACAGGTCCAACACCTGGCATCACAGTGTTAGGAGCCATAAGTTACAACTCTTTGCTTACCTTTGGTGTTTGTGGAGAAAAGTGCCATGTACATCCACAACATTGTTCAGCCCAATCTGATTTGATTCCAGAAACAGAAAGGTGATGTAATCTTCTAGTAGGATAATGTCTGCTTTTATGATGCCTATACTATTCAACATGGTTAAACAACTTCTCTGGCTGACATAATTGATAGACCTGTACCCTATTAAATATGTAAGATGGGATGACAGCTGACTCAGCCCACCTATAATTTTTACTGTATTGCATAGGTGCAAGAAACATGGCATAATAATAATAATTGTATGCATGCAAAAGTACAGGCCTATGTTAATCACCAAAGATATACAATGTATTAATATAAGGTCTGATTACTGTTGATACACTCCTTATTTTCAAACCTGTCATTTGCATTGACCTTTATATGTGATCATTTACTGTAATCCAATTATGTTACCCGTAAGTTTAATCTTAGGTAAATTTAAATACATATTCAAGGGATTGCATTTTTATTTTCTATCAGTGTATTTTAGTTCTTTAAACCTTTCTATCACTTTATATACACATTTGTAGAGATTCTTCATATATTATTCAATGATCAGGAATGTATGTTAAGATGTGGTTTAATGTGTTAAAAACCATTTGTATTCCTTGCTATTTTTGATTTATTAGAAAAACAAAAAGGTATACAATAAATTTAACAAACCATTCGTCTTCAAATTAATCCCAATTGGCATTTTGAACCTTTTGCCAACATGCCTCCAGATGCACAATGCCTTGGTAGTCAAAATCAGGCGTCTTGAATGCAAAGAGGTCCAAGTCCAAGTGACTGCCGCAAGTCTGCCTCATTTGTAAAGGATTTCCCATGAAAGTGTTTGTCAATGGAATGGAAGAGGTAGTAATCTGTTGGTCTGGGGAGTAAGGTGGATGGATAGTACGGTGTCTCCCAGCCAAGTCACCGCATGGTATTCCTTGCCACCCATGCCACATGAGGCCTGGTATTGTCATGGAGAAACAATACACCCTTGCAATTAACCAATGCTGGCTGCTGCTTGTACACCTGTTGTACATGTTCCAATTGCTGCGAGTGTGGTCTGCAGTGATGGTTTGGTCTGTTGGTAGCAGCACATAGTGCTGCTACCAACGTCCACCAGATACAGAGCATGATCTTGTGTGGGTCTAGTGGTGGGATACCCATTTGCTCAACTTGTATGCTTTCTCTATGCGGTGCAGGTGAAGACTGATTGTTTCATCAGAAACCTGGAAGCACTAAGCAAGCTTGGTTGTTGTCCTCCTCTATGGCCACCTTCAAGGCCTCATGATCCAGGACCTGTAGCCAGTCACTGTGGGGTTCATCACAAAGAGAGATCTTCTGACCTAAACTTCTGGAACCAATGCCTGGTTGTGTGTTCACTCACAACATTATCCCCAAAGACTTGATGTATTCAACAACTTGATATGGCTGCACATTAAAGTCATAAATCAGAAAACACCAAACATGCTGCTTCAACATTGCTATGTTTTGTTGCAGCTGCTCAAGCTATGACTAATGCATGTGTACAACACACCTACATTAATCAAGAGCAATGACCCCCGACCCCACTATGTGATGCACTCATTTGCATATCAGTGATCACTTGTTCTCAAACCATTTAATATAACACTTATTTGGTATTATAAAACCTGGGATATGACTATTTGAAAATAATAGAAATTCCTAGTTAGAAAGCTATTTACCAGATTTCTTTGAACAATACATTTGCTGGTATTAAATGGTTTTATAGATTATATTAATAGGTATAAAATCTACTGGTAATTGAACTAAATCTAAAAAATATTAAGAAAAAAAAAAAAAAAAAAATCTAAATCCCAGACACAACAACAAATATAAAGTTAAATTACTTAATAAATATTTTCTTATTCAAACAATGGATCAATGTAAAATTAGGCAAAGTAGTATATGAAAACTGATTATTCAAATTATTAGAAAACAGTGGGAACATGGTGTAATATCTTTGACTAATTTAGACATCTCTTCAAAGTTGTTAATTAATGATATAGAGATAATTTAGAGAATTATTTTAAGTTTTCAGACAAGTCTTAATCTAAAAAGTATATTCATACAAAACAATGTTCCATCACATTCTGAGACGACCTCAGTGTTCACTTTTATATTTATATATGCTCTATCCCTGATATTGAGCACTTTTACCCATAAATATAGTATACCATGAAACTATATTTTTATCATAGTATTATTTTGCCCAGCTCTATTTTATCTTATTAATGTTAATTGATAATTTTGTCAATTACACTTAATGATGATCAATATTAAAAGCTGAAATTTACAAGATACATTGCTCATATCTGGAAATTAATACTAAAAAAATTTTTTTTGTTGGGAAAACATTTGACTTGCATAATAAAATCAGACATTGTGGAGCCACTCTACCTCATGCTAATGGATGCCAACATTATCCTTCTCTAAATCAGCTGCAAACAAACAAGACAAAAAGCAGCAGGAATCAGGATTTAAAACAGAAAAATCAACACAACACTAATAATGTACAATTATCAATTGAACACATGCTTCATTATGTTAATGATCTAAGCCAACACTCTTCATGGTTTCTAGAGTTGCAAACATTAGAAAACAAATTTGCTTGTCCATACAATAACAGAGATGAGACTGAGAAGGAATACGAGGAGGAATTCATAAACTATTTAAAAAGTTTATGTCCAAATGCAATCAGTTTAGCTAACTTGCTTTTGCAGAGAGCCATCATGTTTATGTTGAACTAATTGTGTGGATTTTTCATTTTAGAGACAAGCGGTTTTTGAATGTTTCTAGATTTGTCCATTTTGTCGGTCATTATTTACTATACACACTAAGATAACTTGTCAATATTGATTTTAAAAACATTTTTTCTGTTCCTATAAATTTTCCCTTGTCATGTAATGGAGTTTTCATAACATATTGGATATATCCAATCTGATTTTAACGCAATATTTTTTTCTTCCGAAATAATCTCAGTAATAAAGCCAGGAAAATAGCATAGACACATATTTGCATATTGCATTGAAGGCCACCAATTCTGTTTTATTATCATCTGTCAATAAAGCCTTGCAAATCAATAATGTCTTCTGTTCTCTCTAATGTTAATATCAGATCAAATTTAGTGAATACTACATAGGACTTCAGATTCTTCTTTTCTATGCCATGTCCTTTCTTGTCTCTTTTTGCCCAAAGTAAATTTTACCCTGTTCTGCCATCCATTCATGGTTTGTATAACTCAAAACTTAGACTGCCTTTTTTTGTTAACACCCATGCATTGTCTTAAAGTTAATGCTTTCCCTTACTACCTTGTCTAATAGTCATTTCAGTTTTCTTTCTGAGCCTGTCATCAATACAATTTATTTATCTATTTTATTTATTTACTTTGGAAGCAACTGAGCTTAAAGATAAAGAGATCAATTTTTCAATATTAAGTGGTTTTAATGAATTTAAGCACAGTACTAGATTGGTAGTAAGTTCTCATCAATTTACAATTGAAATGGTTATATATAATTGTAAGTTCTATGCTAACGGTTTCTGGGGTTTTTTGTCTTTTTAATCATTTCACCCTAAGTAAGGCAGGAATACCACTACTACACAGGGGGCTACAGAGAGTGAAGGTGAGAGAAAAGACTGAATATAGGGGGAACCAAAGAAAGGATAAAAGCTGAATGGAGTTCAAGAAAACAGAAGATGGCAATTGATGTTGCATTTAAAATTTTGAAGATTGTAGTTATCAAGGAAGTATAGAAAAGAAGGTAGTTCCACAAGCAGAAGTGCAAGAAAAGAAACTGTTGGAGTAGAAGTAGTGGTTACATTTAATTAATTCAACAATAAAAAAAGTGCGACCTAGATGCCAATCTAGTAGCACATTTAAAATCACAGTCTGAGCACCAAGGAAAAAAGCTCATCAGATCATTAGCCATGAAAATATTTGTAGAAAAAACAGAAGGAAGCCATGTTACATTAGTGAGAAAGTGACTGAAGTAGAGATGCTAAGTCGGATTTGAGTACATTGTAGATCCTTCCTTGGATTTTGTCAAGACTCTCGAGATGAGCAGCAGGAGCACCAGACCAAATATAGCAACAGTATTCAATGCACAGATGAATGGTAGATTTGTAAATGTGCAAGGACTGATGAGAAAACCCTTCTGGTACAATACAGTGACCCAAATTTCTTTTCAGTAGATGCAGCCATTAATTCAGTATAGTCATTCCACTACAAGTCAGTTGAAAACGTAAGGCCACGAAGGCACAGGGTGTTACTCTCCATGAGTCTAGCATCAGCCTTGCTGCTAATAGGCAAAAAACTTTCTCTGTGATGGTTAAATGAGAGCAGTTTCATTTTGGAGGCGTTAAAATTTACAGGTCATTTCTTGCCCCAGTTAACCACAGATTGGAGGTACTTTTCAAGAGCAGTGGCCTGGTTAACTTTGTCAGCTCTGATGGATTTGCTATTGAGACAGGAATAAATGGTAGTGTCATCAACATAAATGCCTACTTGGGAATTAAGAAACAGCATAGAACTCAGGATAGAACCTTGGGCGGGGGCACCCACATTCATGTGAAAGGAACTGGAAGTGAACCAATTCAAAATGACCTTCATTTCATGATTTGATAGGAATGATTGGATTAAATCAAACAATTGGCCACTAATACATAGCCCTGGGGCTTACGTAGAAGAGCACCAAACCCTGTCAAACACCTTCAAGATATCGAAAGCCACAAATGGATCTTTGCCATTATTATCAAGAGCTTGATATACATATTCATTCTTCATGTGCATTGTCATTGTCAAAACTTGGATCCAGTGTTTTGCAATGCAGGTGAGGGCTAAAAAATTGAAAAACAGCAAGGCAAGATGGGGAGAAAATGAAATAACCAACCTCTTCCTAATTTTGGCAGGTTGAGAAACTAATAAAAATATCTGTTATTGTATACCCCAAAGAATTAGAGGATTTTACTTTGGTTGAAATTTTGGAAATTATAAAAAGAAATTTACAACCTAAGAAGGAACTTGTCATAGTGAAAAGAACCAAATTTTTCTCCATTAAATAGAAATAAGAATCAATTATGCAATATATTGACAGATTAAGAGAAGCTAGCAGATTCTGGGGGGTTGAGAAACTGGCTACTCAAGATTTGACTATCGACAATGAATTGATTCAGTTACATTTGATTGAAGGTATGGCTGATATATCTCTTAAATATAAGATAATGGAACAATTTCAATTGAATAATTTGTCTCCAACTCCATGTGTGGAAGTTATATAACATCTGAAATTGATTAAAATGTATAATTCTACTGAAGTTAATGTTGAAATGTACAATATAAAAAAGGAATGCAAGAAATTCAAATAAAGTATGAGCATGAAATTGACAGGAAAAAGTGCACTGCTTCTGGAATATTTTGCTATAAACACGGAAAAAAAAAAAAAAAAAATCAATTTTAGTTTGTATACAAAGTTAAGAAAATTTCAGAGGTATCTACACCTATTAATAAAAAAGAATTAGAATGCTTTTTAGGATTGGTTAATTTTTATAATAGACAGCTACCAAAAAACAGCAACATCATAGAACCATTTGCTAAACTGTGTAAAAAGAATAGTAGGTTCAAACGAACTCAAAGGCAAAACTAAGCATTTGAAGATTTTAAAAAAGATACTTGCAAAAAAAAAAAAAAAAAAAAAAAAAAAATAACCCATGGTCCCAAAAAAAAAGGAAGTTACTTAAACTACAGATACAAGTACAATGTACCTTTTAAGAAGATTGACAGCAGCAGAAATAAATTATTAAAATATTGAAAAACAGGCATTGGAACGCAGACAGAGCTTGACAATTTTTATTAGGTAAGAAGTTCCTATTAAAGTTAGACCATAAACCTCTAGAGTTTATTTGTAATGCTAGAATGTAGTTACCAAAAATTACATCTTCCAGAATTCTCAAGCAGGCAATAAAATTAATGGCATATGATTTTGATATTTTGTATGTAAAAGGAAATATAATACCACATGTCGATGTTAAAATTCAATAAGAATCAAAAAAAGAAAAAAAAAACGAAATTCTGGAAAAAATATTACATTGGGTTGAAACTGAAACTACAAAGATTGTCATTGGAAACTTTACGTGATCTAATATTAAACAAGATTGCTGAGAGAATAAGAAGAAATGGGTGGAGTAATTGTTCCAAAGCTGAGGGACCTTATAAAGAAATAAAGCACAAATTAACAATGAAAAATAGTGTTATATGCAATGGAGATGTGATAGTACCACCAGAAACAGTAAGAAAAGATATTTTAAAAAGTGTACATGATGACGTGTATTGTAGTATAACAGCTACACAAAAGAGATTAAAATTAGAGGTATGGCGTCCAGAGTATCATTATAACATAGAAAGATATGTACATAAATGTGCAGAAATAAAGAAGTTTTCAACAAAGGAGAATACACTTATGGCCTAAAGAAATGGAACCATGGTCTCATGTTCATATGGACCATATACACATTAATGGTATGGGACTATTTCTAATTTTAGTAGACTCCTTCTTTGGATGGCCTGAAGTCAATTAATTTTAAAGATAGAAAAACAACTACAATAAAACATATTAAGAGTGATATTTTCTACAAATTGGGTCCCTAAAATATTGATAAAACAATAAAACAATGCACCAGAATTTTATAATGTAGATTTATGCAATTGGTTGAGGCAGATTGGCTGCTTCTCTTACAAAACATCACCATATCACCCACAATGTAATGGGGTTGTAGAAAAAATGGTGCAGAATGTAAAAATGGGATGGAAGGCATTTCCCTCTAAGTAGATATAGTATAGACAGTTACTTACCAAGGTTACTGCTTAATTATAGGATGATTACACACGCAGACAGATTGCAAAGCCTATCTGTATTAATGGCAAAACTAATAAGATCTCCATGTCTTACTCAATATATGAAAAGATGTGATATAAAAAAGACAAAGTAGCAAGTCCTGAGTAATCTAATTTCATTATGCAAATGAGACATAATACAGCCATTATATCAAAGAAAGGAGAAAACCTAATGGCTCATTCTGCCAAAATAAGACCTAGAATTGAAGAGGAAGATGTTGTGATGGAAGAAGATCTTGACAAAGAAGAAAGGATGAGTTTTTCATACCAGGGAAACGTAATAGAAAACAAGACTATAGATGATAGTGGTAGTGAATCAGACACAGAAGAAATTGAAATGAGACCAAGATCTCCATTAAAAAGAACAGGACATAAACCTCAAAAGAGAAAGAGGAAGAAAGAGGTTGGAGAAGAAGTTCAAGAATAACAAAATGCATTAAACCTCTTTGGTTCACAGAGGTGTAGTTAGATTGGCAAATAGGATTTTACTTATTTGCATGTGTTGGTTATAGGATAGAGTAAAGATTTAGACAACAGGAAGTTGACTAATGATCACATGTCATAAAACAATACTATACAACAGTTTTTTCTAAATATTTTTAAATCCAAAACTATAAAGTCCAAAAATAAACCTAAAATAGTTGTCATGATAGTAAAACAGCTAATATAATCAATCATAAAATATTTTAAATTGTACAAGAGTCAAATTTCACTCTTAGCAATCTTTATAAAAATATTTTTTGACTCATTTTAAAATTATAAAAAACATTTTAACAAAAAAAAATTAATGATTGACAAGTGAATCATGTGATCCTCAAAAATATTAAAAAAAAAAAATTAGCAGCAAATTTATATTAACTGACAAAATTTGCAGAAAGTCTAATATCCTACTTCAAAATTTAATGACAGAATGTAATTTATGTTAATATTACAGAAAAAAAAATTATAGTTTGTACAAGTTGATGTCATCATTATCATTTTCAACAACTTTATGTTACTTTATTTAATTAGAATTTTGCAAATATTAAATTTTGGTTGAAAACTGGTTGAGTAAAATATATTTAATGTTGCTCAAAGTTAGGAGGTGGACTTTGAGTTTTTCCATATCACTAATTATTAATGAACATGTAGGCAGTAAAGTAAATTATAATAGAAAAGTCAGTGTATTTTGAGGAAATGTAAGAATGCTGAAAATTTCTACACAGCTTAGTTATGAAGCTAAATACAAAGAATATGAGACTATAGACTACAACATTTATAGGAAAGTAGTATGAATGAACTTAATTTGTTTTATCATAAAAATGATAGACTTACTCTTAAGATAAATCTATAATGAAACCTGTTTAAATTAAAATAAATTTTAAATGACAGTTATACAAACAACAAATGTAACTGATTACATCAAAAATTGTTTCCTTAAAAACAGTACCTTTTTGTTAGAAACCAAGTTGTTTGAAAAGAAAAGTAAAACCATTTTATGTTATATATGTACTCAAGTTTATGCCATAGACTAATTGCAGTCTTTTTTGGAGCTAAGTGAAAAATAGAAAGATTTCCATTTTTCTAAAATTCTACAACTGAACATTCATCAAACCTGCAATCAATCAATATCTTTTGTCAGAAAGAATTCCATTTAATTTTGTCAAAAAGACAAAAATGACAATATAACATTGATATTTCTGATCCAGCAAATAGGATTATTGATGGCTAATAGGAAAAAAAAATCTAAAATAATTTTACATTACAAATAAAAAAATAAAGTAAATAAAAAAAATCCATTTAAAAATTTCTTTTGAGAAAAAAATAATGTAACCAATTCTGCTGACAATAGCAGAAAGATTTATTTAATTCATTTTACAGACATCAGCAACTTCAAACTTTTGTGTGACTATATAGGATTATATAGGGGAGAATGCATGAGATATGGGTGGATAATGAATTTCCTATCAAAGTAGGATGTTGCGGTTTTATCACCAAATTTATAGTATACCTCACTAAACTTTTTATAAAGAAAGAAATATATTAAGAGGTACCAACATCAAGCAGAGGCTATATCTGGATGGATCTGGCATTTTCACACTGTGATGGAGAACTGACAAAATTTGGTGATATTGACAGGTATTGCTGTAGGTTCCTGAATAAAGTTGTTTATGGTCATCATTTAGTGAAAGTTTTTTGGAGATATTGCTACTGATTTTGAAGCAATAGTTACATGAAAGAATAAATTTTTAATTTCTTTCAACTAAAATTCTATGTACACTACTTTAGATCTTTTAAAGAGCAAAATATTGGTTTGCTAAAATAGAAATCATACCAGTAAAATGTATTTCATTCAATAATAAAAAGATAAAGTTTGATGATTTTCATAGTCACGATTTAAATTTTGTCATTTATATAATTTGAGGTTTTACATGATTTTTCCTCTAAACTCCTAACTCAAGTGCTTGTTTAGTTCAGACAAAATTTATCATAAAAATATTTCAAAAATATCTGTACAGTATTTTTCTAGTAGAAAGTGCAATAAATTAAACTATAGAAATTCTACTAGAATATGGCTAGTGACTGCCAATGGAATGTCCTGAATCTTAAGAAATACTATACAGACCAAATATTAATTTTATATGAAGAATTAAAAAGACAAGAGAAAATAGTATATAACAAACTGTTATCCAATCAGTACAGAGAAAGTGGCCTCAAATTCAATGCTTTATTACTCAATAGCGTATACAAAGTTAGAAAGATTACACAATTAGAGATAAGATATGAATGTCAGTTAAATATAAATGATAACAATTAAAAATTTTCATCTTGTCTCTACTGATCCAATGATATAACAGAAAAAAGCAGATCTACTGGATAAAACCTGTCATTTGTGATCTCATTTAAAGTTACTTCTATATTTTGAATTCCAGCAATGTAAATGAATATGTGACACATGAATTGGTTAAAAAGCAACAACAAAAAAAAAAAAAAAAAGAAAGATGGATAGGTCATTCAAAATTAATAATAAAAATATTTGTAATAATAAAATTACCTGAGAATCTCCTAACAGAACTCATCAGTTTGTGAGAAAAATAATGGCTTAAGCACAAAACAGAGGGCTTTAAAATGCTTGATATTTTTAGATATCTTAGTTTTGTTTGGCAACCATGTCAGAGAAAAAAAAAAAAAAGAAAGAAAGAAAAAACAAATATTGAGTAGAAAATATGTTAGGCCATACAGCCAGTTAAGTTCATTGCTTTTGATATTTTCATTATGAAGAAGCTGGAAAAGCAATTAGCCATAGTCTAGTAAAGAACAAGATTTTGGCACAAGGAAATCATCTTGTTAGTTAAAGCTTAAGAGATTGCTAAAAGAGTGGAAATGACATTTACTTCTTAATTTATGATTTGTCTGCTGAGCGGGGGGGGGGGGCTCCAGATGATAGTAAAATTGGTCAAGTGAGTAATATGATATTATTTAGTTCTTAAGTATCATTGTTTACTGAGTACAATAGATTCATAGAGTTCACACTAGATATATCTATTTTATTATTGAGACATTGTGGTGCTTTGTGAGTAGTCTTTTTACAAGTTTCAAAAAAATAAATAGAAAGATGTTTCTCTTTCTTTAAAGCATCTGAACCTGCATCCTTATGAGAGAATATTTTAAAGTATCATTGCCATCAATCAAACCTTTCTTTTTTTTTTAGTGAAGGATATGTATTATGACTATAAAACTAGTTGTCTAACAAGTTTACTCTTTTGTCAGAAAATATAGAATTGGGAACAGTACAAAGCTGAGAGGAATTAAGAGTAAGAGGTAATAAACCTGTGACAAATTACAGAAGCAAAATAAAATAAAAAATTGTTTCAACTGTGAAAAGACACAAGAAATGAAACAAAGAACAAGTCAAAAATTGCTCAAATAAAAATTATTAAATCAATGTTAATTTCAAGATAAAAGAAAGTTAGCAAAAAAATTTAAAGTCCCTAAGTTACAATGCATACAGACCATGAACATTATCACTTGATTATTGATACCTCGACAGACAGCATCAAAAAAGATAATTTATTGGATTTTTTAAAGATTTCACCAACCATTTTAATAAATGGTAATGATTGTTGTTATAGCAAAAATGATAATATTTAATTGTTTTTTGTAGAAAAATATTAATTTAAAGATTGACAATTCAAAGTAAAAAATGTTCCAACCTCTATTTGAAGAGAGCCAAAATTGTAAAACCAGAGATTTATTTTTCCTTGCTTCAGTAATATTTCTCAGATAAATCAGATAATTTTTTTTTAAATTATGACAGAAATAACCATTTATTTGCCCTAGGTTTAAGGCAGATAAATTGTATAATGGATGCAAAAAGTAAAGATATAAGAAAAAAAGAATTTTGAAATCCTACAATGATTGTTATTAAAAACTTTTTCTGAAACAATAAAGCATTATCCATTTTGTTTTTGCATCATTCCTAAAATTGATCAGTTTTAATGAAAAATCATCTATCTAAAAGAATACTTTTAAAATCTCAGCATCATATTCACAATATAAATATTTATTATTTAATATTTAAAATAACTTTCTTTAAAGTCTTTTGTCTATGAACCAAATGTCTTAGCAAAGTTAGTGCATTAATATTAAATTTGAATAAAACAAAACAAGCCTTTGTTTTCAAATACGCACAAATCAATATTTGCAAAGAGCAATGTAAAAAGTACAATTTATTTTTGAAATAACATAGGTTCCCTAGTAAACAAATAAATACACAACCTATTCAAAGCTTCATTATAGTACAAACATTATTATAAGACATGCAGTTCTAAAAAGTCAACTCTAATATGGCTTGGAGCTAACTTTGTATCAACAAGATTTGATATCATCACAGAGCTCAATCACAATAGCATTGAAAAGGTTACCATAAAACTAAATTAATTTCATTAAAGAAATTTAATACAGAAAAGAAAAAAATATATTTTCTGTCCAAATAAGTATATGGCATATCAAACTGGTAAAAGCCATCATTAAGAATTATACCATGAAATGTAAAAGATTTTACATTGGCTGAACAAATCAATATTACATAAATGTAAACTTAATCGGTTTCATATTTATTAAATGAAGTGACCATTAAAATGTTATGTACAATAAAATGTAAGCTCTATATATATATATATATATATATATATATATATATATATATATATATCAGAGGAAAAATTGCTTTAATGTATTTCTACTGCAATAGGAACAAAAGCATTTTATATGTACAATTCTGATGTGTGAAAAATTTTATTCACATGATAAATCTATTTTTTTTTCTTGCATCATCTAATAAATACAATATTTGTCTAAAATGATTTAAATTTTTCATATTGAATTATGGAACAGTTATTTCTTCCCAATTATTTTAATGTTTGTATACATATTAGGTTGGTGCAAAAATAATGACGTAATAATGTTGTTTTTTGACGTATTTTTTAACGTCAAAAAACAACATTATTACGTCATTATTTTTGCACCAACCTAATATTTATATCTTCATTCTTTAAACAAAAATATTGAAATCATGGTTTTGCAATAACTTTAAAACTTCAACAGAAAAAAAAAAACATCATTCTTTTATAAACAATATTAAGTTACAAAATAAAAAAATTATGAATATTATAACTAAAAGAAAATTGTTTGGAATCCCAAGTGGACTGGACTTAACCAAATAACATTAACAGCATAACTTAAAACTTTCTTTCCAAAAGTCTTTTGTAAAATATGAGAGGTGCTGAAAAAATAAATAAAAATAACCAACTGGACCCATGGAAAATCTACAGGTGCTGACAACTAAGATTATCCATTATCACATTCTTCTGCTTTGTTTGTATCTTCCCATCCTCTTCCTTATTTCTCCCAATCTTTATTGTTCATCCATGTTTTATCTCAATGTGATGCAAACATGGATTAGTTTCAAATGTGAAAAATGAATAAAGAATTCATAAATATTTTCTACTGTTTCTTTCAGCTTTCTTTTTTCTTTCTGTGCACAAAAAATTTTAACGTATCACAATTTTTATACTCTTCCATCCCTTTCAGTTTTTTGATTTGCCTGTATCATATCATGATACCCAGTATTGTCTATCATTTTTTTTTTCTAACTTTCTTTTTTCCAAACTTCCCTCTTTCATGTCCTTTTTTCCTCCTTTTCTTTCACCTTTTTCACATCCTTTTCCTCCCCTCTCTATTTCTCTTTTTCACATCCTTTTTTTCCCTCCATTTCACACATCTGTTTTTCCTCCTTTGCCTTCCCTGTTTCATGTAACTTTTTAGCTCATCAATTCCCCACTTCATATGTAGATTTTTCAATTAGAAAGCTTAACTGATTCCTCAGAAGAGTCAGGATCAAGCAGATACTACACTTAGTATTTACTTGCCACTCCATGCTGGCAGGATGTGACACAAAGTCAATTTAAGCTGGGTCAAGTCCAAAAATAGCCTAACCCCAGCAACCATCAGTTGTGTTGACATCATTATTACTACCAATCTCCACTCTTTAGTGCAATGAAGGAGGTACTGCTATGGGCAGCTGTTTCCCAGAACCAGGCACCTCCCAATATTTTTTCAGTTGTGCTCTGTCCAAAGACACAACCGAGTTTCGAGTTGCACTCGGTCCAGAGACACAATGGAGATATAAAGTGTAGTAGTTTATCTGCCTTCAGGCAGATACAACACTTTTATCCTAGGTGGAACAGCATAATAGTTATATACATACAAGCATCATAATAATATAAGTAATAGTATCAATTTTCATGATAGCAGGGGGAAAAATTACTAGCAAGTAAAAAAGAAACATTCAGATTGAAATTATGAATGTATTCCTTTCAGATAGGATGTTGAGGATTGATTATGGTTATTCAAAGAATAACATGAAGAATGACTATCAATCCTTAAAGTCTTTAGAACAACATTTTATCTTAATATTATTTCATTAATGTTCAGCTTGTAATATAATTGTCATTCTTCATTTTATTTTATTTTTTTGTCAAAGGCATTCAAATTTTAAAAGTCCATGGATTTTATCTATTTTTAGATTAACAATTTTTTTTTAAATGAAAAAAAAAAAAAAAAAAAATCATCTAAACATCCTTTTTTCCACATATTTAAAGTAAAATATATGTTTAAATTCAAATATTCCAGTAACAAAAAGTTATTGTAATATTGGGTGAATGCAAAAATACCTTTGCACTTTTTCAGCTTCTGCTGGTGAATCTTTTGTGAACCTTTTTCCAATGTAGAGACCATATTACATTTTCAGCTGAAAATGGAATTTCTTATTCTCATCCCTGTATAAATAATTGCTTTTGAATCTCAAATTTATCTCCTTTTAAGATTTACTTGATTACTATATAATGTTTACTCTCCTATATGGCAGTAAAGGTTAGAAATTATATTTATTTGTAAGATTTGTCATGTGTACATATATTGTCTACATATATTTAGTTTTTTGCAACATTTTACAGAAAATTTTGGTTAATTTGCAGTGTAACACCTGTACTCAGTTCGCATTAAAAATTGTCCAGAATTCTTATATTAATGTGTAATTGTACATGCTCCATTCGAATCTGGCTTGATACATTTGATAAAATGTACTCTTTTGGAGATATCGACAGTGAAATTTTGGATTCAATTGCATCGTTGGCAGCCACCATTACTTGCGTTGTTTGCATACATTCACTGCAGAAAGCTAAATGCGGAAGACTACGGAAAGCTAAGCTTGAAACTGATCTTTCTCGTCTAAATTTGTCGCAATTACTGCGCACTGAGAACTATTTATGGAGACACGCTCAGTTTGCACAATGATACCTATACTGATAGCTATTCTGCAGCGAATGTATACAAACAATGCCCATAATGGCTGCCCGCAACGAGAATGAATCCAAACTTTCACTGTCGATAACTCCAAAACAGTACATTTTATTAAATTTATCAAGCCAGATTTGAATGGAGCATGTACAATTACACATTAATGTAAGAATTCTGGACAATTCTTAATGCAAACTGAGTAAGGGTGTTACACTGCAAATTAACCAAAATGTTTACATGAACACTATTGACAGGCACTTGTTTTAAATCTTATTTTGAGTACAAATATAATGACTCGATCAATACTCAATTTCTCTTGTAAAGGTAGCAAAAGTACATTGTTTAAGCATGTATTCAATTTTATTTTTCTGTTTATAACCTTGTTGGATAACAAAAAATAATTCAAAATAGAAACAGATTAAAATCCACTTAAGACTCCTCGTTCTAATCCAGGTCATCCTTAATCACAATCAAGAAAAACCATGTTGGGCAAGTTTCGTAGCTCATTTGCTAAATATATTGGTACTTTTATTTATAATAGGCTTCTTTTTTTTTATAATATAGCATATAATAAGAATCAAAATCTTTTCCATTGACTACTGGCAATCCATGTATATGTTTTTACTCATTTGATGTAATACAAGATTATTTACTAGAAAGGTTTAATGACATTTCTTGCTGCAACAATGGAGTTTCTGCAATAGAACAATGACATGTAAATGACAAATCTTGCTGCTAGGTTGCACAATGCTTGTCATGAATAATTACTTGGAAATTACTAAAAGTAAAAAGAATTTAAAGTCATGTTTCCTTTCAACTCAAATATGGAAAGTTGAAAATAAACTCTTTATAAGGTTTGCCATCATTTTGTTTAAAATGAGTATTGCCTTGCAGTTCTATATTTGTAGATACATCTCATTGTTTTAATTTTTTATTTTTCATTCAAAAAAGGTCCCCGTAAAAAAAAATTTTTTTCTTGGAAAGAAATATTGACAAATACAAGGTTGTTTTTCTAGGCCTGGGATGAACTAATTCTTTAAGCATTTTTGCTTAAAACATTCTTTAAACATTTTTGTTTGTTTTCTTTTCAAATAAGCATCCATTGATTTCATTGTTGGACACAACTTAAGTACATATTACCTCATATTTTAAAAAAATGTCTATCTGTTATTAATTATATTAGGATATATAGCATTGTATATTTAGAAGTAAAAAACTAATAAAATAATGGTTATTATGATATCATTTATTGTTACTTCAGTCACTTAACACTATGTTCTGATTATAAAAATTGTATGAAAGTCGGTGGTTGGTGATATTTTGGACTGATACTCAAAATCTCTTTAGTCATCTGATTATGGCTAAATAAATGCCGATTCTGCTTACTGTGTAATTACCAAATTAGGCAATGTTGTGCTTGCTTAATATAAAATTAGAAAAATAACAAGTATTTACTATAACAAAAAACAATTTCTTGGATTTTCTGAGATCAGTAGTTATTATTTACATTATTTACAGTTGGACTAATGGCCTTATCACAATGTTTTGACTGTTGTGTCCTCAGCCCAGGGATTGAACTCACAATTATTATGCCACCAAGAATCAGACTCAATGGAAACAGAGTTAGCAATAACTGAGCAGTACTAAAAAAGAATTCAGGAGTCTCATGATACATGATCAGCTTATACACAAGTATATATGGTATATCTTTGTTGCTTCTTGCAAACAATGCATTCAACTTGGCTATTTGAGAGCGAGTGATACAGAGCTGTAAATATTTGCTGAATTCCACTGAAATTCATGAACAATTTAAAGCATTCACTGATGAAATAAGAGTTGCTATTACTAACATCACAATCAGACCAATTGACGTTGGATCAGCAGACAACTTTATGACTCACACTCCAGGTATGCATCAACAACAATCAAGAACATATGTCCCATAAATGGACCAGGATGATTGACAAGTACTAATTCCCTACAGTTGACTTGGATATTCCCAGCCATATATTGTAACTTTATTAGAACTGCTTTCATCTTGAATGCATACTTCACAATTGGGCAAATTATAATTATTAATAATTCAAAGACCTCTGGAAGGGAAACTAGGTCTTCCTTACTGATTCTAAAGCCCAAATAGGTCACTTCTGGAAGAAGGAAGTAACATTTGAACATTTTCAATTTGAATCCTGATGAGTTGAATACAGAGAGTACATCCTGGAAGGTCATAAGGTGATTAGGATCATGAAACTTGAAAACAAATTATATCATCCACCTGCATTTTACAGAAAGGAATGTCCTACAATCACTTATCCATTTCACATTGAAATATGCCTATGGCATTAAGTACATTGAATTGCAAACAAGTAGGTTGATATAAACCACAATATGCATTAAGAGTAAGCAATTCTGATGTTTCTTTGTCTAACTTTACTTGCTGATACACATGACTCAAATCAAGTTTACTACATTTCCCTCCTTCTTTGTAACTTACAAGTCTTTAGTAAATGATGTTGGATACATGTCATATGAAAACCTGTTTATAGTTTGTTTATAATCTTCCACCCAACTGAACAATTCCAGTATTTCTTTTAGAAGGGTGCATTCCAAAGAGAATATGTGACAACAATAGAGTTTTTCTCTAAGCCATGAAGTTCTTTCTGAATTCAGTCCTTTAGTGAATAAGGTACTGGATAAACTCTACAAAATTGTGGCATTGCTATGTTATCTCTTGGTAATTTCACCTTAAAAATCTTTTAATCAGCCCAATTACTTTTTGTAACCAATTTCTACTCATCAATATGGGAACCTTACTGTCCACAACAAACAGCAGCAGATTATACTCTCTTCCCTTAAATGACAAATGTTAACTACACCACACAGTTCCTCTAGAACTCTTTCAAATCACTCAATTTGTTAAATTTCCTCAAATTCATCACAGGACCTGAAGCACCTGTGCCACCATCCAATGATTCACAAATAATCCAACATGACACACCAAATGTATACAACACCATCATCTCCTTGTCTTTATACAAACAATCGTTAATGTTATTCACAGTTGTCTTTCTGTCACTTTTACCTTTGTTACCTTTCTACCAGATTATACTTACATCCTCTCAACACTTTCAATGAATCTATTCAAAACATTTTTAAAAGGACACTTATCAGCAACATGACTGGTACTTCTACATAGATAATGTTCACATTTCATGGCAATCTACAAGACTCACTTTCATTCCCTCTCAGGCATTGCACACTTGGAATATCCATGAATGTTTTATTCCTCATCCCTACCACCATCATTTTTTTTCTCTAAGATAATCATTAAATTCATCTGCAAAATGGTAGTTTTCAGGCATAGTGATATACTGATAGATGGTTTCATTGTCACTTCTGCAGAAAACACTCACAAATTTCATTGAAGCATAAATTGACAGAGATCATGAAATATTCTCTTGCTCCATTCTCTTCTAGGCTAAACCTTGAAGAAATGCATAATTTTTAAGAACCAACCTCAAACAATATTGCTCACGGCTCTCCACCATCTTTCATATTATTGACAGAAAGGAAAGAAGTAAAAATAAATAAAATACTTCAAGCATTCTAAATGATTTCTCCAATTGTCTTCCTTGTTGTTCTAAGTTGTTATAGCTCTAAATAATGACATACTGTTAGAAACACTTAAATCAGGAATTCCTATCTATGTTTGTTCCTTTTATCTTGCCAGCAATTTATATCTTCTATTTATAAAGTAATATCAAGCAGAAAAAGTGCTTGCTTCTGGAAACATGGAGTATTTATATTTACATGCTATGCAGCGTTCACACTTGGTGATATCCGTTCCTTAAGATGATTTACATTTCAGTTTTTATATTTTTTTGGTCACAAAATAAAATAAAAAAATTGAAAACACATGATTATCTATTCTATATAATGATCATATTACAACAATTTGTTTAAAAAGGGGAGGGGAAAAAAAAAAAAAAAAAAAAAAAAAAAAATCAAATTTGGAAGGATTCAGCTTTGTGAAAAAAATATTTTTTAAATGTTGACCGCCAATCTATGATGTAAGATGATTCATATATGGAAGCTTGTTTATTTTTTATGTAAATTTTTATTGATTTCATGGACAGTGAATATCCTTTAATATATTACGGAAATGTTTAATGATTTTATTTCTTTCATATAAGTAAATTTAGTATTTAATTTACAGACAGAATGTTGATTTTAGCTATTCTTTTATCTGCCTCTTTTTGATTATTCTACTGTTGACCTCACAACTGATTTCCAGAATCCAGTTTGTTAACTCAAACATTCAAACTGAAACAGGCAAAACATTTTCAGGCATTTAATATGAAGCCTCACCTTGTAGTTAGAAAATCTTTATATATATATATATATATATATATATATATATATATATATATATATATATATAAACACATACTTTACTAAGTAGCACAAACTAGGAGTAACAGTAATGCAAATGATATATTAGGTTGGTGCAAAAATAATGTCGTTTTTGCAGTTCAACTTTGTGAGAAAATGATATTATTTTTGCACCAACCTAATATAAACCTACAGAACTAATTTGTGTTATAATATAACAAACATATCTTTAACCTTTATATCTTAAATTTAATTTTAGTTTCTTCACAAATCAGTTTAATGTTTGTTTTAATGTTTTATGTTGCCATAAAAAGCACCCTCAAAGTAACAATGTCTTTTCCATATATAAGAAAGGATTTGCAGTTTCAAAATAAAACTACTCTAAATAACCCACATGTAAAGGACATTCCTTCACAAAAAGAAAATTATGATTAAAGACTGTATAAGTTATAATAGTTAATATAAGAGAGAAACTAATCTCCTCCAAAGACTAGACTTAAGGAATACTGGAAGCCCATCAACTGAACTAAATCAACCATGACATGTGGAAGGAGGTGGGGTACACTTGCCTTTTAAGAATAAGATCAAAATAATAGTCATGGAATAATGATGGAAAGTCCATAAGGTGAAGGAAGCATCACAGGTGTTTGTCAAAAATATACAAGCAAACTAAGTCTAGTTTTATTAGAGTATTAACCAATGGGGTCAGTAAAATATTGTGCGTGCCAACAATAAGTTTAATCGCAAATCCGTGTCCAAAAAGTCCAAAAGGTAAAGCGGTCATAAACAGTCCAGCAGGCAAAGTAATACCAAAAACGGTCAAAAATCCAATACATAAATTCAGGAATGGTGTTGCACTCATGTTTTTCCCAAGAGTTAACAAAAGTGGTCAGATTCTTTGATGAAAATAGGTGAAGATGTTCCTATTTCATTCATTCTGACACTAACATGAAACCCGAATATATAATTCTATGACATTTTAGTTTGAGATGAAAACTAAAAAAATAGTATTAAACATCTTCTGAAAGTCACCATATGTTTTACTAACATTACACTTATAGAAAGCTGAAGAATATATTGATCAAAAAGATGAAGAGAACATGATAAATATATGGAATAATAAAAACATTTCATCTCAGAACTTGAGAAAAATTATTGATCTCATTTTGTTTAAAAAAATAATTTACACAATAAAACAAACATTCTTTGAATCCAAAACATGGTTCTATATAAATAAAAAAATTTTTTAAATTAATTTGAACATGAAAGCTATTTTATAGTTTTTAATTCTGCATATCTCTAAATGTTTTTAATAAACAATTCCAGTGACATGTTAGTTCAAATAAAGATAATTATTTGTTACTTGCTATTTATAAAACTTTTAACAGAACTCTTTATTAATAATGAACTTAGTAACTCAGAAGAGTAAATTTGGCAAGAACAAATTATCTTTCTATATTAAATGAGAAAAAAAATGTACTCAAGCTCACTAGGTAGGTTATGCATTATTTTCCTGTCTCTCATGCCTTCAATAAGTCCTATGAGTATCAAATTTTCCAAGCCTCTTTCCACATTATGTGCTTTAGAAATTTCAACTATCTCTTTCTGATGTTAAGTATAAGTGTCCTTTTTGTTTCTATTTTCTCTAAAATTTCAATGTCACTCACATGTTTGGTCCATGATATTCTCAGCATCCTACAGTAGAACCATATTTCTGTTGCTTCAAGTTTCTTTTTCATATGTGACATTGTCCAGTATTCACTGTCATATAAGGTGATTGATATTACAGAATTCAGTACTCTTTTCTAACAAAATTTTTCTGTTTCTTAATACATTGTTTAGTTTTTGGAAGGCATCTTTCGCTATCCCAATGTGCCCTTGGATTTCAGTGACACACTTTCTATCCTCTGTTCAAAAAACACTTCCAGGATATTTAAATTTTTATACTTGTTTAATTTTGGTATCTCCAATTTGTAATTTGCATGTTGTGCTGTTCCTTTTGCTAACAATCATGCATTCTCTCTTCATGCAATTGAGGTCTAGTCCTTTCTTCTCACTTTCCTTTACTACATTCTGTAGGAGTTCTTGTCTCCTTTCAACACTGTCATCTGTATATCTTATGTTAAGATTGTAGATTCCAATAATGAATCCCAAAAGGACATTTAATTCTCTCAAAATTGCCTCACTGTATAAGTTGAATAAGTCTGATGAGAAGATACATCCTTGTCTTACACCCCTTTTTATTTTTGTATTTACTGAACTCATTTTCTCACGGAATAATAGTAAGATAAGATTTAGTTTTATATTAGTAGCTCAAAAGTTAAAAAAAAAATTAAAATGGTGTGCAATTAATAAATTTATATTCTCAATTTTAATCTTTTTTTAAAAAGAACAGAACTTTACTTTTAACAATGTTAAAAATGTACAAACATAATGAATAAAAAAAGGAAACAAAGTAGAATAAGTAGAGATTCATTTGTTTTACTTTTCCGAAATATTTTTGACTAATCCTTATATATTTTCATATAAATATTTTTCATAAATGAGAAAAGATTTCATTTCAGTTGAATGCAGAAGATTTTAGATTTAAAATAAAAGTGAAAATTTAACTAATCCACATTTGCCCAATAGTATCAGGGGAAAGATGCAATATTTTATTGAAAGTAATTAAATAATTCACACTGTTATATTCCAATCGAATCTGATGATTCCTCCACTTTGACTAAAAAATAATTTAGCTTTTTGTTCATTGTAGCAGTTTTACAAAAACCCGTTAACAATCATGGCCAACAAATCTCTTTGCAACCTTGAAATGCCAAATAAATACCATTGAAATGATTTGTGAAGAAAATTTAGCAAATATTTCTTCTCTTCATCTTTTACATTATAATTTTAAAATACTAGAAAAATTTTTGTACTCAGTATTTCTTTTGAATGAACTTTTTTAAAAATACATGATAACCATAATAAATGTGATAATTTTATTGGCCATATGTAGTTTTATGAGAAAAATCAATGTAAAATAATGTAAATGCTTTCCAAGAATTAAAATCATTTATCAGTTTATTTTTCAATTTAATACAGGATTTTTGAAGCTGTTCTGCACTAAAGCATAATTACTAACATAAAATCAGGAAAACAACATATTCTGCACTAAGTGAAATTGAAATATAACTCTTTTTATCTTCAGCCACTGATAGAGAGAGAGAACGTGGTAAATGGCAATTTCATGTCTTAAGCTATCATCAGATTGATGTTCGCTCGAGATATGAAACCGACAGTCACCATGCAGTATTGATTCCCATGACCACAATATTTCTACAAAAGCTCTATCTCCGATATTGAGCACCTTTTTTTCTCCATTCATATGATAAGTATAGCAAATTTTAAAAACAAACACGCACGCATACGACTACAAGTGATCCCTTTTTTTTAGTGAATAATAAATTAGCAAGGTTAACAAATTTCTAACTTAAGTTGAGTGATTCAAGAAAAACAATTATATTTTTTTTAAAATAAATACATTTTTCTTGTCTACCTATACTCAACAAAAATAAAGTCGAAATCTCGCAATTTTGCGTCTGGTGTTTTCTTTTCGACCTTAAATAAGTTTATGGAAAAATGTTCGTATTTTTTGCTATTGTTATTTGAAGATGAAAGACAAACTATTCTTGTGTAAATTTAATTTTAACAATATATAAACACTGACGTTTTCCCTGTCAGCACCTTAGGGGGGGAGGCTTTTCGATTTAAAAATAGGGACCAATTTTAGTTAAAAATAAAAATGTTCTGTGGTCAAAAAATATATTTTATTTTTATTGACGATAATAAAATCTTGAATTACAGTTTTATCAAGAAAGACTTTGAATTCATACACAACACTAACACAAAGGTTAAGAACTGGTGACAAAAATTATAATTTAAAATTACTATCTCTCTCTCAATTCCATCTGTTGTTATTCTACTGAAAGATTGCAAAACGGATTTATTCATATTTCAGATTATGTTGTAACCGTTTAGAAAGATTTTAAAAAATGATTATTTATTGACAAGCGTTAATGAAGAAAGATATCAGATGAATAAGGCTGTAAAAGTCACGACATTAATTTCAAATACTTTTTTAACTTACAGTAAATTTGAAACCAGACAGAAGGATTATCGAAACGATCGAACAGATTTTTAAATAATGATTCGAAAAATGAAGATATTTTTGTTAATGGAGAACAAACATTTAACAAGGACAACCTTTTACGTTGGTGACGGAAAAAAGAAATAAACTAAACTTAAGTCTAAGTGTTACTTAGCGATTTTTATTTTCATTGCATCTTTTGCTTTTCTGTTATGAATAAATGTTTTAAATGAAAAATTCCATGAAAACTATAAATGGTGAAATGAAAAAAAATTTAAAAGAAAAAAAAAAGAAACGTTTTAAAGCGAAATTGCTTCAAATGACATTTTTTGAAAGTGATGTTGACAGTATGAAAAACTTGCTTAATTAAAGGCTATAAAAATAAAAACCGAAAGTTAATTAGGAAATTAAAAAATGTAAATGTGTTAGTTAAACAAAAAAATGAACTAAAAAGGAAAAAAAAAAATTTATGACAATGAAGAAGGAAAACTTGTCACAAGATTAAATGACGTTTTTCGTGTTAAATTATAAATTGCAAACATAGGTTAATATTTTTGTGGTTAATTAATAATTTTGTTGTACATTTGTTAATCAGTGACATTATCCAAAAAAGAATTTTTAAATAAAGAGATTTCTTTTAAATCACCTGTCCACGTTTTTTAGTTATTTTTTTTTTTTTTTTTTTATACTCAGAGTAAATAAAAGCAATTTAATTAAAAATATGACAAAAATAAAATTAAAAAGGGCCATTGTCAATTATATACAAATGAAAGTAACAATTTCAAGAAGAAGGAAAAGTTAAAAAAATAAATACGTAATTGATTTCAGATTTTTCTTTAACCAAAATAAAAAGCCGAGTTTCACTCAAAAAAACTGCGATAGTTATTTTTAAGTATGGATCATTAACAGCACAGTATTCTAGTAAATAAATAAAGTTTAACTAATTACTAAACAACATAAATTAGTCATGCAAAAGACAGAATACCTAATTCGTAAATAAGTTTCATTTATTTATTTATTTATTTATTTTTTTCTCAAAAGAAAGATATGAAAATCATATTGTATCATCAGGTGGTTCGAAAGTGTAACGTAAAACTATTTTGGTCATCCGTAAAACAAAAATGAAATCAAATTGAAGAACAGATTCGTTGATATCTTGTTTAAGTTTAACAATTGTTTCTGAATGTATCTGCTTCGGTGATTTGCACTGTTTGAGATTTGTTCGTTTTGTTTTAAATTGTCAGTTACGGTAACAAAAGATAATCAGTAAAATTATTTAAACAATGAAGCCTCTCTCTATAACATTTAACGTAAAAAGCGCTTCAATGAAATCGGATAGTATGTGTTTTGTAGGTGTAAGTGTAGTAAAAAATGTGAAGTAAAAGTAATAAATTCGATCAGGAAAAGGAATCATGACAAAAATTAGAAGTCAGTACAAATTGGGGGGGGGCGAAAACAAATATTTATATTATTTCAAACAAGATGAAAACAAAACAAAAAAAAGTCAAGGAGACAAAATTAACTTAAAAGTATGACATACCTGATTGCGTCTGTCCGATGCCATTTTTATTATTTAAAGTGTCGTTCCTCTGTTACTGTTTTTGTCCTTTATCGAAATCAGCAGTGGGAAGATACAAAAAACATAGACAAACTCTTGAAAGAAAAAAAAATAAACAAACCGACAACAATGTCGATCAACTCTTACTTAAAACTACTTCCTATCAGCGACTGTTTTTATGCCGATAACTTGTGATTTTAGAGTTAGACAAATAGCAGTAGTAATACAGACAGACACTTGTAAATGTAGTAGTCGCCTGTCTTCCAATGGCAAAAGTAAACGTGTGCGCGCGCACAGCGCAATGGGTGTGTATATACCCATTAGATTTAAAAGGCTGTAATCTATGGCACATGGCCAAAACAAGGGTACGCTACGCAATGGTCATGCATTTATAATCCTATCATATACTAGCCTTACTCATATGATCATTCTATAATAAAAATGAAAAAAAGTTCATTCCATTCACCAAAATATCCAATTTTCTCAATGAAAATTGAAAATCTATCTACCACCCATGAAGATGATATACTAAGTTTGGGATATTGGAAAAATGTATTATTTTTTTTAAATTCCCTCATAAACAATTACACAAAAAGTACAAAATTTAATATATGGCTCACCCCTCTTTAAAAACAGACTATCATCCACTGTTTATTAGAGAAGTGTTTTTGTTTTTTTTTACCCACTCTATTTTTTAACAGAAAGTCAAATAGAAAATGAAAATCAATAAGCTAATTTAAAATAAGGACTTTATTGTCTATAATTTAAATAAAGATTTTAATATTTATTTAAAACAAGTGTCTTATGCACTTACTAATGTTTCTGCTATCTCAGAGATTCCAAATGAAACTTCACTGAATAACACATAACTTCTTGAAAATACAGCTAAATTTTCATCCACCTTTTACAGTTTGTTCATTAATATTCATTGAATTTAATTCTTACTTTAACCTGATGTAATAATCAACAAGAAGCACAGTGAAGTAATGGTTAACTGAGGAATCAAAGTGTTTGAATTACACTACACTACAGTCAAGTTCATTACATTCATTTACATGCCAATACTCTTGAGGAAGGTATGAATCTATCTCTTCCCATACACACACAATTATGGGTCAAAAGCAGGACAGACTTGGGTCCTATAGCCTCGAGTGTCAACTGGTCTAGGAAAAACCAGCCTGGAGGGGGTTGAGCTTTGTCAGGCTATCTTGCCCAGGAAATACTACTGCTACAACCCAAGAGAGTTACAGGTTAAAAAAAAAATAAACAACTTTTAATAACTTTAGTTAATTTTAATAGTCAACTCACAAGAAGAGAAAGAATAATCATGAAAAGATCATCTTTCATGTATCCTGCAACAATCTACCATACCCAGCATTTATAAGAAATTTGTTTCATCCCAGTTTACAGATATGATGCATTCTTACATATCTGTGTAATATCCAGGATCAGATAACTATGAAGCACAATGTTACTTTATAGTCCCATAGTGTGAAATTATGGTAAAAGACATAATCAACTATTTCTTCCAACCCATCATACTTGCTTTGAAACACTCCTAGAGGGTCAGCAACACATTCTGAACAAATTGCTTAGTGAGCAAACAATTAGCATTGCTAAACATAATTTCACCTTGATGCCCAAAGACTATATCAAACATATTTCCATTGACAAGTCAAGGCTTTTGTCAAAAAGATCCCAAGCAATAGTCTGCTAAAACACAATATAAAATATTCTTAGATCAATAAAAGTTACTAAACTATAAAAAAAAAATGAAGGTTCTATCAATACTCAAAAAAGAAAAGACCCTCTTTTGTTTTTTTTGAGTAATGATGGGGTCAGAAGTTAAGATCTACATTGAGACAAGGGAAGACTACTCTAATACATTCTCTAAAATGTTCATTCTATTTTGGTCATTAAATGCATTAAGAGTGCTTAGTCTTAACTAACTACATTTAAAAAGATTACTTTAATTTCTATTTTGACAGTTGTTATTGTAAAGATGTGTTTTTTTAAATGGTTTTGAACATTTTTAGCATATATCTTTTTATTTTAACAAAAATAAAACTCTAACTCAAATATAAAAATTGTTTGAGCAGTTTATGGAGAAAGTACTGTGAATGATCAAATATTTCGAATGTAATTCAAAATTGCTGTGAATTTTTTAAAAATTCAATATCCCAACCCATCTTTCTTGATTTCTATAATTTTTCAAGTTTTCAAAAGATGGATATATTGATCTCTTTGTATTTACAAGGTGCGATGGGTAAATTGTCGCCATTTTATATTTATAATTTCACACATACATGTTGTTTGTTTTTGATTTTGTCAACTGCACAGTATAGTAGTGTCAGTTGGGCAATATCTGCATGAAAAAGAGCACCATAATGCAACTTTGCCAGAAAGTTAGAAATGGCATACTGTACTGCTTGACATTTGTGCTGGAAGCTCCAATATGAACACTTCAGAGTGTTTGGGTGTGAATCTGAGAATGGTGCAGAGGATTCAGAAAGAGCTGGATGAGTCTAATGCTGATTACATAGGTATGGCAGTTCAGAAAACTTGTAGTGATAGAAAAATAAAAAGATCACTATTTCAAAAATAAAAAATAGAAAGCTAAAAGAAATAAAAACAAAAAGACAAGAAAAAAAATAAATAAATAAAAGAAGCCAAAAGGTTATCTTTCCTAAATGTAAGGGAAGAAAAAGAGATTGTCAAATGATTTATTTCTGGAATCAATCAAATTTAAGAACAATTTGTGGTGGGGGTGGGGAATGAATTCTATTGTCTTTAAAAAGCAAGCAAATGGACCAGACCAGTCACTGAAAAGAATTTAATCCACTGTCCCTTAACCTAAAGCTTCAGACACCTAAACATCCCAGAGAGAGAGTTAAAAGAATTGTTGCTATCAAGAAATATCTACATCCCTACATACACATTAAGAAAGACTCTCCACTCTCTCTATAAGGACTTAAAGACTTTCAACACAAGAACTTTCAGATAAGAATTCTTTGAATATTATTGTATGTTTTATTTTGAGAGATATCAATTTTTATCAGTATATGCAATATATATCTTTGTATTAATTATCTTTGCATGCATTTTTAAAAGGCCATAAATTGGTATATATTTGGATAAAGGACATTATCCGAAGATAACCATCTGTAAACAAGTAAACCCCTATTTTGGTGACTTTCACATCTTCTCACTAATTCCTCGCACCCCCCCCCCCAACTCACTCTGATAAGAAAAGAACTCTCGGACTTGTTGATGAGAACCTCAGACTCAACATGGAGGCCTACATCAAGTGCCTTGGGGAGGTAGTGCTGCCCTGGGTTAAGAGGGTGGCTGCTGAAAGACCCTACACTAGGCAGGAAGACTTTGCACCATATCACATGTGTGTCTATATATATATATATATATATATATATATATACACACATATATATATATATTAATGTTGAAAATGAGAGTGGCTGCTAGAAGAACCTATGTCTGTCAACAGGACTCTGTACTATGCCACACAAGCAGGAGAACCCAATGATGGCTGTCAGACAATTTCTGCACCCCTTACATCTGGCAGCTTAACTCCCCAGACTGCAACACCCTTATAACACAAAAGATAAACTGAAGGCAAGGATTATAGCAGCATTCACCAACTTAAATAAGGAGACCACCCAGAAGAGTTCCAGAGTTCCAGGAGATTCTGAAGTCATCTGGAGACTGTGGTTGAAGCCAATGGTGATTTTATTTAATAGATTTACTCTTTAGTATTTTAAGATATTTCTGTGTATATTTTGGTATGCAGTAATTAATCCAGCCATAAGGAAAACAAGAATAAAACTACTTAACCATTAACTACTTACCAATGAAGAAATACAAACATGATTGCTTAGAAAAATCAGCATTTGAAATCATGATGTTTTGAACACTGTTTTTTGCGGGAAATATATAACTATTTCAATAGGCCATTGAATTATTTAATTTAACATCCAAAATTTAATCAATTTTGAAAGGTAAAAATGTACATGCTTGCAACAGGGACCATGACTTTTAAATATTTTTAATACATTTTATATATATATATATATATATATATATATATATATATATCAGTAAAAACAAACAGTTGAAATGTTTTGAATTTACAGAAACACATATACATACTCACAGACAACTTAACTCCCTGAAGATGGTCTCGGATGAGATTGAAAGTACTTGGGAAAATAAAAACCATTTGAAAGAAAATGTTGGTATTTTTCTTAATCAATTTTCTAAGGCTACCAAGAAATGAATCTGTGAACTTGAAGGCATCACAACAAAAACTAATTGACATGATATGTCTAAATTATTTAAGCAAACCTGTTTGATTGAAAATATGCTGTCTAAATATACACAATATATATATATATATATATATATATATATATATATATATATATATATATAGTCATCTCTAAGAATTCATGTATTTATTTTTTTAATCAAATATACTTTTATTACATCAAATGTTATTTTTAGTGGATATCCATATTAGAGTAGACGCTTCCTCTATTTTAAACACTAAAAACAAGATGTCTACTCAAATAAGGGTATCTACTAAAAATAAAATTTGAATTTTTTTATATATATATATATATATATAATGGACTCTCCCGTCGCGTTCAACATATGAGGATCTGACAGCTTATTGATTCAGTTATGAAATTTTGTGTGATAATCTTAAGTGGCATTTAAGACCTGCTAGTGATTTACAAAGGAGGCCATATATAGAGCAAGTGTGAGGATTGTAAGATAAGATCACTGTTAGATTGGCTGATCTTTTAGATCTTGCTTCTTGAAGATGATTCAGACAATCAGATTGAAAATTGCTGAGTCCACTAAAACACACCATTCTACCCGCTCCAAAGCTAAGAGCTCAAGGGTGTTATGTGGTATATTGACTGCTGACAAGTTGCTTTTCAGCTTGTCTTTGTATCTTAGCCATGGGCGTCCTCCATTCCTGTAGCCCTGATCTAACTGGCTGTACATTATATAAAGTTATTGGACATCGAGTACTGGTGTTAATAAAATAGTATTTGATGTAATATAATACAACTATATATTAATAAACTAGCAGCATGGCCCGGCGTTGCTCGTGCTTGATTCAAAAATCATACGACTCATACAGCAATCACTATCACTTGACTTAAAATATTTTTGCCCTTCCTTGCCTTTAAAGGAGTGCCCTTTGCCGTGTTGATGTTGCTACATGCCTTACTTCTTGCCTATCTCACACTGCAAATTTTTTCTAAACTCTATACTAAACATTAAATCTGTTATGAAAAAAAAACTAAACAAAATGAACACAAAACAATCAGTTTTAAAAAAAAAAGGACTCGTAACTGGAAAAACCGAATGAAAAAAGAATGTTAACAACAAATACTTTTTCACACCCAACCCAGTTCTGCGGAATCAGAATCAACGTTGAATTTAAGCAAGCCAATTAGCCAATTGGAGTAAAGTGCCATGCAGATTTAAATTTTTCCCACTTGTGACGAATACAGCTAGCGATTTTTTTTGCATGCTAGTTAACATTCATGTCAGTCAGGTGTTGGCTTTCATGCTGGCCAATAGAATCTTCCTGCCTATTCGTGGCAGCCAGCTATTGGCTCTCACTCTGGCCAGTACAAAATGGCCACAAACTACATGAAAACCACCATAGAAGCATGAAAATTCGATTATTTCCACTATTGATGGGAGTTGAGAAATGCAAAGTTGGTCTTGGCCTTCCCACTAACTTGGAGCATGTACATGTAAATTTTGGTGCAAATCCATCGAAAATTGCGGCCGTGCATTCATTACACACACACACACCATTTATAGATAGAGATATACATATTATCCCTCACTGGTAGCATGAGTTTCAGGTGCTGGGTAGAGACTGACCATTACATAATTTAAATAAAAATATCTGGTTAATGCAATACTGGCATAGTCTATATATTACATGGGGATTATGGGTTTTTATTTTTTTTAAATATATATTGCATTTAAAATAGACAGGATTTATATTTTATGTTTAAAATAAACAAGGATTAATATTTTATTTTATATTTAAAATAAACAGGGATTAATGGTAATTATTAAAAAGAATTTATTAAATTAGACAGACCTAAAACTAGATAAAAAAAATTTATATATTTTTATATAAAAAATTAGTTTTGTATAAATTTTTTTAAAAATCCCAGTAACCACCATTTATATTTAATATAAAATCTCAATCCCAAGTTTAAAAACTAGTCTTGTTTTTTTACAAAAGGAATAATCTTTACATTTGGTGGTAATATAAGCAGAAACTTTATCTTGTAAAAAAGGAGCAAAAAAATAAACTATAAAATTTGTTAAATACTCTGAATGCAATTTATTTTTCCATGCTTAGAATATTTCTGATAAACAGATACATGCATTCATTCTCTCCAATGAAATTATTGATGCAATAAACAAATTATTTATCAAATAAAAATAGATATATGCATTGCATTACACATAAGGATCATTCATCCATGCTTAGAATATTGCTACCACATATGATCTGGTACCCCTGCTATTTACCTTGACTTTTTTGATAACATCCAAAGAAGAATCGGCAATATTATTGCTCCTGATTTAGCAGCTCGGCTTCAGTTACTTTCCCACTACTGTAAGGTTGCCTCTCCATGTTTTTTGCAATAAATACTTTTATGGTAATTGTTTGGATGAGCTCTTCGCTATGGTACCTCCACTTTCTTAATTTAAGCGCAGTACTAGACTGGTGTCAAGATCTCATCAATTTATAGTTGAGCTGGCTAGATGTAGCCATAAATTCTATGCTAACAGTCTCTTTTCTCACACTTCTCACTTGTGGAACTCCCTTCCAGCTCCATACTTTCCAGTCAACTTTATTCTGCAAAAATTTAAATGCAATGTCAATTGCTATCTACTGTCCGCCTGATTACTCTTTCCTCTTCCCATTCATTATTAATGTTTCTGTTCCTAATTCTTCCACATCCTGTAATCCCTTGTGTCTCAGTGACTTTACTGCCTTGCATGGGATGATACCGATAAAAAAAAAAAAAAAAAAAAATGGTCATTGCCTATTTTGATGCATTTATTCAGTCTGCATGCTACACATATCTGCACACATTCTAACAAAGTTCAAAGTCAATAGTGGCAAATTTTTCTTTTATTCTGGTTTTCCATTCTTGGATGGGGTCTCTTTTTGTATCATTCATCATGTCCTTCTTCTCCCAGAAAAAGCTGTTAATTCAGGTGATCTCTCTGTCAATTCAGTAGCACATCAACTGAGAGATTGTATTGAGATGTGTGGAGTTTATTTTAGATTGTAGTGTTTGTGAAGAAAGAAAAACTTTCAAAATGTATAAAAATTAAAATTTGGTAAAATGAACAGATCCAGACAGTTAAATTATAGCAGAAAAATTATTAGAAGTTATTCGTTTAATTAATCAGTTTCAGACAAAATAAAAACCTCTTTTTATTGAAAATTATTAACATATGATGTCCCTATTGGGAGGATACCAACTAAAAATAAAATATGATTAACATTTAATTTACAAAGATAAAAGCTACACAACTTAAAATCTATATCAAATTATTAATCTGCAAAGTTTCAACTTTTAATCATTTATATTTATTAAGTTATTAGAAATGTTATACCCTTCAAGTAACACACATTGAAATAGAGCTGACCATTCTTGCTAAATAACCACATGTATTCATGTGTTTAATGCTACATCTGAATGCCATGTATAAACAAAATGTCTCGTCTATTTCATACAAAAACTCTCTTCAGAAGAAGAAACTTAACTAAAAAAAAAAAAAGTAAGTTTGTAAAAATCACTTCAACAATTTCTTGATTATAAAAATGTTGTATTTGCATTTTATCTGTTTATCTGCTATCTTCTTTTCCTTTCCTTTGTGGATGTGTTATATATTTTTATGAGGCAAAATTTACACTCTCACCTCAACTTTTCACAAAATATTCCAGTACTTTTCAGACACACTGTGTATGTATCATCATTATTAATACAATACAATTCTCCATTTTATTTCAACTATTATAATAGCAAATATAAATAATTCTGGCAATCCTAAGGTATTATTTTAAATTAACTCTGAAAACCACTGAAGTTACAACAGACTTTGAGAAGTCGGAAGTAATTAACAATATCTGATCATCATGTTGACCAAAGCTGGTTTAAACATTTTCAAGGTGATAATTTAGCACTTAAAATAAAGGGCAGAAGTGGATGACTATAAATTGTTAAAAATGAGATTTTAAAATGCAACTGTTGATAATGATATAATATGATAATGAGTCAGAGACAATCATTATATGTGTACCTGTAATAAGTTGCAGAGTAAAAGTCTACAGCAAAATAAAAAAAAATAAAAATAAAAAATTTTGGATACATCCTAATAAAATATACATTTTTACAAAATTTCAGCATATTTAATTTCTAGATTTCATCTATGATCCAATTTCTGTGTTTGTTCCAGCGTATCATAGCATAATTTTTGTTAGTGCAATGCCATCAAAATCCTCTAATGTGAAGAATAAATCAATTTCCAATTAAACTAGGTCACCACTTTCCAAGTAATTTTAATTGAATGTAAATTTAAAAAGAAAAAAGTCTGTACAAGAAAGATAATTTCAAGTCTATTAACTGCTAATTACAAAGTTGTCTTAATAAAAAAAAATGGTATGAATAAGCAAGAAAGGCTCCTTTTCCTATCTGCACTCTTCTCCATCAGCCATAGTCATGTACCAATGAGAATACTATAATAATAATTTAAGTTAGTAATGATTAATATTTGCAAATAATATAAATTCTATAAATATCAAGTGACTGAATAGAGACTACTGAAAGTGATATTGAAGCAAATAAATATTAGTATGGTCTAAAAAAATACATTAAAAGTTAAAAAATGTAAAAACTTCAATCAATATTTGGAAAGTATAGATCTTGTATTAATTTTATACGATAAATACAGAATAATCTTGTGAATTCTTTGAAATCACCAGTTTTGTAGAAATGCTCTTAAAAATGAATTATAGTTAATAGACGCCGAGAAATCTTTGTCATAAAAGGACATAATCTGAAAAAATTCTTCCTCTGTAAGATTCACATTTTGGGCCTTGAGAATTTGTCGGAAGGTTATTATATCCACACGGTCACTCTTAGATGGGTCAGCAACTTGAAATGATCGTCGCATCAGCCTCCAGTTCCTGATAACACACTGACGCAGTCTTTTCAAGGCCTCACCAAGCAGACCTTCAGTGGGCACAGTGTCAAACTGAAAAGAAAATGTTAATACAAACATCAAAAGTATGAATTAGTATAAATATGTTTTGATGACCACTGAAGTGGTGATATAGTCATCAACATTATGTCCTTATAACAATAGTTAAATTGTAATTAATAAGTCCTATTATTGGTAATGAGAGAAAATGAACATTGTGTTTTAAAAGTAAAATCCCGGAGACTGAGTGGAAGAAAGCAGTCTACAGTGAGAGAACCATCAGTCAGTAGATGGTTTTTGGTGATAGGTGTTAGGAAGGTAGAAACTCCATTTAATTTAGTCTGCAGCAAGGCAGAACACCAGTCAACGTTATGGAAGTTTGCAACAAAGGTAATGTTGAGTCAAAATATGGTTCGTCTGATAGTGACAACAAAGTGTTGAGGTATCTTTTTTCTAAGTGAAAGACAAAGAAAGGAAAAAGTACAGGTTATGGGGTTCCTTACTTTGAATGTCTATTGCAACTCAAGTTCATCTCAGATCTCAATTGGAACTCATATATACAATCCATTGCTAAAGTTCAGCTCCTTGTACAACTCCAGAATGTACTCAACTCTGCCATGCTTTTCCTTTACATGACCAAACATAGAGTACAGGTCAACATTGACTTATGACCACAATTGATTACAACCAGTAGGTTGTAAAATGATCTGTAATTAATCTTGAAATCATTTTATCATTCTTTAGATATTTTTATATTTTTTATAATTTTTACTGCTTCTTTATTTTTTTTTGTATCAAATCTCAGTACATTGTCTTGTTACTTATTTTTACATTCGACAGATTTAAGTCAAACACTGCATACTACAGCACAGTTGGTTTAATATTTGCTGAATACAAAAAAACAAAAACAAAATATAGGTGCAAAAAACAGAAAACATTTTAGTTGTAAAACATACCAAAATACATACAAATACAAAACATCTTATTAGTCACTGGTGCTTGGTTGTGGATTGTCAATGATTTTGAAGAAAAATTTCAAAGATATAAACAGACCAAGGCTATCCTAATACTGAGCTTGAATCACACGATGAAATGCTAACACTGCTGGATGCAGGGGTGGAAATTGTCATACACCAAACCAGGAAACACTCATTCTACCAGATGTACAACAATCATGGACAGACATATCAATTTGTAGTCATGGTCATAAAGTCAAACAGTCATAAGTCACATAGGTTGTAAGTCGAGGACAAGCTGTATTACTGCCATATCCTCATTTTCTATCATTGACAGAGGTCAAAAATGCTTACACTGCCTTGTGGGGGTGACTGATTTTCCACTCTACATAACCTTTCCCACAAATGCAACATCACTAATCTATAGCAAATGTTACAGTGAGCTCCATTCTTTAGTACTACCAGCTTAGACCATTTATAGGTAAGACCTACCTTTAAAAAACAAATATATATATATAAATGGGAGGCTGAAAAATACTGGGCTACATACAAGATGCAATTCCTCCCCAAATTCTCATGTTTGGTCAGATTTTGGGAAATGATTCTAGCCAAGAACTTTGACCAATCACTGTACAACATATTTTGGGGGAATATTCTCTTTTACAGACTAAGAATCTATCAGCACTTCCTCATATATACATATATCTTTTTCAAAATTCTCTAAATCTTCAAAAGAAATCATTTTGATAAGTAGTTGGTGCCTCATGCTTACTCTAGGATCTGCACCAATTTCATTAACATTTAACATCACCATATCACTACTTATTTGCTATGTATCACAGATTTTCTTTCTCCAATGCAGCTCTGTTTCAATGTCTAGTTTTGATTTTCAATGCCACTATATTTTATTCATGTAACTAATTGGTGCAAGAGATAATCAGGTACCCCGAAAAAAGTTTGTGTTTTGTGTGCGATCTGCCAAAGAAAAATTACCAAAAAGTAGTCAGCAAAAATCTACATCAATGACTAGAAGCTATGCTAATGTTCTTCCCTCCCCTGAATGGCGTGACCAATCAGAAAATTCTCTCGGTGAACAGAAGTCGTTGTTTTTCGCTTATAAAAGGAGATGATTTTTTTGAGCTGTGAGACGAACACGCGTTGTTGTTGGCGAAAAGTGAATGTTGGATTTGTGATCCCATTTTGTCGTCTCTACGGTGTGTGTTGGACTGTTACGTCGGACTATCGTGTCAACTGCGATTTGGCTACAAGTGTTGCGGCCGAGAAACAAGAAATCTATTGCTGTTGCTACGATCAGTTGACAGTCTTTTCTTTACCCCAACACTTTTGCACAGCATGGTATCTTTGTTGTTCCACATCTTCCATGATGACATGCATTCTGATGGTTTCTGCAAAGGGATATGATCCCAGAATAATGATATCTAAACTGACAAATATCTATAAATCTATCTAAATATCTATAAACCTATAGATTTATAGGTATCACACCTTGCAAGGCAGTAAAGCCACTAAGACACATTATTATGGTGATTTTCTAAGATTATCGTAGATGTGGCACAAGGCCTAAAGAACTCATTACTCAGTCATAATTGATCTAGCAAGACAAGCTTGCTAACCATTACACCACATTGAAGTGTCTACCTTTTATCCTTATTATGTGTTCCAGAAATTTCATCTGTTTCTTTCTTATTGTCCACAGTAGTTTCCTAGTAGTTTGTATTTTTCATAATTTATTTTTGTCATTCGCACACTCTGTCCATGAGATTCTTAGCATTTGTCCTTCAAGTCTCTTCTTTATTTGTGATGAAATTGTCCAACATTCACTGACATACAGCAGTTCAGAACTTTTTTCTTTGTTTCTAATGATCTTTTCCTATTTCTTAATACTTTGCTTAGTTTCTGAAAAGCACTTTTGGTATTCCTATTAGATTTTTGGATTTCTGTATCAAACTTTCTGTCATCTGTTACTACACTATCCACATGGCTAGTGTATACTACTCTTGAAGCCTGATTAGGGGTCCTGGGCTGTGCTTTGTGTAGTTTTAAGGAGCAAAACTTCTTGCTTATCTTCATTCTTCCTCTTTCACTGTGCTTCACTCATCCATCTGTCCGTCCATCAAGTTGCTTGACACTTGATCAAACATTTTTCTCCAACTGATTTTTTATTGACTCATATAGCTACTTTCTACCCATAATTCCCTGTTGTTTTCACCATCCATTATAATTATGGGTAAGACAAGTAGCATCCATTATGAAAACAATTCTTTTACATGATGCCCCCCCCCCGCATCACATGGATCACTTTCCTATTATATAGTCACAAGCCTAACAACTCTCTCTTTGTGATCTTTGCACTGGTTCAACTTGTGCTCTAGCAGTTCAGAACATTCCTAATTTTCTGATGAGCCTATAACAGGTCTCAAATCCAGGATATTTTCAGGGTAACATTCACTGATACATTATTTGATGACTCTATCCTGGTTACCATCCATCTTCCCCATGGCATTGTGCATCAGGCACCAGGCAGTTTTATCTATACTTCTGCAATCGTGAAGGATGTAGGCGTTTCATATCTGGTCACTGGCACAACTCTTCAATGTTTCCAAGTGTACGTAAATATAGCCTTTTGTGGCACTGTTTCCTCTTTTTGTCCAGACTTAGGTGACATATTATACCAAAACAATGCTTTGGTAGGTGATGTTTTTCCCCTTTCAGCAGTGATCTTTATCATTCAGTAGTTTCCACTGCACCTGTAGGCAGCCCTGAAATAGCACCTGAGATTCTACCTATCATATATTGCTCAAAGAGTTTCTGAGAAAAATGCTGCACTATTGTCCAACAAGACTTCCTCCACTGGTCCTCACTTTAAAAAGATCTCATTGAGCACTTCCACAATGATAATTGCAATTTCTGGTCTGACCTCTTTCCAAATCACAATCCATCCAAGACCACGGTCAACCATCGAGTACAACTTTCCTCTATAGTGCATCACATCTATAGCCTGTCTCATCCATTTGATGGTCACCTGGATCTCCCCTGGGTCATATGTGTTCGATGAAGGGTCACTCGATTGACACTGAGTGCACAGCTTGACTACCTTCTGCACAGCTACGTTTGTGACATCCAGGTCAATCTTACGAACCAGGTACAATATTCTCTTGATCCCCATGTGATGCAGGCAGTGCAACTACTTCAAGTCTTCATACCCTAAACAAGCAGTTTTTTTGTGTTGGTATCCTATTAAATATCTTGGTGTAATCTTTGATGTGCAGGTGGTATGATGGATAATGGATTGCAATTGTTAATTGGAGAACCAAATGCTAATTCCCATTGGTTTCATTATATTCCCTTACATGCAAAAATGCTTGGGAAAGGTATGAATATGCCACTTCTGCTCCCCACCTATGGGTTAATTAGTAAGACTCAGTATCACTGAACCATTATCTCCCCCCAAAAAAAATTGTTGTCTTTAAATAACCTGCAAATGGTTGATAAGCCATAAAAAATGAATGAATCAATCATTCTCACTTTTAGTAAATCTAGAGCAACTCCTTCTTTTTTCTTTCTTTCTCTCTTCTAGTAATTCTCCCTTTCCTAGTAACTCTTTCTCTCTTACCAACACTCTCATCTAATAATCCTCACTTTCTATCTCTCTCTCCCTATAACTCACTTTCTCTCTTTTAATAGCTCTTTCTTTCCGTCTTATATTTTCTTTCTCTTTAGTATATGTATGTATATATAAGGGAATATGATATATAAATTTGATATATCAAAATAAAGTCAGATAAATGAATGTCGAAATTAAAAAAATCCTAGGTAATATGTTTTACACTTTTGCACTTAATATGTTTTGCACAGTAGACGTGTACACTACCAACATCAAGAATACAGCATGTCACCACGCATCTTAACAAAATCATTGTTATTACAACGTGGGATATTTAAAATCAATAGTGATAAAATTTTGAATTCCTTTTTTCTTTTTCCTAAACTGGTTAAACAGCATGAGAACCCAATCCACACTGTTATTTAACCTATAGGAGGAGGAAGAAGAAGATGGATTCATGCCTTCCTCAAGGACATTAGTGCAAAGTGAACAACACAGAACTGACTTGGTTCACCGATTTCACTTTCCATGCAAATAAATTATCCATACATCCATTGAATATTTAAAGAGAATATTTAAGTTGGCCTGTTTGTAAACTAGCACAATGGTTTAAGTCACTGTTATATTCCGTGCTAATAGGAAAATATACTTGAAAAACAAGGTGGATAAAATAAGTAAAGGTTTATTATAATAAACCAGTACAATAAGAATAAAGGTAACAGTTATGCACAAGGTTGTCGCAAGTCAATCCAGTAGTGAGTGCTACTATTAAAAGGTTTGTAGTTCTTGCATAAATCGTATTCAACAGATCCCAGCTAGTACATCTACTAACCTCCCCACATGGTCAGATGTGGCACAAGGCTGAATTTAATATGGGGCATCCAAGCCCGTAGGCTCGACCAAAAAATCCCTGTAAACCCTGCATAAACAGGTTCGGGTCTGTCTACCTCCCTGGACAAGACTCTGCCCTTCAGCATAGCCTTGTCCGGGTTCCTCTCTGCACGAAGGCAGAGAGTTTGACAGCAGCTAAGAGCTGAGTAACAGATCCCAGCTAATATATTTAGCTACCCTCCCATGAGGGTTGCATGTGGCACAAGGAGGGTTTAATGTGGGTTCTCCAAGCCCGTAGGCTTGGCCAAAAATATTCCCATTTTGAACCCACATAAATGGGTTCAGGGTCAGTCTACCTCCCCGAATGAGAGACTGCCCTTCGACGGAGCCTTGTCCGGGTTCCTCTCTGCTCAGAGGCAGAGAGTTCAACTGTTTAGCTGGAACAGATCCCAGCTAGCCTCTCTAGTCCATTGAATTACAGATACTTATAAGTAGTTACTACCTATAGTGTAGTCACTCATGGTGGGTGACAGGTTATTCCATTACGTCAATCACTAAGTACTTGTGGCTTATTCCAATATTGGTTAGTCACCAACTTTTTATAAGAAACAAAAGTTATTACAATGTTTTCTATTTTTTTTAACAAACAACAATATTTCTTAAAGAAAATCTACCAGGAAAGACAAGAAAAAATTCAAAGAAATATAAACATTTTAGTTTTGAAATGTAAAGTTACAAACTCTGTAAAGTTATAATAAAGAATATAAAGATAGAAATAGTATTTTTTAATTCAATTCCTGTATGTACAAAATAAAATTCAACAAAAGGACAAAAATAGAAAGAAATAAAGAACTGCCTTTTCCAATAAAGGACAGTTGGCAACCCTATGCAGAAGTGCAGTGAACGAAAGTGGCAAGAAAATAGCTGTGTTAAACCTTTGTGGAAATCATTCACTGTATCTGTGCACCAACACATGCAGAAAAGGCAGAACTGCATTGTTATCCTTTTCACAAGTAAACATTAACACCAGGTAATTCATTTTACAATCCATGAAAAACCTCTGAGTATTCATCACTATCAAACCCACAAAAAGTGTCATCAACAAGTCTGTTTGTTATTGCTATCAAAAAAGCAATGCTAAAGATAACTTTAAGAGATAAAAAGAGGTTAACAATATGGACCATAAAACAGACTAAGATAAAAGATATTATAGAAGTGACAAAAATGAAGATAAGCAGGACACATAGCAAGAAGAGGGTAACAGATGGAGCAAAAGCTAGTTGATTGGTTCTCAATGGATAAAAACAATAGGAAAAGACCAGACAAAAGATGGGAGATATGAGATAAGAGGCATTTTCTATTATGACATGACAGAGAATAACACAGTTATGGTAAGAATTGAGAAAGGCCTTTATCCAAGAATGAAATGGCTGCTGATGATAATGACTATAAAATAGTCCAGTGTTCTTTTGGGAGAAAAAGCTTATAATTATAGAATGTTCACATTTTCTGAAAAGACGAAATTATACTTTGAAATTATTGATGTTTCTAGCCTAAAATGAAACAAGAGGATTTATAGTCTGTCTGGTTTGTTGTTTTAAATGTTATTATCAAGTTATTTTGTATGCATGTTGTTCATTAGCTACTTTTAAATTTCACACATTAGCCATGTCTCATCTGTCCTGATTTGTTATATAAAGTCTACAAAAAAGTGTAAAGACTATTTTCTCGGCTTTGAAAAGAAAAATTGACCAAGAAATTAAAATTAGAAAAGAATAAAAATAAAAACACATAGTAACTTAAATAGATTCTCTGAATTGTAATGTGACTTTGTTTAAAAAAAAAAGTTTTATATATTGTTTTCTTACCTCATCCTTTTCAGGTTTTCTTAGTAACCTACGCTGACCATGAGCTATCCGAGTTGGCTTTAAACCCAAAACAAAATAACGGATCAGATCCTTGTATGCAATAGTTCCATCCCCCTTGATGTCAAATTTCTCTTTCAGTTTGGTAAATTTTTCATCTTCAAGGTTTTTCATGTAGTGAAGCAAAATTTCTGCAAATAAAAAACAGATAAACGCAGTTGATATTGCTTTGTTGTTAATGTGAATTTTGTACTTGTACTAGAGTGTTGTTTGTCATTTGATAGTGTTTTAATGTATGGAATGTACTTCTAGCATTGTGAGTAATATCAGGTTTTGTCCTTTCTTTATTTTTAATTATCACCTATCCTATGAGATGCTCAATGCTGCTTTTCATTACATATGAGAAAGAAAGCTCAGTACTACTTGATCTTTGAGTTGAAAGCTAACAGACATCAGTTGTAAATGAATATATTTTTCACATAATCTTATATAAAAAGTAATATTTTTCAATATCCTGTCAAGTGGTGCATTGAAACTTGCCCAGATCTCTATCAGCTTTTCCCACAGCAAAGTAACTATTCTAAATAGTATAGGCAAAAAAGAGTATGTGTTCCCAATATCTTCATTATTCCAACAGACTTGCCCTTTGAAACAAAATTTCAATTCCCAGTGTGATTCAGATTTGCTATAACCATCAACAAGGCTCGGGATTAATATTCAAGACTTCTGACCTGAATCTGAAGTCTCTATTGTTAACCGCTAGCACAACATAAAATAAGAAGAACCAGATTCGTAGAAATTAAGGTTGAAGAAAAGAGATTACATCTAGTAACGATATGAGGATTTTATTTTACATATAATACTATAAGAACAATAAAGATGAGGTTTAAAACAATATAAGTTAGGAAATGCTAACAAGTTACTAAGAGCCCAGAAAGTAGTTGGTTTAACATGTAACTATACAAGGAAGTGAGAGTGGAAATCCACTGTAGTTAAGATTAAGGGGACGGATAGGAATTCATCGCTAGTCCAAGAATTATATTATTTTCTTCTTAAAAATAGTTTGATTAATTCACATATATACAAAATAAGAGTTTGGGTAATAATGTCAAGGAAGATGGTGATGTATTTACCAATAGTCTTTTCTTTTCGAGGACTGTAGTCGAAGCTTTGTTCTTGAATCAAAAGGGCCAGAGTTGACCTCAATAGTCATGGCTTTAGGTTCAGGAGGCAACTGGCTAGTTTGTACGAACTCCTTTTTATATATGTTTTTTGAACCCTCTAGAACCCAGTAGAAGTTTCTAGAGACTTCTAGAAAGTTCCATTCTATTATTACAAAATCTAAAGGGTAAATAGGGGCTTTTCGTATGGTAAAAAGGGGCATCTAGTAGCTACAGATTTAAATCATCATAAGTTAGATTTTGAATTTTATAGTATAAGTGTAAAGAAGTAGGATGAAATGGGGCCCCATAACACTATGCTTTACCAATAAGCAGCCATATATTGGTTGCTTTAGGGTTGGATCTTCAAACAATCTTTTTATACTGACTTAAAATAGGAGAACCACTACTATTGTACACCAAGAAGCCCTGTCAATCAGTCATTTGTTTTGATTTGTGTATCAGAATATATTTCAACAGCAGTTATGTTTTCTTTCATATGTAAATAGTGTAATTTTTTTCTGAGATGAGGTATTGTAACTATTTACACTATTTACATTCTTCGGACCGTTATCCTCATCTTTGATGTTACATTCACAATGTTTCGATAATTGTATGCTCCAACCTTCTTCAGTTGATATATGTTGGAACTTCAAACAGAACACTTTATTTAGTCCACAGGGGTAGATTGATCTAATTCCATGTGCCATGCCTTTAGATAACTGTTTTAGTTAATTTGCCTTAATAAGCCTCCAAGTTTGTATTTTTTTTTCTCTCAACAGAGGCCAGGGATCGAACTCACAACTCTTTGAGAAGTCACTTTTTGGATTAATCAACCAACAGTTTTATCAACTGAAAAGCTGGAGCATATAAGAGCCAAAACATTGTGAATCTGACAGTAAAGATGAGGAAAAGAGTCCAAACAATGTAAATAGTGTAAAATTTTTTGTTTTCATTTTTTTTTTTTTTTTTTTTTTTTTTTTTACATAAGAAGAAACATGAAAGAATATATTTTTTCTCTTATGTTGTATTCGAAGTCCTTTTTCCCCAGACAATGTGGGGTATTCCTGCTAGTTTAATCATAAATTCAAGAGAACAATACCGATTTGATGTTTTTCAAATAACAAAAAATAATTTCTGAAAAATGTTTGATAAATATAATTAAAAAATATATAAAAAGAAAAACACTAGAGATAAAAAAAAATGAAGAATTGATTGAAATGTATAAAAGCAACAACACTAAAGACAATAACTTCACTTGTATATTTTAACATACTAATTTTATAACCTTTTGGAAATATATATAAAGCTTTTTCTCTTATGATTCACATTTAAGTCAGTTTATGCTATAAGTTTTAGCAAGAATAAAGAAATATTCAAAAATAATTTAAATCCATGGTTATTAAACATCAGCAATATTGATATTTTATATGTGATATTTTATTGTGATATTTAATTAATTTCCATGATGTAAATTATGCACATTATATAGACAAACAAAATAATGAAGTAGCCAGTCAGTAGAAAGAAATGATTACATAGCTTATAATTTTTTAAACAATTGAACATATTATGTGACTTATTTCAGTTCAAAAAGAATATTTCCAAACCTTTAAATTTTTCTGGCCTTATGCAACCTGTACAATCAGGGTCTTCCAATCTGCATTTTTTCTGAATCAGTTTCCAGTGGCTCAAGATGACATCTTTGATTAGGTGCTCAACTTGCTCAGCATTAACTAGCTTAGTTGATGCGAATGAAGATGGCCTTTCATGGCACTGTAGAGAAAAAATTTTCAGATCAATATTTTTATCATTTTTGGGTTTCTTGCTACATTTTGGTTAATGAATCCTTCAGCTTTCTTCATAACCTGAAACTGGGATTACCAAAATGGAGAAAAATAGTAAGGGTGCAGTTCGAAAAAAGACAGTAGTTGTAGGTATCAGCAGGGAGTGGCGGATTATAACTAATATTTTTTTCTTTTTTCATTCAACATATTTAGTAGGGTTTCAATGTAGTGATCTAGCTTTAATATTTATTTATATTTCTGAGATTAGATATTGTAGCTATTTACATCATTCAGACTATTGTCCTCATCTTTATTGCCATATTAACAATGTTTCAACTGTTGCACACCCCAACCTTTTTCAGCTGATATACATTGGAATTTTGAACCGAACCCTTTATTTAGCCCATGGGAGTAGATTCTTCTAATTTCACATGCCATGCCTTTTTTGGGATATCTCAATATCAATGAATTCCCTTTGGCAAGGACAAATGGTACAGTGGATAAAAGCATCAGTTGAGTAATCCAAAAGGCAATTTGACTCAAAGAGTTGTAAGTTCAATACCTGGCTACAGCAGAGGGAACAAAAACTTGGAGAGCTAAATCATTAAAGGGATTTAACTGATACATCACAAAAAAGGCATGGCACGTGGAACTAGAACAATCTACCCCTGTGAATTAAATAAAGGGTTTGGTCTGAAATGCATATCACCTGAAGTAGGTTGGAACTGAAACATTGTGAATATAGCAATAAAGATGATGTAACTAGTATAAATTGACCCAGCTTCATTCCAAGAAAAGAAATAGACTGACAGTTACTGAATACAGGAATCTAAGACTTCTTCATGGCTCCTTCCAGACTGATACTGAGAAGCTGATATCCATATACCAAATACATCCATCCCATTAGAAGATGAATTTGTCCTTTCATGTTACTTAAACAATGAAATAAATTGGTTTACAGTGAGTCCCTATATTCGGAGGTTATGGACCAGAACCAGCCATGAATAGTGAGAATCTGTGAATACTTGTAACCCCACTAAAAGTGCTAATAAGTACCTATTTTGATTGTTAAAACCCCATATGCATTAAACTTTCATCCTAAACTCTTTAGAAATATCTCAGACCCTTTTTAAAACATTTTTGAAAAATACTATACCAAGTCTGGGGGCATCATCACAGTTTTGTTTTTGAAAAATGTTTTAAACTTTATATTTTTATGTCTTCTTACACATATTTTATAAAAGTATTTTCAATTATTGTATCAATCTATGCGTAATAAAAAACAGTTATTGTATGTATCCATTTTTACTCAAAATCAAAAACTTCATAAATTTCTTATCAAAATATCTTTAATATCAAAATCTTGTCAGAAAGACTGTTGCAAATATTAATTTAAAATTGACTTGTAACAAAAAAATAACATAAGGGGCTTACATCCTAAATAATGTTTTGTACTAATCTGATATGGGGACCAAAGGACAGAACTATTTAAATCTGAAGAAAGTATAAAAACTACCTCACTTGTTGGGTATTGTAGCAAGTAAGGGCTTCCTTAGTTTGCTTGATTCAGCAGCAGCAACAAAAATAATCAGCAGGGTACAACCAGAGGTCCCAGAGGTCATAAAAGCTTTGACTGATTCGAGATACCTACTAAAGGAAAACCAGGGCAACTCGACGTGGTGTAATGGTTAGGAAGCTAAATCTATTACTACTGAAAAGTGAGTTCGATCCTCACTGGATGCCCCATACTTTCGGCCTTGTGCCACATCTAAGCTATGCTTGGAAAATCACTAAAGGAAAACTACACACAACCCTTGCTGCAAAGGACAAGGCCTCTCCTAGCAGTTTCACACTCAGATTTCTTGTTCCTCCCGAGGGAACTAGCAGAGAAATCTCTCAACAAATACAACTACTATTCTCAAGAATTTTGTTAACTGTGAATCTCCATATATTCCTGCAAAATACTACTATTTTTCACTCTCTTATTCAACCAGAAATAAAAACTGTTAAACAGTTATTTTCAAGCTTTAGGTTTTTGTTCATTCCACTCACACTGCTGAGCACAAACACACACAACCAGGTAAATTCCAAACAAAAGAATAAATTGCCTGAAACATTGCAATAAACCCACCAAGATGAAAATATTAGTCAGAACAATTTACGGAATAAGTTTAGTTTACTTTACAAAACACATATTTGCAAAATTGCATTTATCCGCTTTTAATTTGCAAATTAATTTATAAAAGATTAAGAGCAGGTATGTTTGCACAATTCACAATATCTTGCCAAGATAAAAAGAATAAATGTATTATACAAAATTCAGATTATAAATAATCCTTCATATAAATAATAATCTACATAAATCATATAATTTACAAATTCAAATCATTATACCTAATATTAATTCAGATAATAAATAATCCCTTATCTGAATTCATATAATCCTCTATACAAATACATCTAATAATCCCCTATATAAATTCCTATATGTTCTAGGAAAATAAATTAAAATTATTTTAGATAAACTTACATACAACCAAACATATAGAACTAAGAGTTAGATTGACCAACATTTAAGCTAAAACCCAGCATTTATAAAAATATCAGTAAAGTACACTTTAACATAATCTTGCTCTGATAGATAAAAAAATATTAGTAATTATATAAAAGACACTTACTGTAATTACATGGATTTAACCATATATTATGAATCAAAAATGCTTAATGCTGAACATGTAAAATATTCAAAGTATATTATCGATAAGATTGCAAAAATGTATGAAAATGCTTTATGAACATTTTAACATTTTTGCTAGGCCACAAAAATCTTCTAAGCCGACCAAGCATTTTAAATCTCAATAAATCGTCTATTCACCAGTTATTTATTAATTCCTGATGAGATGTTGTGGAATCTTCCACATTAGTCTTTAACCCCCTTCAGAAAAATGTATTCTTCTCGGAAAAACCTTTAACCAATCATTATCTCGTTTTTGCAAATCCAATCTTTTTATTGGTTAATAAACACCAAAGTGTAGCAAAATTCCAAATGAATCCTATTTCCCGCCAAGCTCTTTTGAGCCAATTTCACTACACAAAATATCTATACATTTACCACAGCTGACTCAATTCAGACAGTCAGCCACTGTTCTTACTCATAAAGTACACATGTACACACACTGATAAATGAACAAACACATATAATTTCTTTTTTCTTGCAGAAACCAAATCATTTTAAATTTCTTAACAATCAAAAAGTACCAACATTTCTTAACAACATTCCTGCACAAACATTCCTTATGACATTGTCTTAATTATCACAACAAACATTGTAATTGTCGTTACATGTATATTTTATTGTTGATATAAAAATGTCTTTAATGTTAAATCTTTAACAACAGTATTTAGTAGTTTCTTGCCATGCCATTTGTTCTTAAATTGTTTGTATAACCAATATTTTGTGGGATACGGACGCTATAAGCACGCATAACCTTCATCTTACTTAATTTTGCCTTCTGATATATTTCACCCCATGTACATCCCACAACAATGTGTTAGTACACATCGAAACATGATGTGTAGCATTTTTTTTTTACTTGCTTTGAGGTAATATCTTAAAATAAAGAATATTACCCTACTTTTGTATTGAACTCTCTTTTAAATTGAATGTTACATCGGAATTGGATTCTATTCATTCTCATTTCACATGGATGGATATATATATATATATATATATATATATATATATATATATATATATAATGAAATGGACAAAGTCTGACAATTATTTTAAGACATTTTTTGTTTATATGTTCTTTTTATTATAAACAGAGCATTTACTTAAATATTTGTATTTTTTAAAAAGAACATATAAACATAAAAATGTCTTAAAATATATATATATTTGAAGCAAAGACAAAGCCTGTCTACTACTTTGCACATTAATAAAGATATATAAACTCTATAGTATTATCATCATAATATATTATATAATAATATATTATTTATATTATTAACATTATTATCATAATATATTAAGGTTGTATTTTGATTAATAATATTATAAAGAAATCGAAAAATTAGAGTTTTGAAGAATCCAATTGTGAAAGGATGAACTGAAGTAACCACTACTTACAGTTAAAATTGTTTAATGCCCATAAACAATTTTATTACTTAATACGTTTATTGCAGCATTGTTGTCTGACTGTGCTGGCTCTGCTTTGGGAAAATAGAAAACTGTCATTTACAGGAAATAAATGACTACAAAGATACTAACCACAGTTTCTCATAGGCACTGCTATTTTGGTTTTTATTAGATACATTACAGTACAGGCTAAGCTAAATGACACCCTCAACATGCAATATAGTAAAAAATAATTTATAGGTTATAAAATATGCTACCATATGTCTACATTGGTTTGAAAATAGCACCAAGTGCTAGTTAGTATATAAGAGAAATCTTAGGGACTGTCATTTCACAAATGTCTACAATATATATATATATATATATATATATATATATATATATATATATTAGCAGCATGGCCTGGCGTTGGCCGTGCTTGATTCAAAAATCATATGACTCATACAGTAATCGGTATCACTTGACTTAAAATATTTTTGCCCTTTGCTGTGCTGATGTTGCTACATGCCTTACTTCTTGCCTATCTCACACTGCAAATTTTTTCTAAGCTCTATACGAAACATTAAATCTGTTACGAAAAAAGAACTAAATAAAAGGAACTCTATCAACTTTTACAAAATTAAATTAAAAAAAATGTTTTTGATATTCATGACCTGCAGTACTTATAGTAAAATGAAAAAAATTATTATTTCTGGTTACAGTATCTATTTTACAACTCTACTGAAATTTGTTAGAACTTTTACTTTTCCATCAAGTATGCATTTGTAACATTACTATAATTATACTATATCACTATAATTATTTTTGTGATGTCAACAAACACTCGTTGCCATTTTTGTAATATCAACAAATACTCATTGTCACTTTCGTAATGCTTGTTGTAGTAGAGACTTTGTAATTGCAGATACAACTATAGAAATGCCGTTGAACAATACTGGTGTCAGATGCCTTTGAATAACACTCGTACTAATATTACTTGTTCAATAATACTCACTCAAAAAATAACCACCAAATAATAATCTGTATAGTGATCAGTATAGAGAAATAGTATAGTGGATAGAGAAAAGAATAGCAATCCGTATAGTAATAGAGGATAGAATAGAAATGGGGATCAATTAGACACAACGCTAATTCCCATATACTGATTTTCCAAGTGTAGCTTAGATGTGGCACAAGGCCAAAAGTGTGGGGCACCCAGTGAGGATCAAACTCACTACTCACTCATAATTGTTCTAGCGTGACCATTACACCACATCGAGGTACCCATTTTCCAAGTGTAGCTTAGATGCGGCACAAGACTGAAAGTATGGGGCACCCAGTGAGAATCAAACTCACTACTCAGTCATAACTGATCTAGCGAGACAAGCTTGCTAACCATTACACCACCTCGAGGTGCCCCGCTAATTCCCATATATACATTTTCTTTAACATCACGTGATCTACTTATTCAAAATGGGATCACCTGTGTTTGCTCTCTGGTGATCTGTGTTCAAACTTCAGTGTTGGCAGTGGCACTTTATTCCTATATAACAATTGGTAGCTTCATAACTCTTATAGATTAACTCCATAGACGAACATAGTTTACAGTATCTTCTTTCTTAAAAATTTACTAAAGAACACATTTCTTGAAAAACCATTCTTTCATGTGAAATCAGATAGTTACATAACACAGTCAAAATTTAAAACTTTAAATAAATTAGTTATCAAAATAGTTGGTGTGTGGCTGTATTGCTAAAGTGTTAGCATTCTGACCATAAGGCCCTAGTTCAATTCTTTACATGAGCCAGGAGGTGATTTCTTGATAATATTCTCCTGGGGAGACACTCACTGCATGTAGTAGTGTTGCGAAGTGTCTGAAAATCATACAACAGGTTTTTTTTTTTTTAAGCAATTCACCCCAAGCAAGGCAGGGGGGTGCCACTAGTACACAAGGGGTTACAGAGAGTGTAAATAAAGGAAAAGAAACTTTGTGAATGAAATAGGGTAGACAAAACTGTTCAGAAGCCATAGATGGTGTCTTGATATAAACAGCCATTCCCCAGCAGCCTGGCTACTTGCACTTATATCAGCCTGAAAAAGGCACAAAGATTGTAATTCTTAAAAAGATATGTCACATGAATACAGTCTGCTGCATAGGGAAATGCTGTAACATTATCAAAATATTTAATAAAAAGATTTTAAATATTAATATAAAATGAACTTGTAGCAAAAAAAAAAAACATATCATAAGGGTTTATATTTTATATCAGGATTTGTGCTAATCTGATATAAGAGGCCCAATGAAGAGGATTATTTAAATTTTAAACTATTTCAACAGTAATTACTATAAAAAAAATCTTTATGTATTTATAATTTATAGGACATTAGAAACAAGAACATTGATGATAAGGTTACAGTTTTTTTTACACAATTATTTTATCTGACATGCTTACTTTTTTCCATGCAGCATTTACTATTGCTGCTCTTCTTCTACGTCGGGTTGTATGAACCTGGAAAAAAGATTTGAATCCAAACAATCATTTTAAACAAAATTTTGCAGGGAAGGAAAGGAAGAAAACTGTAAACTATATAACATTTATTAAGAAAGAATCTGTAAACATATATTTTATTACTAAAATATTTACAAAGCTTAGCTTGGATGCACAGGTAGCATATATTTATCAGGTAGGACAGTGGCATAATGCTTGAATTGATGAATCAGAGAGCTGAGTTCAAATTTCAGTCGAATCCGTTACATTCACTTATGTGCTAATACCTTTGGGAAAGGTATGAATCCTCTCCTTCTCCCTCCAGCTATTGGTAAATATCAGGACAGACTGGGCTCTATAGCTTTGGATGGCAACTGGTCTACCGCAGAAAGAAAATGGCAACCTACTACGGGAAAAAATCTGCCTCGTCAATCATGTATCAAAAGATTGATGATTGCCTAAGCATGTATCACACATGACTGACTGAGAAAGTGAAATCAACAAGCCATGTATAAAAGTTTTATTCCCTACCAAATCCAAGTTCTTGTGCCAGACATAAAAACTTAGTCTCTTAGGAAAAAAACATAATAGGTGCAAAATTACAAAACAAGACAACCACCACATAAAATTTCAAAAGGAAAAACACATTTATTTACACAATTATAAAAAAGGTACAAATACAAAGTTTGCATAAAAATTTCCTTTTTGTGTGCTTATTAAGGCAGGATAACAATTTCAGATAGAAAGGATTACAATTTGGGAAAAGACAACAATTTTGAAAATGACAAAAAGACAGTAAAAAACAAAGGCGCAACAACCCTTGAGAAAAAAATGATAAAAAGACATATTTTCACTTGTCCCATGAGAATCTCTGGGACATCATAATGTTAGAAAAGTCCCTTTTAAATTCACAATTCATGCTTGGGAAAATTTCTTAGAATTCTTTTCATACTTAGCTGCCCAATCACAAGAGAATTTTCAATTGAACTTCAAAATTCTTAGTGTCTCTGTGGCTGGCTGGTAATTGGTGTCTTCTTTGATGTTCTCTTCTTGATATCAAATGCCTCCTTTGATGTTAGCCTACCTTGTCCCCTTGCTCTCAAAAAGTCTTCTTGTATCTGTTGAACTGTGCTCTATTTATTCAGAAAATTAATCTTTTATTACTTTTCTATGACTCTTTTATGTCTTTTCTATTACTCTTTTATGACTTTTCTATGACTATTTTATGACTTTTGTATTAATCTTTTATTACTTTTGTATTAATCTTTTATTACTTTTCTATGACTCTTTTATGACTTTTCTATTACTCTTTTATGATTTTGTATTAATCTTTTATGACTTTTCTATTACTCTTTTATTACTTTTCTATTACTCTTTTATGACTTTTCAAATACTTTTTTATTACTCTTCTGTACCTACAAAAATATAAATAACTTTCTCGCCTCTGTTGGAGTCACCTCATTCCATAGCAAATGTTTATTTTGGTAATAAACACACATGTTATTTATTAATTTAATATGGCCCTGATTATTGCCTTCTTTTACAAACCACTGATAACACCTACACACCCTCACAAATAGCAAAGGTATCTACAAAAAAGCCACAAGCAATTTCTGTCTGTATTTCAGGGATGAGAAGATATTATTTACATTTCAACTCATCTTTGTTATTATTATCAACATTTTTCAGCCATTGTCTTTCAGCCTTCTTCAGCTGTCTGTCAGCTAATCTTCAGAGAATATTGAACTGAACTCTTTATTTAACCTAAGATTATTCTTGTTCTACTGTTTATCTTCAGGGATATCTTGTCTTGTTCTCTATTTAGTAGTACTCAATTATTGCTAGCTCTGTTACCACTGAGTCTAAATCTGTACTACCCGGTCCAGAGATTGAATTCACAATTACTATACCACCAAATTCAAAAACCAATGCCTTTCTCCACTAGGCTATTGTCCTATGGGACAATCCTGAATCTAGAACTTGGAGCCTTAAACCTAATGTTCTTCTATACTAGGAATCATGTTGCAAAACCAGTTCCTGTACAATCACCAAAGTTAAGCAATATCAAGCCTGATCAGTACATAGATGAGTGACCACTTGGGAATGCCAGGTGCTCTAAGTTTGGATGTCAGGTGGTGTAATGGATAATGGCTCAGAATTGGTAATTGGAAAACGGAGTTCCAATTCTCATTGGGTTTGTTATATTCACTTACACACAACTAGCCTGGGAGAAAGGTATGAATCTACTTCTTCCCTCCAGCTATGGGTTAATTAGTAAGATTTGTATCACTAAACCATTATCTCAAAAAACAAAATTTCTTACAATCTAAAAATATTTTCTAGTTTTAAATAACCTGCAAAAGGTTGATAATCCATAAAAATGAATCAATCAATCTTCTATCTTGTTTGCTACTGTTATAATTGACTGTATTCTTTTCTGCTTCTCTTATCTTACTGCTGCTGAAGCTTTGCTGTCATTTCCTTTATCAGTCATTTATTTATATAGTATTTACAAGTACAAGACCACAATTATGGGGCACCCAGGGAAGATTAAACTCACTACTTGTACTTAGGATCATAAAGATCTGGTTACAATTTATGGGACACATAAGGAAAAAAAGCTTGGAGAATTTGAAACTTACAGAACATGTCAAAAACTAGAGGGGCAGAGGAGAAACATCAAGTAACCTAAATAACAACTTGTGTAAATGAATGGCAGAACAAGGGTTTGGGAAGGGGTAGTAAGGGGAGAAACATTGCTCAGAGTTACAAAGGATAGGAAGTTGTGGAGATCCCTGATCACCAACGTCCTGAAATGACATTGCACTTGAAAAAAAGAAAGAAAAAATTGCTGCTAAAAAGCATACAGGAATCACTAATAAAGAAAGACAAATGGTTTGTGAATTTGGTGACATAGCAATTGTGAGTTCAATCCTTGGGCTGGGCAGTGTACTTGGACTCAGTAGAAATGAGGTGAGCAATGACTGAGCAATACTAAAATAAGAACTAGACATCCTTAAACATGGGCAGGGGAATAAGAACACTATACTCCCATAGATTAAATAAAGGGTTCAGTTAGACATACACTTGATGAAAGCCAGAGTGCACCAAAAAAATTGTCTGCATGTAAATAGTGTAAATAATGATAAAAAAAAAACAGCCAATTTGAATGAGTTTACGTTTTTCTCTTAAAAAATAAAAAGAGTATTTACCTCCAATGGTAAAATTTCTCCAGATGTACGAACTGCATTTGGTAAATGTGGACCAGGAGGTTTCCATGGTTCATAAGCATGACTTACTGTGGTGGAAGGTCTTCTAAACATGTAAGGTCTGACTTTTCGAGCATTTATCCACTTTAGGAAGTCTATGTACATTAAATTACCATATTCATTAACTGGCAGCAAAGACCAAAACTTGAGGAACTGAAAGAGAAAATATGAAAAATTAAGATTAATGAATGAAAAATAAATGCCTTTATCCTTTATAACGGTGTTAGTTAGATCCAGTTACAGGACCCAAAGAGTGTGAGTTCAATACTTGGCTAAGACAGTGGAGAACTTTCAGAGGGAAATTAACAGGAGATAACTAATAACTGACATCCATTAAAACATGGCACGTGGAACTAGAGCAGTCTACCCCAGTGAGTGAAATAAAGGGTTCAGTTTGATATTCCAACCACCTGAAGAATGCTGGAGCGTACAATGGCTGAAACTTTGTAATAAATATGGCGACAAAGATGAGGACAATAGTCCGAATAATGTAAATAATGTTTTCCCTTCTGTTTATAAATACATGTTGCAAAATAAAATCCTTACATTTGCCTTGATAAAGCCCATCAGAAAGAACATGTTCTAAAGAATAGTTTTCCTTTCCTTTATTTATACTGTATTTTTATATACTGATATATTTTTATTTATATCTGAATTATTCATTTACTTTTGAAAGACAGTAACCTTATCCATTACAAGTTTTAGATAAAATGGGCAAATAAAATTTGTTGAAATAGTTCTGTAATATATGTCAAATAAAAGATACAATTAAAAAGAAAAAAATAATCTTCTTTTGATAATTTTAACTTTGTGCTTCTCACTGTAAAGAATAAAACTTACTGTTGCTTGGTCCATATCAATTCCAGATTTTTTCAAAATATTTTGGAATGTTTCCTGCGATATTGTATTCAGAGATGCATAATCTGCTTCCTTGCAGGCCACAAGGAAATCATTACTATAGGTTGAAATAATTTTATCAATTTCTTTTAGGTACTTTGAACTTAAGTGACCTTCATTGTCAACTGATTGCGATGGAAATGTCTAAAAGAAAAAATAATTATGAAGTTTATTACAATGTCTTTCAATGTAAAAATAAAATAAAAACTTTAAATTGGTCAATAGAATGTACCTAAGCCATTTAACAGATTAAAACATCACATTTCAGTGCTTAGTTCCTTCTTTTTTTTTTAACACTTTCATGGCTGCATTTTTATAGCATTGCTGCCTGGCTGTGCTGGCCTATTGTAGGAAAAAAAGGAAATTACCAATTACTGGAAATAAATGATGATAGGGATGCTGACTGCAATTTCTCATGGTTGTGAATGGTACTATGCAGTACAGACTATGTTAAATGATACCACAATGCACAACATAATAAAAATATGAGATCTGTCTGAAAAGTAACGGGACTGTTTATATTCTTTGATGTGAGAGGCATCATCCACAGTGAGTCCTTGCCACAGAGCCAGATGATCAATCAGCTAATCTACAAAGAGATCATGCGGTGTTTGCTTCACTCAGTGTGTGAAAAGAGATGAGAGTTGTGGCAGGACAAATCATGGCTGCTTCAACGTGACAATGCACCTGCTCATAACACCCTGAACATCTGGCAGGTGCTGGCTGAGAAGAATATTGCCATACTGGAATAACGTCCTTACTTGTCTGATATTGCTCCATGTAACATTTCTTTTCCCTGAGCTGAAGGGGATCATCAAGGGGACCTGTTTTAAAGGTGTGGAGGCCATCAAGAGAGTTCAACATGAATCTTTCCAGCAGTGCATAGAAGCATGGCAGAGTAGGATGGAAAAGTGCATTAGACTCGGGGAGGGGGTTATTTAAAGGGAAAACCATGTAGTTTGGTGTTTGGAATTGAAATAAATTGTTTGTGAAACCAGTCCTGTTACTTTTCAGACAGACCCTGTACGTCACAAAACAGGTTTTATTGTACTACTACATACCTAACTGGTTTATAACTATCACTAAGCATTAGTCAGTTTATAACAAACACTATGGACCAACATTTCACAGTGTCTCAAAAGTATATATGCACATCAACACTAAGCCATGAAAGATATGTATATATGCCAACAGCAGTGTAAGTGTTAATAAACTTTAAAAATTGATTTCTAAAAGTCAACTGTATTTTTTTGTTTACTTCTGCAGGTTCCCTGTGGAATATTGAGCCACAACTACATCAAACAATGATGCTATGGTATCGGTAGAAGATCAAATTTTATGTGCCCAGTTGCAATACCTAAGATGGGTTGACTTCTAAGCTATTTACAGTAAAAGAAAATGTACTCAGCATTGAAGACAGAGCATTTATAGATACAGACAGTGTCAACATAGGAATTAACACTGTATGGTGAACATCATTTTCACATCTCAGTGCAACTTGGTTTGAAGATTACTGTTAATTTTTGTGATTTTTTTCATTAATAACTGGATACTTTCCAGTCATAATTTTAATATATTTTAATATATATACATGTCATGGGGTAGATGTCTATCAATTCCGCAGGTGGTCAGAAGACCTCAGGAGAGATGATGAGCCATGCCATCTTGTGAGTTGTCTACAGCTCCTTAATATTTTTAGGTGCAGGACCTTGCATACAAATAAACCTTTCCACCATAATTTTTTTTTAATTGGTATCACCCCAAGCAAGATAGTACAGTGACTAAAATGCAAGGGGTTACAGGGTGTAGAAGAATTAGAAATAGAAACATTATTAATGAGCAGAAAGAGAAAAGAGTAATCATGAGGACAGTAAATAGTGATTGACATTGCATTTAAATTTTTGCAGATTAAAGTTGGCTGGAAAGCATGGAGCTGGAAGGGAGTCCCACAAGTGAGAAGTGCAAGAAAAGAAACTGTTAGCATAGAACTTATGGCTACATCTAACCAGTTCAACTGTAAATTGATGAGGTCTCAATGTCAGTCTAGTACTGCGCTTAAATTCATAAAGTCTAGGTACCATAGTGAAGAGATCATCTGAACAATTAACATGAAAGTATTTATAGAAAAGGCACAGATAGGCAAACTTATGGCAGTTGGCAAGTGACTGAAGTCAAGCTGCCAGCTCAGAACCAATAATATTGCTGATTCTTCTATAGATCTTATCAAGGAGCTCCAGCTAAATAGCAGGGACACTAGACCATATATGGCAGCAATATTGTACACATGGATGAATGGTAGACTTACAGTTATGTATGATAGATTTTGGAGAGAAAAAGTTTCTTGTACAACACAGTGAACTGACTTTTTTAACAACTGTCCTAGCAATAGATTCAATATAGTCTTTCCACTTCATGTCAGCTGAGAACATTAGCTTGAGAAAGAACAATGAGTCACTTTCTTGTTGTTTAGCATCAGCCATGTTGATGTAAGGTAAAAAGAGTTCTCTCACAACAAGTAAAAGAGAGCAGTTTTGGAGGCATTTGAAATTGATAAGACAACTTTTGACCCAGTTAACGATGGTCATTTGTACATCAGCTGCCATTTTAACCTTGTCGGACTGATCTACCTTACTACTGAGGCAGGATTAAATGGGAGTGTCATCAGAATAGATGCCAAGTTGAGAGCTGATATCAGAAAATTAAAAACAGCATAGGATCAAGGATGGAGTCAGGGAGGACACCTGCGTTAGTACAAAAGGATCTAGATGAGTTGCCATTCAGGATAACTTTCATTTCATGATTTGATAGGAAAGACTGGATCAGCTCAAAAATATGTCAAGAAACACCATAACTTTTCAGCTTATGGAGAAGACCTGAATGTCAAACTTTGTCAAAAAGGTTTTCGAGATGTCCAATGCAACAACTTGGGCTCCACCATTTTTATCTAGAGCATGACAGACTCTTTCCACAATTATCATCAATACATCAGCAGTTGACCTGGATAAATGAAAGCTGAATTGCTTGTCTGAGAAAAGGCCCTCTGATGAGCCAATTCACCATTGATTGGATGTTTTAAGATGTCAGTTCAAGAGGCATCACAAAAAAATCAAGGAATAAGTCCTAATCAGCATGCTGGTAATGGAAAGACGTTTTATGGATAGTGGGTTCCTGTTTAATGGATGCTTGGAAGGAAATATTAATAGTTACCACAGAGTTGTCCGAGTTACCAAGAGGGCAGTATTGTGAGCCTTGGCAAGAGCAAGAAGAGGAGGTAAGAAATAAATCAAGTAGAGAAGCCTGTTGTTTGGTTTGGCTAATGAAACGAGTAGGGAAGTCCATGATTTGAGTAAGGAAATGGGCAATGAAAAAATTTAATGTCTGAACACCGGCAACATCAGTACTTTTAGAATGTTTCAGCCACAGTGAGCATTAAAGTGACTGTAGACAAAGTTGTTTGCAGACGGATGGAAAGAAGTGCTTTTTCTATACTGTCAGTTATTGCAGCTAACATATTGCAGTCCTGAGAAGAGGGGGAGTGATAAAGGAAAAAGAGATAGCTAACAGAGCTTAGTAATGAAAGACAGAAGCAAGTGCAAGAATAGTCAGTGACGTCGATAGACAATTCTCTGACCATCAAAAGATTATCCTGGATGTAAACACCAAGGGCATGCTGGTGAATGCAGGAATCTTTTTGGCAAAGGAAGAGATAGCCTGGAACCAAGAATTCATTGCTAGCAATGGAAGAATTCAAGTTGGTTTCACAAAGGGCAAAGATATCTGGTGACCGTTCCAGGAGAAAAGATTCTACACTGCAGAAGTTGGAACAGATACCACGAATATTGGAGAAAGAAAGGTTGAAGTGTGTGGGAGGGGGATAGGTGTTTTTTTTGTTTGCTGGTTTTGTTGTATTTCTTTTTGTTGTGATTTCCTTCAGATACATTTTGACAAGAGAGAAAAAAAAACACCATAATTGTCACTATCTGTTGTCAATGGCAATACAAAGCAACCAGTGCATGACTGAGAACAGAGCATAATGTGGCCTCAGGATTGCCCACTAGAAATACATGTAGGGACAACTAACCATGCATGACATGGCACTACAGATACCACAATATTATGTGACTATTGATCGGAGCAGCCTCTTGCTACCAAAGAGTTCAGACACCTAACCACCAGTCAGAATCAGCAACCAGCAAATTGCCAACCAGGTACCCTAATAATTGAAAGTCACAGCCACAGGTTAGTCTGATCACCAAAAAGTAAAGACAGTTAAATCATTGTGGTCCTGGTCAAAGAAAGACAGAAAACCAGTAAACCATATTCTGATCAGGGAACAAGGGACTCCTGTTCAATAAACATGGAAGGAGTGTGTATCTACTTCTATTAATCTGTAAAAAAAAAAAAAAAAAAAGTAAAGCACATAAAATACGAGGGAGTTCATATTAAGTTATAAGTTCTGATGTCTACTACCAACTAAAAAGAATTGGGATAGTAAAACTTAGTTCACTCTTGTTGCATCAATTTCTCAGCATTGATGAGCAACAGTAGGTGAGCACATTCTAAATTAACCAAGTTGGGTGGGAGGGATTGATGTAAGAAGTTTAATAATTAAGAGCAATGGGAAGAACAAAATACACATGACACAAGGAAAGATAAGTGAAAACATTAGAAACAAAAAGCAACTAACAAAAAAATAAAATAAAATTCCAAGAATGACACAGACATTTAAAACATCTACAACAAAAAGATGGCACAAGGCAATGCTTCATTCTTTAACTTTTTTATGGACAAGGCAGGCAGACTTATTTTCAATGGTAGTTTGATGAAAATTAAGGTGACTCTGGAATGGATCTCAGCTTTCCATGACCAAACACACTGACTTGAGATGGATGGAGGAGGGGGAGGGAAAAGGGTCTAGATCAAAGACTCGCAAAGTATCTCATAAATGTTCAACTGGGCTCATGATGAGTGAATATAATGGCTACATCTGATAGAGTAACATATTATGGGATACATGGAATCCATGAATGGTTGGAAATAGGCCCAAATCAGTGTAACACAGTTATCATTGGTCAATGATGTGTTTAAGCAGACCATTTATTTATTTCCAGTAAATCGCAATTTCCTGTTTTTTTTCCAAAATAGACAGCACAGTCAGGTAACAATGCTATCACAAGGCAGCAGTAAAAGTGTCAATAAATAATAACAATAAGTGCATTTGAATTCCCAAAATATCTGGTAATAGAGTATAAAAAGCTGTTGTGTTAATTCTTGTCAGAAATTCCTGCTTAATTCAATAAATGAATGCTTATTGACTTACTGACCTGCAGTGCATTTTCAGTTTTATAAAAGAAATGTTACCTTTCCATACAGAAGATTACTGATGAATAATTTGATGTTTATTAATCCATTCTCATTAAGAAAAGGTAGCAGAACACGTTTCCATTCATTATCAGTCATTTTAATTCCATAGGTAGTCAGCAAATTTTGTAGATTAGCAGCAGGAACTAGGTCACCTTTTTGCATGCCCAAATCTGAAATAGCCTAAAAGATTTTTCAACATTATTCAACAAATTTAACAAGACTAGTGTATAGTAAATATAATTATTAACTGGTATACAATCAAAACCTTTAAAAAAATTGTGTATACTGTGTTGTAGCATACCTACGGATGATAATGGGTATGTTCCCATTCACATAAATACAGTAGTAAATACTGTATGTTGGTCTGCAGTTGGAGATTCATTGTGGAATTCACTTGACTCACTTCTAGCAGTTGACTACTTCTACTCACCGCTGGTGAATTTTATATGTGCTTTTGTCTCCTAAGTATTATCATTCATTACCAACCTTTGTGTGATTATTCTATTCAGTAACCTTCCTTAGGTTACAACATAGTGAAATAGATGTGCAGGTAGGGTAACCAATTTAAGAAAAGAAAAATATTTAATTCTAAACCAGGGAGAAGACAATATAAAACCACTCCACAATCTTTCCCAAAAAAGTATGGCAGTTCACAGATGATAAAGAAAGATCAATGGGGAGAGCCACAATCACCTATATCCTATGTATAAGTAACATGTCTATTAATCAGTTAACATCAATTAACCCAGTACAAAAATCTAGTCTAAAACAACAGATATCTATTGCCTATGAATATAGAAAATTAAATCAAAATACTATTTATTGTCAATATTTTTAATTACTTGAGATCCTATCAGGATTTATTATCAGTGGGTACAATCATAACAATATGAGATATTCAGATGACACAGAGTTGATGGCAGATACACAAGGAAAACTACAGGACCTACAAGACAAAATAAAGGAAAGTGAGAAGAAAAGACTAACCATCAATTAGAAGAAGACGGAAAGTTTGGTTGTGAGCCAGAGAAAAAAACCAAGAGGCAGATGGCACTGTGTTGATGGCAGAAACAGAAAGAAAACTACAGAACCTTCAAGACAAGGTAGTAAAGGAAAGAAAGAAGAAAGGATTAACTATCAGTTGGAAGAAAATAGAAAATTTGGCTGCCAGCAAAAGAAAAAAAACAAGAGGCAAACTTTGAATTGAACATGCCAAGATTAAATGAGTACAGAAGTATAAATAGCTGGGAATTTTTTTTAACAGGGAATGGAAAATGTGACACTGAAATCCTAAGGCATATAAGAAACACAGAAAAACTGCTATCTAAATGGCTGTGAATGCTGGACAGTTTTCTCACAGATCAATAGAAAACTGTAGGCAACAGAGATGTGGTCTTACACACAGATGCTGAGAATACCAGGATGTATCAGCATAAGCAACAATGAAGTCTTAAGTAAAATGAGAACAAAAAAAGAAGACACTTATACTTAGAATTAAAAGGGTACAGCTGAAATTTCTTGGACACATAATATGGAAGGACTTGAAGAATTTGATACAAGATATATCAAAGGCAGAAGGGACAAGAGGAGGCAGCAGATCACCGTCCTGACTAGCTTGATAGTGGGATGAGGAGGGTTAATGTAAAAAAGACAATTTCTGCTAAGAGCTACAAGGGATAGGAAGTTGTGGAGAGCCATGGTCGCCCATAGAAATAAGTAGATCTTTTTTCTGCAGTTCATTTTCCATGCTTAAGGCTGAATGAGGGATCTCTAATTTATAAACGTTGTGTTATCTGAATGTCAGAAAATAAACATTTTTGTGCATGCTCTGCTATAGAGTAGTAGCTAGTAAGCTTGCATAGCAGACAATTATTACTGTAGTGGGTTTATTCTTCACTGGGTAACTCACATTAAACTAAGGTTAATAAACACTTAAATAATTATATGAGAGAATGCCAAAAAATCCTTGGCCCAACCCACTTCTCAATGATTTACCTGTCTACAGTTCAATCATGCTAAGATGCATGAATATATATATATATATATATATATATATATATATATCATAAATTGTCCTACAGAAAGAAATTAAAAGACACACAAAACAGCAAGCAGTAAATGAAAGGGGGTGAATAAAAAAGGTCTTATTTGTAATGTCTCTAAATAAAATTCAGTACAGCCCTGGTGGCATGTCTTATCTTCCTATTTGGGATACAAAGGAAATTCTGCTGTCAGCTGAGATCAGCCAAATTGTGTCTAGCTACCACATCTGTTTCCATTGTGGTCTAAGTAGAAAGTGAGGATCACCACCAATGGGCTGTCGTGTGATATCTCAAGGGTTTCTTTTGACATCTGTAAATTCATCCTGTCAAAAAGGGAGATAATCACCTTCTAAATACCTATATCAGTTTTTACCTTTTACATAATGGTCCAGATGTAAGCTTAATCCTGGCACAGTGCAGTTTAAATTATCTGCTAAATTTTGCAAGGAATTTGTAATAGTATTAAACCTTACGATGTTACAATAAAAGAATGAAAACATAGATAATATGAAATAAATATATATGAGGAGGATCACTAAATTCATAACTAAATGAATAGTTATGGGTTGAATTCTGATGTAAAAGATTCACTATGAAAGGTTTTTTGCTATGTGATTAATATTTCAAGAATGTGATTATGCTGAATAATAGTTTTTGTATAACAATTTTTTTCATCATTAGGCTATGGACTTATTGATGTATATACAGAGATTTTTTAGTTACTGAATAGTCCAGTTAAATACACCAAATTATGCTAATACATTTGAGAATAGAAGAAAAGCCAAAAGTTACTTACTTTCCATATTTCAAGAGGCATTCTAAGGAGGCTTTCTCTTAAGTATTGTTCCGGGTTCAAGGGGACACAGCTATCTCCAGCCATTATATCTGGTGCATAATCTAACCTAAAATTATTAGAAAAAAAATTAATAGCACAGTCAGTAAATATCTTACATTTTAGTTAATGAACTCTAGTATAGTATAAAAAAGACATGTTGAAATTTACTATTGAAAAAGGAACAGGTGTTTCTTTTTCAATAGTAATTATCAATCTGAGTTTTGTACCATTAAGAAACTGAGCTCCGAGTTATCTTGGAATGTTTCAATAAATAATTCCATTTCTTTTCAGGTGTTTATTAAGCTAATTGATTTGTAGATTAATTTTCAGATGTTAACTAAGCTTATCAGTTCGTGGAATAATTTCCAGCAGTTAATTATGTTGACCAGCTTCTGGAATAATTTCCAGCAGTTAATTATATTGATCAGCTTCTGGAATAATTTCTGTGTGTTAATTAATCTAATCAGTTTATAGAATAATTTCCAGGAGTTAATTAAGCTAATCAGCTTATAGAATAATTTCAGGTGATAAGCTAATTATTTAGTGAATTAGCTAACAGAAATTTCCATTTGTAATCAATTTTATGAATGTATCTTTTAATTAAGTAAAATATGGTGTAATCAAAATAAAATATGGTCTAATCTAAGTAAAATAAATGTAAGTAAAATATGGTGTAATGACATTAAAGCAGTGCTCAATATTATCATACAGCAAGCTGTTGATAGTATATGTCTCAAACTAGATTTTATTGAATGTCTTTATGAGTACAACTTAGATATGCTATTTAAATAAAAATAGCAATTAATTCTTATTTTTACTCAGTCAATGAAGATAATAAGATGTAATTTATTAGCATCTTTATTTTACAGCCATTTTAGTTTTAATAGAATCTGCATGAAGGGATTATCAAGTATTTATTAAAAATCTGCCACCAGATGGCAATAGATGACTAATAGAGATATGCCTTAAATAATATGACTGATAGACATACACCTTAAATGACTAATAGAGATACAGTTTAAATGACTGATAAGGATACACCTTAAATAATAATAAACAGTAGTTGCAGTATTGTCAAGAATGGTTCACCTGCTAAAATAAACAAGAGAATAAATGAATGGTGGCCTGTCTCAAGGTTTAAAATATATAATAATGAACAGTTTGACCTTAACTGTACATTTCTTAGTTTCATGTTGTTATAATAACTATATTGCCTGTTTGCTATTGTGGCATGTGGGGGCTTCCTTACTTTGCTCAATTCAGCAGTAGCAGCTATGGAAGTAATCAGCAGGGAACAACCGGAAGTCCCAGAACTCATAAAAATGTTGACCAAGCCATATTCGGTCTCTCTTTTTTCCACTTTTTTTCTACCTTCAAGACTAGCTCGAGCTACTCACAACTGCTGCTGCAGTAGACATGTGGTCTGTCCTGGCAGCTTGACCTGAGATTTCTTGTTTTTTTTGTGGAAAACAAGCCAAGAAATCTCTTCAAGACACCTACTAAAAGGAAAAAATACTCACAACCCTTGCTGTAGAAGTCCCAGCAGTTTGATACTTAGATTTCTTGTTCTTTGTGGGACCAGGCATAGAAATCTCTCTCTACATAAGGAATGAGCTCTGTTAACTGGGAAACCCAACTCTTTTCCCTACAAAATACCACTATTTTGCACTTTCTTTCAACCACAAACAAAAGATGTTACGCAGTTATTTTGAACCTTGGGTTTGTTCATTCCACTCTATACACTGCCAAGCGCATGCATACATACACACACACACACACAGACAACCAAGAAAAACCCTAAATTAAAGCAAATGGACATATAAAATTAAAAGGTGAATCATGTCTTATGTTTGACAGGAAGATAACCCAACAAGTAGCACATGTGTTACACTAATTTTCTATTGTGTGAACAGCATAATATAATTAACCTGTAAAGTTAATTTCCAACACATCTAAAACTTTGTACCACTAAGAAATTGTTCAATGAACTCTTTTAGTCATCTTGGAATGTTTTAATAAATAATTTAATTTTTTTCAGGTGGTAATTAAGCTAATCAGCTTGTGGAATAATTTCCAAGTGTTAATTAACAGTTATTACATTATGCAGAGTGCACAGACTGATCCTAGGCAAAAACTGAGAAAACAACATTTTCAACCTCAGCATAGTGCAAATATATTTAAATCCTAGACAAAATTGCCAATCCATACATAGTCCTGTCATTTTTGTGGGTACGATGCTAGTAGTAGCACATTTCCCAGATTCGCAAGATAAATTGCCAGGATTTCAAATATTGATTTTCAAAATAACAAGGCCATCTACACATGAAAGATTGGAGCTATATAATCTTCTTACCTCGTATTTCTTCTTATATGACTTTGTGCTATTCTAAATTTGAAGAATAAATTAATGATAATAAACCTCAATTTCCTTCTTGGATTGATTGATTAACTCAATCTTTAGAGCTTATCAACCCTTTGTGGGTTTGTCTATATTTCTGAGATGAGGTATTATATACATTATTTACATTATTCGGACTATTGTCCTCATCTTTGTCGCCATATTTATCACACCTTTATCCACTGTGCCATGCGTCCTTGAGGACATGGCACAGTGGATAAAGGCATTGGTTAGATTCAGTGACAGGACCTAAAGAGTGTGAGTTCTATACCCGGTTAAGGCAGTGGAGAACTGGCAGAGGGAAATTAGCAGGAGATAACTGATAACTGACATCCATCAAACATGGCACGTGGAACTAAAACAGTCTAACCCAGTGAGCGAAATAAAGGGTTCAGTTCGAAATTCCAACCACCTGAAGAAGGCCGGAGTATACAACAGCCAAAACATTGTGATAAATATGGCAACAAAGATGAGGACAATAGTCTGAATAATGTAAATAATGCCTTTGTGGGTTATTTAAAGCTGAAATATATTTTGGATAGTAGAAAGTCACTTATAGTATCTGATGTTTGAAAGCAGTCCTCCATCTAAGTACTACTTCTCAGAACAAAAAATGTCATTCATTTGTCCTTATATATATATATATATATATATATATATATATATATATATATATATATACACACACACACATATATCAGTCCTAACTGTCTCTTTCTGAGTCATGACACTGGGAAGCATATTCGCTTTGTCTTGATAATTTAGATATTTAAACCTTGAGCATTGTATATTATTACAATTCAGGTAGGTATCTATTTTTTGGTCTTTTCTTCTTAATTTATGTTTCTCATCCCCCCACCCCACCAGTTTTTGTTTTATTGGTTATTAGGTTTTCATTTTATTAGTTTTTTCTTTGGTCAACTGGCAAACTTTATGTTAATTTTAGCAATACTTTGGGTTTTTGTGGTGTGTGTTTGTGTGTGTGTATATATATATATATATATATATATATATATATATATATCTCCAGGTATGGGATTAAAAACAAAACAAAAAAAAAGTGAGGGTATTCTGTTTTTGAAATTTAAAAATAATTATTTACTCGCCAGTTATGTACCATCACCTGAGGAGGTACAACTTTAGTGCTGAAACATGCGATTTTTAACATTTTTGCTTTAATCTCATGTAATAAATAATATGTGTGTGTGTGAATATATATATATATATATATATATATATATATATATATATATTGTTTGTTTCTTGTACATTTTTTTCTGCTGCTCACAACCATATTTAATGATTTTTGTGATGGCTGATAAAATAAAATAGAGAGTATGCATGAAATTTTATTTTCTGTTGCAGAAAAACAACTGCTGAGATTGTTTTAATGCTCTGAGAAGCGTTCAAGAAAATATTTTCCTACTCAATCAATGAAGATCCTTTTTGGAATAGTGATAAGATAATCTGAGGTGACAGGTTTGTCTTGGAAGGAAGTGGGGTCATGCCAGCAAACATTAACAGAAGATTTCAGAATAAAATCTGTTTCTGAAAAAAAATCATAATTCATTTGTTTACAGAGGATTAAAAAAAAAAAAAAAAAAAAAAAAAAATCAGCCACTTCAATATGTGCAATGATTTGATTGAACAGCTTCTTTCCAAAGTTGTTACAGATGGGTCTTGGTACTACTGTTTGAATCCAGAAAGGAAACAAAAACCAAACCAATAGAAATCACCAAATTCACCAATATAATTACAGTTATTTTTAGTTGTTCTTGTCATTATATATATATGTATGTGTGTGTAATATATATATATATATATATATATATACTAGCAGTGTTGTCCGTGCTTGATTCAAAAATCGTATGACTCATACAGCAATCGCTATCACTTGACTTAAAATATTTTTGCCCTTCCTTGCCTTTAAAGGAGTGCCCTTTGCTGTGCTGATGTTGCTACATGCCTTACTTCTTGCCTATCTCACACTGCAAATTTTTTCTAAGCTCTATACTAAACATTAAATCTGTTACGAAAAAAGAACTAAACAAAATGAACACAAAACGATCAGCTTTAAAAAAGGACTCGTAACTGGAAAAAACGAATGAAAAAAGAATGTTAACAACAAATACTTTTACACACCCAACCCAGTTCTGTGCAATCAGAATCAACGTTGAGTTTAAGCAAGCAAATGAGCCAATTGAAGTAAAGTGCCATGCAGATTTAAATTTTTCCCACTTGTGGCGAATGCAGCTATCGATTTTTTTTTGCATGCTAGCATGCTAGTTAACATTTGTGTCAGTCAGCTGTTGGCTCTTATGTTGGCCAATAGAATCTTCCTGTCTATTCGTGGCAGCCAGCTATAGACTCTCACTCTGGCCAGTAGAAAATGGCCACAAACTACATGAAAACTGCTGTAGAAGCCTGAAAAAATCGATTATTTCCACTATTGATGGGAGTTGGGAAATGCAAAGTCAGTCTTGGCTTTACTACTAACTTGGAACATGTGCATGTAAATTTTGGTGCAAATCCATAGAAAATTGCGGCCGTGCATTCATTACACACACATCCTGCCTTTTATAGATAGAGATATATGTGTGTGTATATATATATTATAATAAAAAGTGTTACGAATGCAGATAGCCCAAACACGCATACACGCATATATTAAGGTTAATCTCCACTTGAAAACAGAAGAGGTCACATGGGAGTCTCAAGTCATTTTGGGGAAGCAGGTCAAGAGGTTGACTGACTCAGTTACCCGCAGCAACAAACGTCTAGACAGAATCTAGACAGGGGACTGACATAAGGTTGTGAAGCAGCAGGAACTGGAATTTGCGCCAAAATGCAGGACACGTGGGAATTAGAAAATTACTTGGAAGACTCGAAATTGAAGCGCTGATGACTTATGAACGGAAAGATGAGACTCATTTTGGTAATGATGGAACTTGTCTGATTCATCATAAGCAACTCTAGATAAGAAATATAAGGATGTATATTTCTGTTCATCAACTCCAGATTGAAGAAGATAAATCGAGTTATTTATCACAGAAGATGCAAGGAAATTTGCACGCTGAGAATACAGCCTGTGTTTGAAGAAAGAAAAGAGAAATCAAGAGAGAAGAAGAAAGTATATATCTCTGTTGCAGCCAGACCATGTTTGAAGCTGAACTGTGTAAAAAGAAGAAAGAAAGAAAGAAAAGAGAAAACAAGAGAGAAGAAGAAAGTATATATCTCTGTTGCAGCCGGACCATGTTTGAAATTGAATTTGTGTAAAGAAAAGAAAGAAAGAAAAGAGGAAACGTGAGAGAGAAAAGAAAGGACAATGAGTAAGAGAGAGGACTGAATATAAAGATAAGTAACTATATATTTTGGACCCGTGTTAGAAAGATACACATGCATCCATAAATTTTATGTTCTCACATACACCTTTCCACATGTCAAAATAGTAATATATAAATCCTATCCCATCTCTTCTTTTTGGTTATGCATTGATTGCTGCATTTGTAGTTATTCATACTCATTTTTTTTATCCATTTCGGTTAAGTCGAATCCACTAGGATTTAGGCATATTTTGGTATCCCAACATAAGTCTTGAGGTTCTGGTCGTCGGATGCTTTACTCATGCTTATATTTTTCTTTTATTATAATATCTTGTGTATATGTATATATTAAAATTCTTATACCAAAATTTATTATGCCTTATCGTTCATCCTTGAATTGTGGGTCGGTATATGCGTTGAAACCGAAGCGAACCTGGGAAAAGATTACCGTTTGATTATCTCAATTGAACAGTGTTCTTTAAAATATTTTTGTTTACTAATTGTCCATTTGTCATGGTCTGGGAGAGATAGCCCGTATCTCTCCATAGACGTGATAATGTATATATCTTCTGGTCGGCGTATGATTGCGTTATAAATTATTCGTCGGGTAGGGAATATGACAAAAGAAAGAACAATAAGATATATAATCACATGTTCTTATTGTTATTATTATTTTTACAAAAGTGTGCTTAATGTAAATTTACAGAGCATAAATATTATAAATCTAAAGCTAAAAACTTCAAATTTAATTATATAGTTAAATTAAAAGCATTAGTTCTGTTTCATCTTCAAGCGAATTTTGGAATATTCCAAAATTCGCTTGTTTGTGCAAACCCAGTTCAATGAAGTTCTAACAGGTAAAACACGTCAGAGAAAAATTTTTCAACTTTGTCATACATACATACACACACTATATATATATATATATATATATATATATATATACATACATATATATATATACATACATGCATGCATATATATATATATATATATATATACATACATACATGCATGCATATATATATATATATATATATATATATATATATACATACATACATGCATGCATATATATATATATATATATATACATACATACATACATGCATGCATATATATATATATATATACATACATACATGCATGCATATATATATATATATACATACATACATGCATGCATATATATATATATATACATACATACATGCATGCATATATATATATATATACATACATACATACATACATACATATATATATATACATACATACATACATACATACATGCATGCATATATATATATATATATATATATATATACATACATGCATACATACATACACACACATATATATATATATATATATATAATGTGTGATAGTCACTATGCAGTGTTGATTTCTGTATCTACACCATTTTTATATACATATAAGTGAACATTGAAGTCAACACTCAGACACAACAGTCTGTTTCATGCTAAACACAATCATCAGGCCATATTCACCATGTTTTTTTCTCAATTTATATATATAGATCAGTGATGCATTGTGGGTAGTCTAATGTTTATTTTGGCGGGAGTGGTTTGTCAATTTGTTTATTATTTACATTATTTTTTATCTGGATTAATTTATTTTATTTGTTTTTGCTTATTTATTTTTATTTTATTCATTTTTATTTATTCATTCTTTTCAGTTTTTGATTTTTAAGTAATCTAGTTAAAATTTGTTTTTGTGTTTGCATTTTGAGATGAGTTCTGATCATTTATTTAGTAGTTTGTTTTGGTCTGGGAAGGTAATTATAGTTATATTTTCTAGATGTCACTTTCAATCTAAGAAAAGGTACATATAAACCTTACAGAAAACCCAATGATAAATCCCTGTATATACACACATCTTCCAATTACCTGCCATCTGTAATCAAGCAGATACCAAAATCAATTAACCACAGGCTTTCCGACAATTCTTCCAATGAAACCATATTCAATGAAGCTAAGAAAGATTATGAAACAGCCCTTATGTTAATGAACGAATTTCAACCTGGCATCTCTGTGTCTTTTCAATAACAGTGGAGTTTTCCAAGGAGAGAGTGATTTTAGATTTTCCTAGGAATTTTATTGCTTATTATCCATTTAGTGACACTGATTACTGATGAAACAAATCATCTAGTAACTCTTAATGAGTAACCACTGGATTTTGTTTAATTTGACATATTAATGTCCCAAAGATCTTGAAGAAATTTTCCGTGGAGTACCTATTCTTCTTTGGTTCTCAACAGTTTTGAGTTTTTTATACCTTGCAATGAATGAACTAATGGTAGTAAATGGAATATTCAGATTGTCTGAGATTTTCCTCTAACTTTTACCTTCTTTCCAGAGTTTAACAGTCAGTTCTTTTTGTGAATTTGTCAATCTTTACCTCTTGCCATGATGATAACCTTCTTGCACGAATATCAATTACAAAATGTTCTGTTGATATTTTTAGGCTAAAAATAACTACCGATAACATTATTGGAACATTCTAGAATATTCCATTTGAATAATCTAGAGTATTAAAGCAATTTAAAAGTTTTAAAATCTGAAATTTGTATTGTACAAGTACATTTTCATACATTAAAAGGGATAAATAAGTTGAGATGTCAATGTTATTTTCATTTTTGCACAATTTATACATCAATTTATACATCACACTGTACAAATGTGGGTGTGTATATATATATATATATATATATATATATATATATATATATATATATATATTAGTTTTAAGGTATGTTATATTTATGGGATAAAGTCCTCAATATCAGAGATAGAGCTCAATCATCAGGCCTGATGATTGCACTTAGCATGAAACAGTCTGTCACCTCTGAGTGTTGACGTCAGTGTTTACTTATATATATATTATTTATTTACTATAATTTTATCATATAGACAAAACCATTTTACTCACTACAAAGATGCAACTTTGTTTCAGTGCATTTCAACTGCCCTTCAACAGATGAGAACCAAAAATACATGATAAAATTATAATAAATAAATAATTATCGGTCTACTATCAGTATCAAGCCCTCTTTTAGATTAATGCTGTGAACATTAGAATTTATATATTAGGTTGGTGCAAAAATAATGTCGTTTTCTCACATAGTAACATATGTGAGAAAACGACATTATTTTTGCACCAACCTAATATTAATTTTGTTCTCATCACATCGTGTGTGTGTGTGTATATATATATATATATATATATATATATATATATATATGCAATGTGTAAAAAAGAAAAACTTCCCAAACATTAGAGAAATGAGACATTTTAGTATGCTTCTGACTAAAATTTTATGCAACAGTAATCTTGACCTTTTATATGAAATATGCCTAATGCCATATTGGTAATCACTGAATAACAGGTGCTAAAGTGGATATGCATATAGTGCCCTTGTTTTTACTGAAAGTTGAACAATGAAAGATATTGAATACCAATCTGTCCATGGGAAGGATTTGTTGAGTTATTCTATATACAATGTCACAGGTGTGTGTATGCCTACGTGTGTGTGCATATGTTAATAACTGAAGTGAAGAATACAAACAGAAAACTTTGCTTACCCATAAGTGTTTTCCTCATTCATATTTATATATGGATCTTTGTCCATAAGTTTCCATATAAGGACATATTTAGAAGATCCTGTTTCACTGCTTCCTTTGTAGACCTCTTCCAAACCACATCTTTCCAAGAACTCTTCATAAGTGATATAACATTTGTATTCAGGATCACATCTGTAGAATAAAATATTCTTTTATTTGAATGAATATATAAGTTTATATATCAATATCACTTGCCTATAGTTGTATAAAATGACAAAATATCTTTATAATAATTACATATTTTACAAGTATGAATATAAAATGAATACAGGTTAAAAAAAAATGAAGCATTTTAGCAATATGTTGAAATAAACTACACTATATAGAGAATTTGTCCATAAATTGTCTATTTTGATTATCTCAAGAACTGATTTTCTATTTTTGTTGCAACTAAGCAACCTATCAGAAACAAGCTTACTATGTAGACAGACACTCCCTTATAGGGTTACTCACTCAACAGTGAGATGTCATTGAGTGAGCTTGTGTATCATATGACTGACATTTAAAAGAATATCTTGTGCAGGGATTTTTTGGCAAACTATTACATCATCTAGGACTTAAAACTTTTCTCTACAGTTTGTAATATCTGGCTTTTTCCCAAAGTTAAAATCACTGATAACAATATTTCAGACTATGGATAGGATTAATCTTTTTTTCTTTTTCAGGCAATTATTCACTCAATACAGGGCCTAAGAGCCACTTAAGATAGAGGATTATCAAATGTGGTTGTTAAAAATTGTAGATTCTGAGGATATGTACAATAGATAACGGCTGACTTGACTTGAGATTGCAATGGTAAGGGAAGCATCTTCTCTGGAATCTGTTCCATAAAGTAGCCGCTCTTGGGAAGAAGCTATTTAAATGGAACTTCTTTCTTACAAATGGAATATGGAGGGAATGGGGATGGTTCACCACTGCATAAAGGTCTTTGCTGTAAAGATCTAAACAGGTGGAACTGGGAAATATAGCTCATCAAAACATTTTCCATGGAAATAGAAAGAGAGCCAGCAATAGGCTTGCATCTGTGGGAAAGATATTGTAGGATGGAAAATAATTAATCACCTACAAGGCCATGTAAACACTTTTGAACTATTGAGATATGGTGGCAATAGTCTATTTTTGAACTTATCTGACTCTTGTAATATGGCAGGTAGAGTCAGATATTTTTTAGAGTAGTATAAGGAGCTGACCATTTTTCCAGAATCTTTAGCAATGGATTATATGTTCCACTAGAGGTCTGGGGTGAACTTGAGTCCCAATAGATGCTCAAAGCAAGGAGCCTCTTTGAGAGTGCAACAATTCGTCATGACTAGTGAGAATTCAGGGTCAGTTTGGTGATGAGAAATTACTAGCTTAGTTTTTGAGGTATTGAAAATTATGATCCAATTCTTCTACCATTGGGCTGTTAGATCTCAGTCAGATGAGAGATCAGCTGCCATTAATAAAAAGCAAGCAGAGAGAAGGTAATGAGCTTCATAACCTTCTGAAGTCTGGCCATTGACAATGACCTTCAAGGTCCTACCTGATAGGAAGGACTTCATGATTTCAAGGACTCTTCCAGAGATTATATAGCTGGAGATTTTGTACAACAACCCCCAATGCCACACCCTTGTCAAAGGCCTTTGAAATATTTAAGGCAGTTGCTCTTGTATTAAATTTATTATCAATCATTTCTTGCATCATAGCAGAGTTAGGACATCAGCAGTGAACCTAAAAGAGTGAAATCCATACAGCTGGTTACTCAAGAGGTTGTTTCAGTTGAAGTGATCAACAAACTTCTTGTTGATCATAACCGCAAAGAGATTGCCGATGATGCTAAGGAGGTTAATAAGTCAATAATTAGATGGGAATCAGTGTTCCACTGCATTCTTGAAGACAGAGCAGACAGCTGACACTTCCATAGACTTTGGAAACATTTCTCCTTGAAGCAGCAGTTAAACAATTTTGCCAAGATTGGTAATAATTCCAGGGTAAGTTTCTTAAGAACAACCACCAAGATTTATCTGAGCCACTAGCCTTCACAGAGTCTAGGCTTTTGATGAGTCTGGAAACTTCCTATGCTGTGATAGGGATATCACAAAGTTTGTGCTCTGTGAGGGGGTAGTTTGTTGTTTTACATGAAATTAGAGGCAAAGTTCATTCCAATAATGATGAAATAATTTCAGAGCCATTTATAATAGTAAAGTACTGACAGCTGTTAGTTTCTATTGAAAATTTTCTTAGAATTTTGATTAAGAACACAAGACAGCTAATAGTAATTCCATAAGTGGACTTAGTAAACTGCTTTGAAATGTCAGATAGATGCTGGTGTCGGAGTTAGCTCCTCCTTAATTCCCAAATTGTCACTTCTCGTCTTGCTCTCTTTCCTTCAGGCCTTGTGACGCATCCCACCTCGTGTGGAGGTAAGATAAATCCTCTTTTTTATTTCTTCATTTCAGCAACTACAATGTAAGCTCTCTTAGGAGATAGCATTTCCCACTTGTGGGAAGACACTATGAACATTATACACACATACACATATGTATGAACATTCATCAAAATATGAACAATCACCAAAGAACAAGCACCAATGTTACACACACACAAATGTTATTGTCCATTGTAAAATTGTTTTGTTTAATACATATATATATATATATATATATATATATATATATATATATATATATATATATCGGTATTGTTTGTCTTCTTTATCTTCAGTTGGACTTAATTCAAGTCTGCCATTTTCTTGTAGCTAGACATAATTCTAGCAGGAAAAGTAAAAGTAAATGCACATGTTTTCTTTTCATCTTCACCCCCGGTCCTCTACAATGGACTAAGTGTTTGAAATCCCAAAGGGAGTACTTTGAAAGGAACTAAGGCACTATTGCCCAAGGTAAGCCATTCTTGCTGTTAATATTATATGACTGGCTACTTTCCAGACAAACCTGATAAATAACAATATTTACTTGGTTGTTTTGCTTTATCTCACCTTAATGTACAACACAAAATAAGAGCACTACTGAGTTTAACTGATATACACATGGAAAATAGGGGAAAATTTGGTGCGGTGAATAAATTTTGTAGATTAGTATTCATTGGAACTTCCTCTACAATCCACATTTGTTACACTTAAAAAATATTGATTTTTTTTTTATCATTTTAAAAATGGCCCCTCTTTATAATATTAGTATGGTGTTAAATCAATTCCTGACTTTTTAAAGAGTTATCTGTATTTTTATTTATGTTGTCCTTTTTCCTAAATCAGGATTTTCTTTATCTTTAAGTAAATGTTTTACAAATATTTGAAATTTTTAAACTTAAAAAATTTTTTCTTTTCAAAGCACTTGCACAAAAATAGGAAGATAATAATTATTTATCTAAAAAACAAAAAAAAATGTCAGGGATCAGTTTTATACTGTATTTATATTATGAACACTACTGCTGTTTAAAATGATAAAAACTCAATATTTTTATTTCTGACAAATGCTGTGGACAGAGGAATGTCTATTGAATATTAATCTTAAAGAAATTATTCCCCCAAACATTTTCCATATTTTTTCTTACAAGTGTACAATTTAACCACAGTAAAGTCAAAATAAGGATCAACATTTTACAACTGAACTTTGTGTCTAGAATTGAAATAGTTAACTTACTGCCTCCACAAAATGTTGAATTCATTTTCATTCATAGAAATATTAAAGGCCTTGAGAAAATTTTTTAATGTAGTCATGGTAAGGATATCTTTACCAGCTTTTGAAAATGTCAAATAGCCCTGAAAGATAAATAAAAACAAAAGTTTATATAAATCAATAAATCTATATTGTATCAAGAAGAAATTCTCCAGCCAAGACAAATTTCTAATGATGTCGGTTTTCTTAGAAACAGCCCACGACTTGCTGAAATAGGACAATTATGTATTATTAGAGGAACAATGCAATTTGTTGAATTGTTACATCAGCTTAACTAAAATAGCTTCTTGTTGGTGGAAGTAATTCTACTGAAATTTGTTTCCAAAACTGTTTATTCTTGCAGACTTCCTCTGGTGCATAATGCCACAAGCACATTAAATAATACTGCTGAAGTTTTCATATCATGTGAATTTTTAAAAGATCAGATTGTTATTCTGATGTCTAAGATGGATTCCCTTACAGAGCTAAAGAACTCCAACTGCATTATTATTTATCTATAGCTGTAAGGAGAAATGAATTCATGCCTTTACCAAGTGTATTAATGTAAAGTGAAGAAAAACTGTCCCAGCTAGAGTTTGAACCCTGTTTGCTGATTCTTTTCTCCATCTTAATCAATAGGCTGTTTGTTTCTAAAGAGCTCATAAAATTTTAGAAAAAATAATATTAAAAAATATTTTTTTTCATTTACTTTTACTCTTTCTATTTTCCTTCCATTTTGTTTTTTTTTATTTAAATTCACTATCCAGTTACTAAATTATTTTTCTTGCTATTCAATGATTTTATGTTACTTTTCAGATAAATTGTGTATTAAATTATAAATCAATTTTGGTTTTGATTTGAGGAATTTTTTAATATCTTGAAATTGTTTGAACCAATTTTCAAGCAAGGAATATTACACAAAATGAAACAAATGATAATTTACAGATGACTGATTTGAAGAATACACCACCACCCTTATATGAAAGAAGTCCTTAATTGTGCTTCATACTTACTGCAGTACATTTGCAGAGGGAGAATAGCCATTTTCATGGCAGAAACATCCCAAAAAACTACCTTGCCTAGAAAAAGGCCGCCCTCTTGCAATGCATTATTCAAACAAGTTAATCAATTTACTTCTCTTCTTTTCTTGTAAGTTCATGTATACTTTGTGCTGCACTTTCTTTCAAAAGTTCTCCCATTTTAAGCTGTGGGGTCTTGAGTTCAAAACCTTTCTTCTAAACTTTACAATTACTTCTGTGATAAATTCTTATACCTACTGTATCATTGAAATACATTTCAGGGATCTATTTTTGAGCTTCTGCTATACTTTACATAAAGAATAAATAAATCTCTTTTCTTAGAATGTTTATGTGCAAGCATGTAAAGAACAACATAAACTCTTAAGACACTTCTAAGATTTTCCTAGTATTGTACAAAATAAAATGCTGGGAACTTTTACATCAAACGAACAAATTGATCTTGTGCTTGTTTTGAATGCATTAGTAAGCATGTTTTTTCTAATATCAGTTTTTTTATAACAAGTTATATACATTGATAGAAAATAAAATTACAATGTCCTACATAACTGATTTTGACCAGGGTACAGTATATGCATGCTATTAAGTAGGAGATATTCTGATAAAATTTTCAAAGTTTTGGACATCATGTGATGCAGTAACACTCATGCCAGTGCACCATCTGATTCTGAGCTTTAGATGGAGATGCATACTTCATTGAGTGAAAGAGTTCAACGAAAGTAAGTGCTATGATATGGATATACACACACACATTTTCCTTTTTCAATTAGAGGAGTTGGATAATGAGTCTTTGACAGAATGGATGATCATTTAAGAGAATTTCTCTGCATGCTGGATATATGTCAGTAGTGTTTTGATATTGGCAACAGTGATCAATTCTTACACATGTAGACCAAGTTCTGGACAATCAACTAGTACAGATTCCTACCAAGATTAATGCATCGTAAGTTTGGCAGTGGCTGATCACACATCATCGAGAGCTTACATCAGAGCAAATATGACCCTAGGAGTGCCAACATGGACCATTAGGAATTGTTTACTTACAGAAGGTCACAATGACTGGAAATTGAATGGCAATCAGTTATGTTCTGTGAGTTCCACCTTCATGTGTACAATAGCTGGCATCATTATATGGGTTGGAGGTCAAAAGTTATGACATCTGCTTGCTTTTGGTGTTTGAGAAATTAATGTTGAAAAGCTGCTATACATGCAGCATAAAGGCAATAATGCACACGCATAATGATTGTACTATCCAATATACTCTGCAAAATGTTTGACAGATTTTCTTTGTGGTACTATCACCAGACCAGTCAGCTATTGAATATTTGAGACATGATGGGACAACATCTGACTTGTTCAATTGGCCCACCTACAACTCTTGTTGTACTACATTAACAAGTGCAAAAAACATAGAATGGTATTCATCACCTGTATGATCATATGCACAAAAGAACAAAGGTTTGTGTTAATACCCAAGGAGGATATAAAGTGTATTAATAAGGGGTTTGAGTATTGGTGATACACCCTTTATCTTAGATCCAATGCACAATATTGAACTATACATTTGTTTACTGTGATACAACTAAATGTCCTGTACATTTAAACTTATGTAAAACGAAATACATATTCAAGGTATTGTGCTTTTATTTTCCATTAGTTGTAAAAACTTTTATCCTCAAATAGATTACATATCTTATCTCTCATAAATGTCTTTGCATATTTTACTTCTCAGTCCCAAGGCCTTTGTCAGATCTAATTCCTATTATATTATAGGTAGTGTTTTTTGGCTAATATGAATACCTTGTATGTAATACTGTTTATCAATCTGGTCACACTGACATTTACAGCTGTTACAATGTACCTATCATGCATGAGCATCTACCAGGCTAAGCTAAGATTTTTTATATATATATATATATATATATATATATATATATATAGCGGCACAGTGGAGTAGTGGATAGCAGCTCGGATTGAGGAATTGGAGAGCCAAGTTTGAATTCCAGTTAGATCTGTTACATTATTCACTTATTTGCTAATACCCTTGGGAAAAATATGAATCCTTTTCTTCTCCCTCCAGCTATGGGTAAATAGCAGGACAGTCTGGGTTCTATAGCCTTCAATGGCAACTTGTCTAAGAGAAGGACAACTCTGAATTTAAAACCTGCAGAGGGTCGTTTAGGGACCTTGTGGCATGTAGTGCATCAGGTCTCTGTATTTGGCCCTTCAAAAAGTGTGGTTGGTTCTGCACAAAGTCTTCACCACTATAATCAAACCATATGTGCTGTCAGTTGCTAGGAACTGAGCCGCTTGACCCTCATACATTGAATACAATGGGAAAGTCCACCATATATATATATATATATATATATATATATATATATGTGCGTGTGTGTGTGTGTGTGTGTGTGTTTGGTTTTTTAAACATGGTAATTCCTGTGTAGCAAAGAAACCATATTTTAAATCAGTTAATATATTATTAATACAATAATATGAAAATCATTATATCTGTTTGATGGGTGTTATTACATGAAAACGTGGATTTTGATATTGCATTAATAATATTATTATATTATATTTAGGCTCTATTGAATTTGGCATTGAGCCCTCAGTTTATTTTATATATATGAGTGGGCATTGAAGTCAACACACAGCAGCGACAGTCTGCTTCATGCTTAAATACAGCTGAAAATGAGCAAATTAATAAAAAAATGGTGCAAGTAAAATCAAGATGCAAAAATAACCAAACATATAAAGAGTGAATTTCAGCCATTGGAATTATATTCTAATCTTTTCCAAACAGTGCACCTGGATATAATGGATCCTTTAACACCACTGCTAAACCTTGCTAACGGCTAGTTCTCACCTTATTGACATTTAATAACCTCAATAGAAGTATACTATAATCAGATTAAAATTAATATGTGTAGAAAATTCTATTTTATAAGTGACTTCCGTGTCTTGACCTAATGAACAAAGGTGGGAGAAAAGAATCTTTTTAGTTCCCTAGAAATTTATAGAAATATAAATATATCAAAAATTATTATTTACAGTTTCTGAAATTGGTTTTATAAATGAAAGATATATATGTACCAGGTATAACAGCAAAATTGTCCAAATCATGTAACAGCATAATTGTCCATTCCACAAAATGTTTAATGTCTAAAAAAACTATCAGGTCATCCCATAAGTTCTGTCCGAATTTTAACTTTTTGTTAAAATGAATGAAATTTAAAGAGTATTTTATAATGTCTAATGGAGCTGAACATTATTTTTATGTTTAGATGCATTTAAACTGATCAAATTTTATTTCAAAGAACAATAAAATTAAATTTTGTTTGATTAAAACCCTGCTAACATGAAAGTACCCAAGAATCATTTGAGGCACATAATGCTTTATGAGTTCAAGAAAGGAAACTCAGCAGCCAAAGTGGCTAGAAACATTCACTCAGTTTATGGAGAGGACTGTGTGAATGAAAGAACTTGCAGAAAATGGTTTGCAAAATTCAGAGGTGGAGATTTCACCCTTAAAGATGAAGATTGAACCGGACGTCCAGTTGAGTTTGATGAAAAGCTTCTTGAAGCAGCCCTTGAAGAAAATCCTGCTTTATCAGTTGAGGAATTGGCAGTGGTTCTCAGTTCAAACCATACAACTGTTCATCGTCATCTTCAACAACTTGGAAAAGTTCCTAAACTTGGAAAATGGGTGCCTCATGAATTGTCTGAAAACAACCTCAAATACCGAGTTGGCATCTGCTCTTCTCTCCATTCTTGCCAACTTGTTTCACCTTTTTTGGATAGACTTGCGTCTGGCGACGAAAAATGGATCTTTTATCAAAATGTTAAGTGTCATAGACAGTGGCTTGGTAAAGGGGAAGGACCCCAGCCACAGCCGAGAAGGGAACTTCATGGGCAAAAGATTCTTCTTTCAATCTGGTGGGATCGCCAAGGAATAATCCACTTTGAATTCTTACCACCTAATGCAACAATTAATGCTCAAATATACTGTCAGCAATTAGAGTGTTTGAACCAAGATTTGAGGAAAAAAAGACCTGCTCTAGTGAATCGAAAAGAGGTGATGTTTCATCAGGACAATGCACGACCCCACACAGCAAGAATCACGTCACAAAAGATCAAAGAACTTGGTTGGGAGAAAATTCCTCATCCACCTTATTCTCCTGATCTTGCTCCTTCAGACTACCATTTGTTTCGTAGCTTACAAAATCATTTGGAAAAAACAGCTTTTGTAACACAGGAAGATGTTAAAACTGACATTTGTGAGTTCTTCGAATCAAAGCCAAAAGAATTTTACAGTAATGGAATTAGTAAGTTTGTTAATAGATGGAAGGGAGTCATAGATAATCAGAGAAAATACATTGTTGATTGAATCTGTAATTAAATGTAACATTTGGTCACTTGTTTTCTTTATTCAAAATTCGGACAGAAGTTATAGGATGACCTGATAATTGAGTTTCTTTTTTCTAGGTTTTCAGATGTTTAGCCATCTTGACACTATTTATTGTAAGAATCACTGAAAAACCCTTTGAGTTATTCATCTAGAAAGAGAACAGGTTAAAATTGTTTTGTGTCAGCCCCACTGTCTTCTCAAATGAGCAATGGTGAGACAAAAAAATCATTCAGGCCTTCAGATTTCAGTTCTTCAAAACTTCTAATTCTTTACACTATTTACATTTCTCTCTCTCTCTCTCTCCCTCCCTCCCCCTCTCTCTCATTCCCTCTCTCTCTCTCCTCCTCCTCTCTCTCTCTGCGGCTGAGTAAATTTTGCATCCGTTTTCTTTAAAAAAAAAACTTTCTCGTAAAATGTTCATTCTACGATATTCTTCGCATTTTTCTGAAGAAGCACGTCTCTCATAATTCAGAACTCATTTGTGGGGAAATTATGCAGCATTCACTGTCATACAGGAGGATGGCTACTGTATAACATTTCAACACTCTTTTTTTTTAAGAAAATTTTTGTGTGACCTAATGCTGTCTTTTACCAACATCATACTCTGGTTTCCATCTTCAAAGTCCATTCAAGAACCATCAAGAGAATGGTGAATAAATATTAAAAAGAGGGAACAGTAGAGACAAAAACTGGATCAGGAAGTCACAACACGAAGAGGGATCATCATTTCAACTTAGAGCTAAAGAGATCAATTAGAAAAGATCCAACTCGATCCATAAGACATTTGGTATGTGAGAGAGGAGTTTCACCTATGACAGTCTAAAGAGCAGTGAAAAAAGACTTGAAAATGAAATTGTACATGAAACCTGTGAGACACCTTGTTACTCCAGGATAGAAAGTTAGAAGGTTAGAGAGAGCAAAGATCAGCTTGAATATGTTGGAAAATAATCTTGGAATTATATATATATATATATATATATATATATATATATATATATATATGTGTGTGTGTGTATGTATATATATATGAACTTTATTTCAAGCCTTCATGAGCTTCCAATCCTTAGCTATGATTAATTAATGATGAACATATCCTTTTCATTTATGATCAATTCTATCACAATTCTTCTGTTAATCTTGGAGAGTAATTATACATTCTTATTGCTCAAATTAGAGTCCAATATTGTTATAAAAAACCTTGCAGAATTCCAGTAAGATATCTTTAATCATTTCTAAGATACAATGGTTCAAAGATTAAGCTAAAAATGGACAATTTTGCTGTTACCCCCAATATATATATATATATATATATATATATATAAGTGAACATTGAAGTCAACACTTCTTCACCTCTAAGTGTTGACTTCAATGCTCACTTTTATATTGATACACGCACTATCTCTGATATTGAGCACTTTATCCCATAAATATAGCACACCTTAAGAGTATATTTCTTTATATATATATATATATATATATATATATATATATATATATATATATATATGCCAATATCCAGATTTCCTCTCCATGTTGTTACAGACAGGGAAGTCAATTCAAATTGGAATTGTTTTCAGAACTGATAAAGATAATAGTTTTCCAAAGACTAGACAGTATTCTACCATCTACAAACAAATGGATTAATTGAATGGATACATTGAACTTTAAAATGGCAATCTATATGAGGAAAGAACTGGATGTCAACTCTACTTATTGTCCTTCTTAAAATCAGAGTAACACCTAATGAGTTGAATAACTCCCCATTTACTGCTGTAACAGGAGACAACACTATATATTAACCAGCACAAAGACAAGGACATTGGAATAACAAATTCACAAATAATTTAGCTAAAGAAATGCTGAAATTTGAGGCTGACAAACTATCCAATGGATGCCTGCAGTTATTGCCCAAAAGGTCTAAATACTTGTAAATATGTGTGTATGTTGGCACTTCCACATTTTTGAAAATCTACTGGAATATAAAAAGGCCTCACAAACAGACAAGAAAGAGACCATCTAGGATCAAAGTGTAGTATCTGTTCCAGCTGCAGCCACAGCTGGCAAACAGCCAACAGCATCACCCACAGCTCCAGCTCACCATCAGTTGCCACTCCAGCTAGCCAACCAGCTATCATTGTCAGCAACAATGATATACAATAAACTGTCCTTTTTAAGACAACAATTCTCAACAGCTATAAAACTGTCCTTTTCAAAATAACAATTCTCAATGGCTAAAACTATCCTCTTTCAGGATAACACTTTTTAATGATGTAAAATTTGTCCTTTTCAGGACAATACTCTTTAATGCTCTTCTCACTCTCTACATGAACATGGAGTGATATTTTTTGCCTCGTGCACTGTAACCTTATTTTTTGTCAATGTATTTTCTTTAACAAAAATAAACTTGGCAATATATATTTTTTATTCAAGTTTTCATTTTGTCTGTTGTCTTCCATAATTCAGTATCTGTTTGAAAGTCTGTATGACACTTGCAACATGTGGTTGCAGAGAGACAGAGTTTTGGAAAGCCATGGAAGCTCTATACACATGTCTGTTTGAGATATTAATACTGTAATCAGAAATACTTTACCATAAAAATTTCTTTAAAAAATACAACTAATTTTATTAGAACCTGTGTTGTGATGGTAAAATAAATGAATAAGGAAAATAAAATTTGTCTGAATTGTTTGTTTCTTTTTCTCTTTATAAATCTCACGATATGGATGACATAAATCATGTGCCATCCATCCAATCCTTGCAAATCATTTAATGTTTGGATCCATTCCTTCAAAATGTGCAAGAAATTTATTCAGTAAAGATAAACCTTTTGATAATTGCTTTGTGGTAAATTTCCTTTCTGGTTCCTCCTTTTCTTTTTCTGCTTCTTTTCTTCGTTTTTCTTCTGCCACTCTTTCTTCTTCCAATGTGATTAACTCTTCATTTGTAAGTTCTCTGGATTCAAGGTCTAAAAATTCCTCAACTTCTTCCATTTTACAATCCAAAGTGACTTGCCAGTTTTAGTATTTTTCCCCACCCCACAAATCATTTCAAGTTGATGTTCACTGTCAAATCCAACAACATTAACATAGTGCTTAACGCACTTTATTCCAAATGCCAGACATAGAGCAGATGTGGTCAGATGGCCAGACATATCAATTCATGGTCAGCAAATTGAACAGTCATAAGTTGCATAGATCATAAGTCAACAATGAACTGTAAAGTGTATTAAGAAGTGAAAGTCTACTGTTGATGTACACTTTATTTTGGACCCTGTACACATATTAATCTGTATACATAATTATGTATTGTAATTCTTTTATATTACTTTTTGTTTAATCTTAAGTAAATTGAAACACATTTAATATGTTACAATTTTATTTTCTATCAATGTATTTAGTCAAATCTTCTGAATACAGATTAATATATACGTCAGCTTATGATTCATCTCGGTGTTTTCAGTTTTGCTTATTTCTGTCAGTTTTTGAAATTATGGAGTTTGGGCAAAGTTTAATTAAGAAAAACATTAAAATGCAGCTAAATAATGCAGTGTGTGGGGTACCCACTTGTTCAACTTGTAGACCTACCCTCTGTGGTGCAGGTGAAGTCTGTCTGTTTCATAAGAAACCTGTAGTGTTCTGCAAGCTCACCATTGATTTGGCTATTGACCTCCTCTCTTAGACGAAAAGGTATACAACAAATCTGACATAGTAATTCCTCAAAGTAATCCCCATCAACATCCAGTTTTGCCAACATGTCTTCAGCTGCACAATGACCAAGCAGTAAAATCTGGGGTCTTGGATGCAAAAAGTCTTTAAGTGCCTGCCATAAGTCTGCCTCATTTGCAAAGGATTTCTCAAGAAGGTGGTTGTCCAGGAAACAGAAGCAGAGTAAGCTCGATGGCACAGTGTCTCCCAGGCTAATCATGCCATAATGAGGACTGGCATTGTCATGGAGGAACAATACACCCTTACAATTAACCAATGTTGGTTTTTTCTGCTTCAGTGACTGTTGCACATGTTCTAACTGCTGCAAGTACATGTCTGTAGTTGTGGTTTGATAGCAGCTCATAGTGCACCACTTGTTGACTAGTCCACTGGATACAGAACATGATCTTGTGTGGGTGTGATGGTGGTCAATGTGGTGTGAGGTATAGTCTCCCATGATGACAACCAATGTTTGTCATGCTTGGAAGCATCATACAGGACCCACTTTTCCTCACTGGTGAGCACTTGATCAAATATGGGTACATTGCAGTGCTGAGAAAGCAGTGAGTTGCTTCTTGGCTTCCAACAGTGTATGGAGTATCCACTTGCTTAACTTGTACACCTTCCCTATGTGGTTCAGGTGAAGTCTAACTACTTCATCAAAAACTTGTACTGTTCGGCAAGCTCACCACAGATTTGGCTATTGTCATCCTCTACGGCCACTTTCAGGGTCTCATCATCTAGTACCTCTGACCGGCCACTGTGACCAGAGTTCATCACAAAGGGATAAATCTCCCAACCTGAACTTCTAGAACCAATGCCTGGCAGTGTGTTCAGCCACAGCATTATCTCCAAAGGCTTGACATATTCAGTGACTTCATGCAGCTGTAGACAAGCCCACATTAAGATCATAAAGCTGACAATCATGAATGAGCTGCTTCAACACCACCATGTTTCCTTGGCATTGTTTAAGCTATGACTGATTTGTGTGCGTAATGCACCTGCATTGGTCAAAATCAATGCCCTCCACCCCCACCACTTTTCCGGCATGTGAGGCACTCATTTGTGTATCCATGATCACTTCTTCCCACGTGACGTAAAAAACGGCAAGAAATTATTTGGTTACCTTCTATAAAAGATAAAATCACAAGTAATATTCATACTATTTTTTCTTTTGGTTGTTATTTGTAGTTATTGAGTTTTTATACAAGTCATGTTTCATGGTGTTCAATGATGATCAAGTGACAGCAAGTCTCCTAAATATTCCAGCACCCTCCTCAGTATCCTTGCTGATTTTAGCAATATTGGCATCTGAATGGTTTTGATATTTCCTAAAATTTCTGATTCTTCTAATCTATTTACAAGGCTTTTCCAAGCTATCCAATTTATTATTATTCAATTAAGTTAGCTCATAAATTCATGGGTCTAACATGCCAACTATCACCATCCCACATCAAAGTTGGGAAGTCTTTAGAATGGCATTCTGTGTCCTAACATAGCTGATCAATGTAGGTGGTTACTGGGTGACCAGCCTGTCTTGCTCCATGGCTTGGTGTAGTAGTAAATCACATGCAAGTTCTAGTTTTGTTCACCATCAATGTCCTGTAAAGGGCATTCTGTAGAAATATATATTGTAGAAATATCAGGGATGGGTCCATGGAGCTGTGATTTAATTGGATGTTGTTTCTAAGAGATATTAACTGTAGCTCTCAGCATCTGAGTGTAGGTTCCATCAAGCTTAGACTGTAGGATTTTAGTTAATGTCCAAGCAATAGAATCATACATTTACACCACCTCTACAGTAGCTTGAAAGAATCTATGTTCAAGGTTGTTTGGTAAATCAGATTTCCAGATTCATTTTATTCAAGACAGCCCAGACTTTAGTTATGCGAGTTTTCACATCCTTTTCAGTAGAATTTATCTCATTTCCTAGACTTGACAGACTTATTGATTCACCTGAGACAGTTTGTATTGAACCTTGCTAGTTGAAGTCTATGAATTCAGTTTTAGAGACATTGACATAAAGTCCAACATGGTTGGCAGCATTTTCTAGATGATGTAAGAGAGCTGTGACATTAGTAATGGTGTCTTCAATGATAGCTAGATCATCTGCATAGTCAGTATCTATCAATGACAGTTAAAACTGTTATAAAACTATTGCACAACTTTTTAATTACTTTGGCAAGCTCCAGATATTTTTCCAGCCTGTAATTTCACAAAATCGAAGTGTGCCATTTATTATGGTTGTGGATTTAATGTTTAATTCCTAAGTAAGGTCTTGGTATTTTTATATTCTTTTTTCTTTTCCTTTCATCCTGTATTCAGCTAACACAATTTTGTCTACAATCTGGATGACATTTTTCCTTATTTACAACAACCAGATCCGATAGGAATGCATCAAAGAAGATTCAGTTGTTTTCGTTAATGTAAAATAACACATTAAAATTATGACATTAAATAACACATTAAAATTAGGAAAGATTTTGAAATATAATTCAAATTTGATAATTCAATTCAGCCTCATCAGTCTATATCTTTCAGCTCTAAAATGACTTCCAACAATATCAAAAGAGTTTAGGTAGTAAAACATTCCCCATTATAATTGTAATGCACATTTTAATAAATAGATTTTGAACAAATTATAGGTTAGTGTCCCAAGTTATATTCCTCCAATTGTGATTCTAAGTTTCCTCAATTCCTCCCCATTTTATATTGTTATCTACTAATTTTCTAGAATTTATACAAATGGTTGAAATTCTTCGCTAATTCTTCCCCTGGTTAAAATTCCATTTAGATTTGAAATTCCTCCCCTGGGAGAAAATTGACTCTTGTTTAAGAATCTTCATTATAGTTTATTGTTTTGCTTTTTTTCTTACCTTTGTGACATTGTGGTAGTGGTTCTGAGTTAATTTGGCCAAAAGTGCTGGCAATTCACTGGCAGTAACAAAATTGTAAGGTTGGTTTCTCTCAGCACTGATGCTGGGATTGACTCTCCTCATTTCTCCAGCAAGTGATCTTCCATTGTCAGAACGCCAAGGCAGCATTCGCATAAGAAATTGCTGATAATTCACTAAACCATCAAGACGTGCAGCTACGTACCGATTGACCATGCTAGAAAAGGAAGATTTAAAAATAATTAAAAATAATTGTTTTTCCATTGCTGCATTTTAATTTAAAAGTGTACTTAATATGATTTGTAGAACAAGCAGTTGTATGAACAGAGTCAGATTTTATTGATTTTAAGGAATTACAATTTTGAGATCAAGCATTTTCATTGTTTAATTTTTTACTAATTTTTTTTCACCTTATTGCTGCTTTTTATCAAAATCTTCTTTATGTGCCATGTCCCCTCAGGATGTAAGTGATCATGGCTCTTCACAACTTTCTTTCCCTAGTAGCTCTTAATAATCTTTTTTCTGTTTTGCCATCCATTTACTCAAGCTCACTAAGCATGTTCTACATTGTTTTCTTCTGCCCCTCTCTGTCCCGTGAGTATCAGATTTTCCAAGTCCTCCTTCCTCATTATATGCCCCAGAAACCTCAACTGTCTCTGATGTTAAATACTAGTTTCCTTTTTGTTTCCATTTTCTCCAAAACCTTGTTGTTATTCACATGTTCAGTTTCTATTACTAAGACATAGTTCAATCTGCCATTCTTGTTTTCTGAACACTTTAAAACGTCGAATCCATCTCTCCTTCTTACTACTTTAACTTTCTTTTATCAGGCCAACACCATGGTTGACCAACCAGTCAGTGTTCTTCACTTTTATTCTCAGTTACCCAGGTAAATAGCCTCCTCCAGTTCAACCAATCAGCACATGACTTGTTATTGGTTGAAGCTGTACAAAAACCCTCATTACTGCACATACTGCTGGAATCACTAGACGGGAGAGTAATACCATTTTCAAGGAACAAACTTGCTGATGCCACATGCCGCACATTGTGGTAAGACCCTTATTTTCCTAAGCACCAAATGCAAGCCACTCTGGCTTGCTTGCTTCTATGGGACTGTTCACCACACTTTGTCAAGTGAATTCCTCAATCCAAGACAATTACCAGACGTTTTGGTTGATAGATTCTTCAGCAAGTCTCTGGCCTGTGACACTCAGGGTTTAGTTATTATCTAAAGAAATTTTATTTCTTTAAAAATTTGCACATTCCCCTCCTTTTGACAAGTAAATAAATAAATTCTTTTAACTTTGCCTTAATTTCCCAAAAACCTTAAAAATATTATCATTTTACTTCTCGTTGGCAAAATTCCTGAAACTTAGCCTGGTTTATAAAGTTTAGAAATTTACCAGTGAATCACTGCATCTTCTCAGACTAATATTTCCCATTGACATGAAATGGAAAGATTATATTGAATCAATTGCTAGGTCTGCTGATAGGAAATCTTGTTCCCTGTGTCATACTAGACAATTTTTCTCTCCAGAATCTATCTTGCATATTTATATGTCTACCATTTGTCCTTGCTTCTAATGTTGCTGCTATATCTGATTTGGTGCTCTTGATATATATTTAGAGATTCTTGATAAAATCCAAAAAAGAATCTGCATTGTTATCGGTCCTGATCTGACATCTCAGCTTCAGTCACTTTCCCACTACCATAATGTAGCTTCTTTGTGCCTTTTCTGTAAATACTTTCATGGTATTTGTTCTGATGAACTTTCGATTATTTTTAATGATAACATTTTTTAATGTTATTCTATTTTTCAAGTATACAAAGGAATCAGAAGCCATCATTTTCTTTACCTCTTGACTGACTTCCCTTCTTCGTTTATAATCTGTGGGAAATTTTCCATAACCTGCATGTACTTTAAATAACAATTATCAATCAATATCTCCATCTCGGCCCTGTCTTAATAAAATCCTCCACTGACTTGAATGTTCCTACACCATCTCTCCCCATCCCTCATGGGTTTAAATTATCCAGATGGCTTTTTCAGCTAGATTACACAAAATAATAAAGCCATTTTACTTCAAGTCAGCCAATTCCCTTTTGTATGGTTTATTCTCAGAAGAAAACACTTTCTGAATTTTAATAAAATCCTATCTCATCTCTTGGTATGTTTATCAGGCTCCACTGTCATATAGCATCCCATCTCTCTTGGTATAGCTATCAAACTATCCTTTAACCATTCCAGCATCTTATAGTATCACATGATTTTATTGCTCAGCCCAGAGTAGGGTTTGTTCAAACTGAGTGGGAGAGGAATGTATTATTCTAATGTTTTATTTCAAACTCAGCCAAATAGTGTGTGTATATGTGCTTGTGTGTACATCAAATGGTGCAAACCTGTCTGGAGAATATATCATTAAACTTTATGGAACTACTTTCAGCTCTTTCTTTTTTTTTTCAAGTAAAACCAGCAGAAAATATGGTTTTGGTTAGAGTTAGTACAGTGATATATTTGCATGTGAGAGGTTTCTTTATTCATATATCAGAAGAAGGAAAATATAAAAGGTTTACATGTACTAGTAATAAACTCAGTCACATGAGTAAATATACTAAGTGACTTATGAATACCACTAATATGCTTGAACACAGTTTTTTTTTTATCAAACTTACATTTTGCTACATTGGGCTGGAGAAGCATTACCAAGCTATTCTTGTAAGCCATGACTAGAAAGTTCAAACTCTACTGGGCATTCAATTATTTTGACCTTATGTCAAAATACTCTGTATTATATTCTGCTGCAATCAGATCTCTTTCTGATTGACTCAACATGACAGGCAGATGTAAGCACCAAGAAAGCAAAGCACAAAAAAAAAGTTGTTTTATGCACAGGGGTTCCAAGCATCACATCCAGTCCACAAAACAAATCCCCGCAATAAAAATAATACAATAGTCAATCACAAATGTTCCAGCAGGAAAAAAAAGATGATCCTGGGGACTAACAGATTTGCTTAAGAGAAAGCCCCATGTAATGACCAACACAGTTGCAGGCCAAAAGGCAACCTCTCAGCATGCAAACGTGCTGTCAACACCATGATTGCCACTCACTGTCACAATTTCTCAATGCCATAAATATCTACTCCAGGACTCCCTCACCACCATCACCATGACCCAATCTCATTAATACTACATTCAAACAAAATCCAACAGAAACATTCCAGTCAATCAACCTTAACTATCTACTCCAAGCCTTCTTCATCGTCATCACTATGAGCCTGTATCATTCATACCACATCCAAACAGAATTCAACAGATACATTTTACTTGATCAACCAACTTGCCTTACCAAGCACAGGTGATGATTTCAACCTTAAAGAAAAACCCCACTAACAGCTAACCCACTATGGACTGATCCCCCGACACCAACTGTGACCTTGGGCAATGAATTCAATCCCTGGATCAGGCAGTGTGTACTTGAACTCAGTGGAAACAGGGTGAGCAATAACTGAACAGTACTAAAAATAAGAACTGGATGTGATGTCTCTAGACATGGGTAATGGAACAAGAACAGTCTACACCCATAGATTAAATAAAGAATTTAGTTCCAAATTCTCTGTAGGTTATCCAGATCAACATACACCTGATGAAGACAGGGGGGGGGGGGCACAACAGCTGAAATGTTGTGGTAACAACAACAAAGATGAGGACAAGAGTTTGCAGATAAATAATGTAAATAATAACTTGTAATCCCAGAAATTGAAACAAAAAGATATTTTGTCACAATATCTAATGATGAAGATTCATATATTTCTCAAGGGTAGTAGTACAAAGTAATCACAAGTAGTATATCTTGCAATACATTGCACTACCATTTGATCAATATAGAGAATGCAAGGGGGGTTGGATTCATGCCTCTCTCTCAATGATAATAACAGCATATCAATATATAATGTTCAAACTATATTGTTAATATTCACTAGTTGAATTAAGTGCATTGTCAAAGAAAGAAATTATGTTGATAAGTCTATTTGTATATTTTTTACATCAGGCTACAGACTTATTGATGTATATTTTGTTCAAGAATAAAAAAGGTTTTTTCAGAGATAATCTTATGCATTCTATAAAAATTAGCATAAAACTATTCACAAGAGAAAAAAATTATTTTTTAATAAATTAAAATAAGATTCATAGTACAAGACCAGATTTATCCAAAATGCAAGCAAAATAAATATATATATATATATATATATATATATATATATGAATTTTTTTCTCTCTGTTAAGTAAAATTTTATCTTTATTGTTTACTATGATGTCGATAATATGAGTCAATTACAAAGTTCAAAGCTTAAGCAGGATAATTGTTACTTTGAACAAAAATAGTAGGTTGAGTAATTATGTTAATTTTAGAATTGACAAAACAAATTAAAAGATATTTTTTCATAATGTATAATGTCATTCTGTTACTAAATATGGAGTGTGGAACTAATTTCCACTCGGAACTAATTTCAAATGAAATTAAAATCAAAATTTATTGATTTTCTTAAATTTTGATCAATAATGGCTTCTTTTGAATGAGTGTTTTGTACAAAAAAAAAAAGCAATCTACTGTTCTTGCTACAAAAAACATTGCATTTTTATTGGATCAGATATAAATGAATTTAGTAAATAAAAAAGTACCACTTTATTCATTTGCAACAAAAAAAGAATGAAAGTTGCACAAAAGATAAATTCTAAATTATCTTATCTACTAAGGATTTTTAATGCTAAATTAAAAAATTAACACCAACTCATTGCATTTTGTTTAGGAATTCACAGAAATTAATAACTTTGATTTTAAATCAAGTTGAAATGAGTTCTGTCACTCCTAAATATACAACACAGGCTTATAATATAATTTTAAAATTATGTTTTTATGACAGGAAACATTTAAAGAAAATTGCAGTAAAGAAAAATATTAAAGAAGTATTTTTTAATAAAATTCTTAGGCTTTTAAAAAATTATTAATTATATGCAAAAGTTCATAGCATTTTTAATAACCTACATTCTGTTATTAACTGAGGCAAGGAATGGCTTGTTAATTTTAATGCCTCCAAAATAAAAATGCTTTCTTTTACTCATCTGAGAGAACCCTTTTTACCTTCCATCAGCATGGCTGATGCTAATGTTCAGGAGAGTGAATCATTGCATCTTCTCAGACTAATGTTTCCCATTGACATGAAATGTAAAGATTATATTGAATCAATTGCTAGGTCTGCTGATAGGAAATCTTGTTCCCTGTGTCATACTAGACAATTTTTCTCTCCAGAATCTATCTTACATATTTATATGTCTACCATTTGTCCTTGCTTTTAATGTTGCTGCCAGATCTGGTTTGGTGCTCTTGATATATATTTAGAGATTCTTGATAAAATCCAAAAAAGAATCTGCATTGTTATTGGTCCTGATCTGACATCTCAGCTTCAGTCACTTTCCCACTACCATAATGTAGCTTCTTTGTGCCTTTTCTGTAAATACTTTCATGGTAATTGTTCTGATTTATTTGATGAATTTGAGATTATTTTTAATGATAACATTTCTTAATGCTATACTCTTTTTCAAACTAGATCTCTTTCTGATTCTTCTCCATCAAAAACTGTTGACCAGATGGGAATGTTAAGAAAACAAAAATAAAAAGTCATCCTCTGTGCAGGGGCTCCAAGCATCACATCTGGCTCAAAATACTAATATCCTCAAAAAAAAAAATAAATAAAATACAATAAAACGGAGCCAATCATGAACATTGCCACTAAAACAAAAGCCTGTCTATATCTCTGAGATGAGATATTATGATTATTCTGATTGTTATCCTCATCTTCATTGCCATATTCACAATATTTTTTTTTTGTATGCTCCAGGTGATTGGAATTTTTGAATCAAACCCTTTATTTCATCTACCAGAGTAGACTGTTCTAGTTCCACATGCCATGCCTCTTCCAGATATCTGTTATTTCTTTTAACTCAACTCTCCAAGTTTTTTTGGTTCACCACTGTTGTCGGCTGGTTTTGAATTCACAACTCCTTGGGTCTTGTTACTGGATCTAACCAATGACTTGAGGATACATGGCCCAATGGATAAAGACACTGATTATATCCAGTGACTAGATGCAAAGAGTTGTAAGTTCAATACCAGGCTACAGCAGTGGTGAACCAAAAAACTTGGAGAGTTGAGTTAAAGGAAAATAACTGAGACATTATCATCCTCTAAGTTGCATCCCTCAGCCACAAAGAGACATTCCACTTGAACTTCTATATCAACAATACAAAAATTTTTATTTTTACAATTTTTGCCTTCTTTACTTTCCGCTTACTGGTGGTACATTGTCATTTTTGTTTGTTCTCCCATCCAACAAAAATTGGAACATAACATTAATAGCAGCAAATAATACAATTTGGAGAATAATTCTTTTATGTGCTGTTTCTCTTCAGCACATTAGTGATCATATCTCTCCATAACTTCCTATCATTTGTAGCTGTTTTAAAAAAAATATTAGATTTACTATCTGTCACTCATGGTAATGAAGTTTGACGATAAGTAAAATAAACATTGATACACTATTGAATAATATGAATACAAATACCTATAATTTATGTATAGTAAAGCATACCTGTTAAAAATGTCATCATGAATCGGGTGGGCAACTGACTCAAGTACAGATTTTAACACTTCTGGTGGAAGAAAAGTATCTTCATTACCACATGCCTGATTCAATTTAGTTAAAACTTCACTTATATTTTGAGTTATTTTATCCACAAAGGCTTTCTCATCCTGTTTTAAAAAGAAAACAAATAGTAAATGTTCTATAATGTCAGTTGCATATAATGTAGGAAAGAGATAAAGAACACAACACACACACACACACATATATATATATAAAGAAATTAATAGATTGTTATTTATAGTCTGACATTATTTATTATTACTATAAACATTATTCTCAGGGGATACACATGTTTGAGACAAAAACCACCATCTCCAGTTTGTTAAAGAATTGTGACAGGTAGTGAACTGGCTTCAATTTTGAAGTAATCCAAAAAAATTTTTGTCCACAGCTCATAGCATTATGGTCACATTCTTACTGGCTATATCGGTGACAGATGAATTAGTCATCTGCATACCTGACTTAACAGAGAGATAAAGGGACAGAAAAGAGAGAGGAGGAACACACAAGAGAGAACAGACACATATAAGAGAGATAGAGGGGGTACACATGAGAGAGAGGAGTAACATAAGAGAGAAAGGATGGACACACAAGAGAGAGAGATAGAGAACAGACACATAAGAGAGAGATAGATAAATAAGGGACACATAAGAGAGAGAGAGAGATAGATAAGGGACACATAAGAGAGAGAGAGAGAGAGGAGAGACACATGAGAGAGGTGTGACACATGAGAAATAGGGGAGGGACACATAAGAGAGAGAGAGATGAGGTACATACAAAAGAGGGAAAGGTAGAGGAAAGACACATACAAGAGAGATAGCAGATGGTCAAATAAGAGAGAGAGTTTGAAGAGGGACACCTAAAAGAGAGATAGGTGGGACACATAAGAGAGAAAGAGGAGGGACAGATAAGAGAGAGTGAGAGAGATAGAGGAAGGACACATAGGAAACAGAGAGAAAGAGGTGTAATACACAGAGAGAGAGAGAAGTGGAAGGACAGAGGGATAGATAGAGGAGAGATGCATTAAAGTGAGAGAGAAAGGAGGACATATGAGAAAGAGAAATAAAGGAAGGACACATGAGAGAAAGGTGGGACACAAGAGAGAGACATAACATAGAGGAGGGACATTTTAGAGACAGAGAAATTGAGGAGGTGCACATGAGAGAGATAGATGATGTACATATAAGAGAGAGAGATAGAGGAGGGACACAGATAGAGGGAGTGAGAGACACATAAGAGAAAGAGAGAGGCAGAGTTGGGACACATAAGAGAGATCGAGGAGGGACTCATAAGAGAGAGACAGGGGAGGAGTATAAGTGAGGTAGAAGAGGCACACATAATAGAGATAGAGGTAGGGCAGGCACACATAAGAGTGAGAGAGGTAGAGGAGGCACACATAAGAGAGAGAGGTAGAGAAGGGACACCCAAGTGATAGAGAGATAGAGCAGGGACATATAACAGAGAGAGGTGGGACACATAAGGGAGTGATAGAGGCAGGACACATAAGAGAATCATAGCAAGGGACACAGAAGAGAGAGAGAAAAATAGAAGAGGAACACATAAGAGAGTAAAAGAATAGCAAAACATGAGAGAAAGAAGAACAGACAAGAGAGGTGGGACACACAAAAGAGATAGATGAGATACACACAAGAGAGAGAGGAAAGACATAAGAGAGAGATAGAAGATGGACACATAGGAGAGATAGATAGATAGATGAGGGACCCATAAGAGAGATTGAGAGAGATAGAGGAAAGACACATATGAGAGAGAAAGAGGACTGACATAGTGAGAGAGAAAGAGAGGAAGGGACATATAAAAGAGAGAGATAGAGGAAGGACACATAAGAGAGAGAGAGTTAGAGGAGGGACATATAAGAGAAAGAGAGGGAAAGGACACATAAGAAAGATAGAGGAGGGTCACAAGAGAGAGATAGAGGAGAGACACAAAGGAAAAGGAGGTGGGAAGAGAGAGGAAGGAAACATAAGAAAGAGTGATAGAGGAGGGACACATGAGAGAAAGAGAGGAGGGTCACATGAGAGGGAGAAAGAAGAGGGATGTGAGATAGAGAGAGAAGAGGGATGTGAGAGCGAGAGAAGAGGGTCAAAAAAGAGAGAGAGAATAGGGTCACAAAAGAGAGAGAGAAGAGGGTCACAAGAGTGGGAGGGGGATAGAGAGAGAGGAGGGACAAATAAGAGAGAGGAGGGACAAATAAAAGAAAGGAAGGACACATCAGAGAGATAGAAGAGGAGCTAGTGAGAGAGGAGGGTCATATTAGAGAGAAGAGAAACATAGAGATAGCAATAGAGGAGGGATACATAAGAGAGTGAGAGAGAGAGGAGAGATGTGTGATAGTAAAACTGTGGACCTACACTCTCTAAGTTGAAAAGACATATATTTAAATTTCTTTGATCTGTATACCATACTATGGCTGGAACTGGTGAGGTTAATTCCAACAGATAAAAAAAAAAAATGGAATATCCCTTGTCTAATGTCTTCAGTACATGAAATGACACCAATGGACCATATTTAGCTAAACCAAAGCAAAATGCCATAAATGCATCTTCAAGTGTAACACTTGAGTTAAATATCTGAAATAATATATTTTTGTCATTTACATTATTTTCAATTTTATTTTGTAATTTTTAAATATTATTATAGATGTTTGTTTTTATTTTTCTCTTCACTCTCATTCTGAGAGTTTTACATTTTAACAGTGATTGTTATCATTAAGACTCCTATTTGATTTCCACTTGTTGCAATTGGAAATAAGTTAGACTTCAATTTTTGAGTAATCCAAACATAGCATATTATGGCCACAGTTTTACTGGCTACATTGGTGACTGACAAATCAATCATCTTCATACCAACCATGAAATAAGTGACCAGAATAAATCAGCTTCCCGTGTGATTTGTTTTTAGTCGGTGGAAGACATCTGAACTTGTACTAAGTTAAAGCTTAATGATTTATTTTTTCATAGCTAATACATATATATATATATATATATATATATATATATATATATATATATATATATCATAAAGAAACAATTTATCCAAAGAATTAAATAGCAATGTTAATGTGATTAATGGCAAAATCACTTCACTAACAGAACTTAATGAGACATTAACTTAATATTAATTCCTTGAATAATAAGATCCTTATATTTGAGTTGTCAGATGGATATAATTTTAGAAATTGTTCCTTTATAATATAAAATATAAGCTGCACACTCTAATATATGTATATATATGAAAAAATATAGTTTTAAGGTGTGATATATTTATGGGATAAAGTTTTCAATATCAATGATAGAGCATATGTAAATATAAATATAAAAGTGAACACTGAAGTCAACACTCAGAGGTGACAAGCTGTTTCAGGCCTGATGATTGCATCCAGCATGAAACAGCCTGTCACCTCTGAGTGTTGACTTCAATGTTCACTTTTATATATATATATATATATATATATTTTAAAATAATGAAAATAGAATCCTTAAAGATTTATAATTGGTAGTAATAAATTTATTTCATAGGCAAATTCCCAATTGTTCAGATCAGTTTTACATTGAGAAATGGATTTTTAATTTATCCAGTCACAAGTAAAGGGAAAAAAGAAAAGGAAAAAGAAAGAAGATAAAAAAGAAAAGCAGAAAACAAAAAAGAAGAGGAAGAAGGCAAACATGAGATAGGAATAAATTTTAATATTAGAAAGGAGAAAAAAAAGAAAATATACACACACACACATATGTATGTATGTATGTTTATATGTATGTATAGACCTATAATCAATCTATTATAATCTTGGAATATATATTTCTGTTTCTTTTTCAGTAACACACATACACAAACTCTTAATTTACTGTTTATATATATAATATTCCTCCTCTGTTCAGTACTTACATTTAATCTACTCACAACATAAGGGGTTCTATTACAATTTTGGTGACTGCAGGAAAGTGACGGAAGTAAGTGTTCAATCCTGACATGCCATTTATCAGACATTTTGAAAATAAGTTATCTGGGTTGCTTTACTCAAAATGCAGAAGCAGGAACTGTTTAAAAGGATCTAACTGAAAATTTTTTTTTATGTTTCTCTGCCAGTTTTGATGTACATCTTTCTCTGAATCTACTATGAAGTATTAGGTTGGTGCAAAAATAATGACGTAATAATGTCGTTTTTTGACGTTAAAAAATACGTCGAAAAACGACATTATTACGTCATTATTTTTGCACCAACCTAATACAATATGAAACTTACTATGAACTAAAGGCTGTTAAAAAATAAAAAAAAACAAACCTACTGAAACAAGGTTAAATTTATTTTCCACACAATTTCTTTTAAGATATGTACTGACTTTTAATAAGTTAAATCTTAATAATAAGCATAAATAAGTGAAACAATCTAAATATATACCTCTCCCCTATTACCACCACCAAGAAACACAATGTCCAAGAAGGTGAGGTGGGGACATTTTCAAGTTAGTACCGCTTAGGAAACTTCTGGTTACAATCTATTACAGAATGTGTCCCTCTTTCAATGTTAACTCGAAATTAAAATAAACAAACGCACATGCACAATATGAAGATCTGTATCAGTAAGTATACATGCTACTGTTGGAGGATCAGTGACTAAACTGGTTACCCCACTCCATCTTCTAGCAAGTGAAGAGGGTTGTTAGTAACCCTGTAGGATAAAAAACAACACCTAACAAAGGGTAGAAGAACTCTTGATGAGTCAATAGCCAGCTAAATAGAGGTGGTGCCTCAATAAACCACTGTGGAGAAGGCAATGAAAAACCACTTCACTATCAATCCCAAGAAATATCATGGCATTTAACAAACAAAATATTAAACCTAATGGTATGAAGGGGGTTAAGTCTACTGAAACTAAACCTTCACCAGGTAAGGGAAAACATGAGCAATAAGTATCACCTGACTGTCATCCTGCAATTGTTTGCATCAAACGAAATACAATTATCAGGACATGGAATGTTAGAACATTAAACCACTGTAGACAGTTAGAAAATTATAAAACAACAAAGGGGCAGGTTAAATATCAACATCTTAGATGTATGTGAGACACAGTGGACAAACAATGGAGATTTTCTCAGTGATAAGCACAGGATCATTCCTGCAGACAGGAAGAAAAATGAAAGAAGAGTAGGATTGATAATAGACCAAGACATGAATAAATGTGTTCTGGGATACTATCAATTATCTGAAAGAATTATTATGGTTAAACTGAAGGAGAAGCCTTTCAACATAGCCATCATAATTGTGTATACACTGACAGAAGAAGAAATTGAAAAGTTTCTCCTCTATACTAGACAATGCCAAGGCCCTCTGCAAATTGCAAGCAATGATAATTGTCATGGGAGACTTGAATGCCAAATTAGGCAACGAGAGGGATGGTAAAATAATTGGCAAATTCAGAATAGGAACCCATAATGAATGCAGAAAAAATGGGTTCAGTGATGTATGGTGAATGACCAGGTAATAGCCAACACGTCCTTCTCCATGTCTTTGTTAGTCTTGGGTGTTTCAAGAACACCCAAGACTAATAAGGACATGGAGAAGGCCATGATGAGAAACAAAAAACCAGATTGACTATATAACTATCAACAAGAGATTCAGAAATTCAGTTTTGCACTGTAAAACATATCCAAGTGCCGACTGCGGAAGTGATCACCTTCCAGTGATATGTAAGCTTAGAGTGAAAATACAGAAATGAAAAAAGACTAAAGGTAGCACCCAAATTGCAATGTGACAAACTCCTGAATGACCCAAACAAGATCATCCTAAAGGAAAAAATAGAAATTGATTACACCCTGTCACTCCAGTGTGTCTAAAACTGACTGTATGTTGAAAGAAAGGAAACTAAAGCAGTTGTTTCAATTAATTTGCACAAGTGTGTGTGTGTGTGTGTGTGTATATCTATCTATCTATCTATCTATCTATCTATTTTCGTCTACTGGACTGAATATTTGAGAAAAATAATTGCTCTCTGGCAGGATTCAAACCTCCATTGCCCTAGAGTAAACTGTCATTACATCTTATGTGCTTTAGACCACTTGGCCACAGAATGCATCAATGGTCAAGCAAAGTTGAATAGTACCTTTATACAGTGATTTCTCTCCAACTCTTAAAATAGACATAACTGCACAGTTTTGTATCATATGAACACAAAAGAGACATTTTAAAAAACAACACACTAAACACATGAATTGCTTACTGTAAGGAGACTGAGCACAATTTTGACATAAAAAATTCTACTCTAATTAAGAGAAAATAATTCACTAAGATGAAAATGCTTTAATCGCTAGTTCATCCACAGTAAATTTGCATCCAGCTTATTACAATGTTTCACCATTGTTGGCAGATCATCTATTATCACAATGTGGGATTTTTAATAATAAAGATGATGGAAACAAAAAGAAAAAGAATCTAAATGAAATTGGCTAGATTATATAACCAAAACACATTAAAAAAAATTTCTTATTCTAAATTTAAAATTCCCAGAATCTCTCGTTCATGTGCATGTGTAATTACATCACCATAAACAAACCTAGTCTGAAAAAGTCCTAAGGGATGAAATGTATCATACAAAAGATTTTTCCATTTTGTCATGCATCTTTCCTCCAAAACTGTTCTTGATATATAAAAATGTATATATTGTTATAAGTGGTGACCAAGATATTTTCTACGTAGCAGGGTGAGACCAATATTTTGATCATATCTCATCAATGGAGAAGTAAACCAACTCCTTCTCTCTACTAGATGGGGTGAGACCTTGAGCTAGTCTTAGCAACAAGCTTCCCATTCCAGGGATATGTTGAAGCCAATGGCAGCAGGCTGATGGATTTCAGTTGCTGAGCATTGTCTGCATGTGGTAAGAAATCAAAATAAAAAAAACAAAGGAAAAAAAACGTGCTTCCTTTATACAGACGAGGACTGACCATAATTTGCATATGAATGACGAGACAATGAGATTTTGCGTTAACTGTCTAAGACTGCCCGGCATAAAACATGGGCACCGCCATTTTGGTTCTTTTACCACTGAGCAGCTGGATTTTGCATGATGCACAGATTCGTGGGTGTTTCGGAGGTAAGCCGTTTTCACAATTTTCCCCACACTCCCCCCTGATCTCATGATCACAAACAGGGCAGGGAGGTGGTGACTGTCGCCGTTAAGTGCCCCTCTGAAGGGAACGCTCACTACTCTCAGACTCGGAATCGCTTTCATCACTCAATAATGGTAGCAGTTGCATCACCGTTGCAAGTCTTTAATGTGACAAGGAATCTCATCAACTCTCACAGATTGCGGGCTAATCATCTCTGTAACACGTCCAGTGCCGTATTTTGTCATACACTTGCCGCATCGGTTTTTGATCCAAACAACATCTCCTTTTTTCAATCTCCCTCTGGTCACTTCTAGTTCAGGCAGCGGGTTGGCTTCAATGCCATTCACTTGTACATGATTCTTGTGCAGTTCATCAGCCGGCACTGTGGACAGTGAAGCGTTATCTTTCAGGGCAAAATTATACCAGTAAACCGCCTTTGATACCGTACAGCCCTTCCTGGCTGCGATGGTCTTGACGGTTCTGTGGTTTTGCTCTATGATGCCGTTTCCACTCGGCGAGTAAGCACATCAAAACTGCAGATGCATGTCCCAATTGTCCGCAAATTTTTTAAAGTCTTTACTGGTGAATGCAGTATCGTTGTCAGTCAGTATTTCCATAGGTGGGCCTCGCTCCAGAAAAACATTCTCCAACAGTTGAATGATGGTGCTCGCATCTTGTCGGCACAGCGGCTGCCATACCACAAACCTAAAGGGACTGCAATCAATAAGCGTTAGAAAATTCTCACCATTGTAGTGATCGATCAACTGACAGGTTGTGCAGGCCTTCACAAAGGATTTAACACTTTCTCTGGACACTTGCGGGTCAACTAATCTGGCGAAGTACAGAGTTTGTTTCACACCCAGATGTCCACTTTGACGATGGATATTGGCCACCTGGTCCTTGTCCAGTCATCTCCCTACCATTGCGCAGCTCTAGAGCGCTGGTTCTCCTCTCTTGAGCAGATCCAGCCACCTGTGTGGTACTCTGGTGAGGTGATCTGCATGGTTCTGGCAGGACTGTACGAGTGTCACATCTATGGTCAATCCATATTCTCCTACCAGCGATCGCATAGTGCCCAGCCGTCGCCTAACCAACATCTCACCAGCCGCCCTTGTGTTCACCCGTGCCTTCCCAATCAAGGTGTCGGAAATCCACCGTTGCACACACGCCGAATCAGTAACCAAGTGCAATGTTGTCGCCTCCCACTGGAGGGCTAGATTGACTCCTTTAAGCAAAATTAATATGCCTGGCATCATTAGTCAGACGCAGCCAACACGAATCTTCAATGACATTTCCGTTCGCTTCCAATGCCACTCCTGTTGCCATGGAACTCGCATCCACCCAGACTGTGATCTCATCACCACTTATGCACAAGTCTCCTCCAACGGGATCCAGTTCCCGTACTCTACTTAGCATCTCCACTAGTATGTAACAGAGAGAGGGATCTTTGATTTTATAATCCCATCCATTGGTTGCTGCGGTTGCCAGGTGCTTGACGAATGCAACTGCCACCCTGAGCCATCTACACACAGGTAAATGTCCAACAAGTTTCCCACACAATGAAAATACGCGCCGATGGGTCAACGCATCAGGGACTTCCAGAATCTGACTTCCTCGTTTTCATCAGAGGGTGCCATTCTCTTTCCAGACTTGCAAGCCAAGAACTCTTGCTCCATCTCTCAGTCACACAGGATCCTTGCACACCAAACAGTAATCTGAAAAGTGTTGAGACCAGACTTTCATTGATGAAAATGTCATCAACATATGCTGATGTGGCACTTTCAATTGTGCGGTCTTGCGATGTGATGGCGTCTATAATGGATTTCATAATTAGTGGCGCCACATTTAGCCCAAATCCTAGCCGCGTAAAACAGAAGCGTTGGCGTTTGAAAAAACCATTTGAAATGGCCACAGCGCTTCGTCAATGTGAATCTGAAGATATGCATTTTGCAGATCCAGAAGCGACACATTGACTCCCTGTCGCTGCCATGCTCTCAGCTTCTGTGCGCACACTTCTGCATCGGTAGTGAAAGCATCCACAAAGTCGTTCAATTCATGGTAATCGAGTACTGGACATACCTTCTGTTTCTGCTCCTGCACAACTGCCATCAAGGGAATCAGACCCTTTGGGGGTCCCAGTCTTTCCTGGGGGTACAGAATCAAACAGCCATTTGCAATCCACTGTTGAAACTCTTTCTCGTATTTTCCTCTGATGCCATCGGGTACTTTGTACTCTGCAACCTTGTTGTGAAGCTGAACTGGTGGGTTTTTTGGTGCCCATTTCCACCTGGCGGTCCACACCCTCTCGTCGGAATTGAAGGACACGTCGAAATCCGGCTCACTAATACAAAGGGCTGCACACACCTTTCTTCCTTTACCCAGTTCTACATCTAATGCTCAGATTGCATCGATCCCAGGCAGCAGGTTGTAATTGAGGGGCCTCCGACGAGTGACCAAAATGTTGACCTTGGCATGATCCCCTCCATCTGTGAGGATTGACACAGTCCCAACACCACAACAGGCTCAGGACACTCCGTCAATCATCCGAATCTCGATTTGTTGACTGCTCCATGTCATGCATCGATCTGCGCTGACGATTGATCGGGAACATCCAGTGTTGACGAGCGCCAAGCACCATTTACCCTCAACCCTCATGATGACAACAGGCAATGCTGCATTTACTGACTGAGAGGGGGAAAGTGTTGTGATAGCACCTTGTCCCCAGACTTGTTTCCCGAGCAATCCTGTGCTGCATGGCCTAACTCGTTGTAGCAATAGCAGCGTAGTCATGCTCGTGTCCATCGGCTACTCCCGCCTCCAGCTTCACTTCGGCTCCGGCAGTCTCTAGAGAAATGGTTTTGTCCACCACACTTGTAGCACTTTGGGCCCTCCCGTGGTGTCTCGGGCGTTCTCAAGGCTGCCACGACCTGTTCCATGTCTTTCAAGATGTTTTGGGCCCTGGCTAGCAATTCATTGATTCCCAGTGTGTCCAATCTTGAAGACGCTCATGGAGCCAACTGGTGTCATCGGGAAGTCCTGCCAGGAAGACACATCCCAGTATGCAGTCCGTTGCTCCGCCAAATGGCACTGCCAGCCTTCACAAATTGGCCAGGTAGACATCCACTGTCTCACCTGGCTCGAGCCATTGTCTGACGAAATGTTTCCAAGTGATGAAGGGGTCTATTCCAAAGGCTGTATATAGGGCACTCTTGATCTCATCGTCCCTGAGTTGTTGATATACAGCATAGGCTCCACTCGTGAGTCTCAGTGGGATGACCAGTGCAGGTTCTTTTATTTTGGACACCCTGCAAACACAAGCCTTCTCAAACCATTCGACAACAGTTGGGCCCATGGGGAAGTCGTCAAATTCTGGGATCAACTTTGGATCGAACTTGTCCATTGCCGAAATAGCTTGTGGCAAGAAATCAAAATAAAAAAAAAAAGCAAAGAAAAAAAAACACACTTCCTTTATACAGCTGAGGACCGACCATAATTTGCATGTGAATGATGAGACAACGAGATTTCACATTAACTGTCCAAGACCACCTGGTATAAAACATGGGTGCTGCCATTTTGGTTCTTTTTACTGCTGAGCAGCTGGATTTTGCATGACGCACAGATTCGTGGGCATTTCCAAGGTAAGCCATTTTCACAATTTGCATCACACTGTTTGGTCAACATTGTTCCCATTTAGTATGAAATGATTTAGCATGATTGAAAAGCAAACATTCTAACCAATTAACCATGCACCTGTAACACACATTGGAGATTGACTCCACCATATTTGTTGTGCGCCATTTCAAGAGACACATGTGTTTATCACACAACACATACACTGGCCCACAACACAATCTTTTCCAGAGCATGCTGCTTTCAACCAGAACACAATATAGCAACCAGACAACAACACAGGTGAACATTTCGTCAAATCATGCATTCTCAATCAACACCTTTTCTTTTCAGCTCACAGGGACAGAAACTAATTTATCGAATTGATACAATCAAATACTATATATACTCGGCAAGTTCCTGCCTCATTCTCTCTTTTTCTTCTGACTTTTCTGTGGATACTACAACAATGTGAATCTCTTGTGGAGATTTGCATTTTTCCCTTTGGGAGGAAACATTCACTCACACATACTTTAGAACACAAACTTTCCACATTAATTCGTACACACACATTATTGTCCTTGTCATTTGTATCCCTTTTTGTTTGTTAATATATTATTATTATTTGTCTATACATATTCTTGTTGTTTCTTTTATTTCTTTATGGTGGATTTGTGTGGATCTATTACGCACACACATACATACATAAAAAATACAAATCACATACAACACCAAGCATTCATTGGTTAATTAGTCACCACTACGTTATTATAGATAATTTACAAATCGCAGTAATGTGACAATTTTGTAATTGCTCTATTTTTATGCAGTCAGTTTTGTGTACTTTTGAAAGAAACGGATCACAGAAGCTTTCTTAAGTCTCCCCAAAGCTCGCTTGCTGATTGGTCAATGCCAACCAATCAGATCGTCTGCATGTGAAGAATAATTCTTCCCAAACAGCGATCTGGAGTCTATAGTCACTTATTTAAGCAAGAATTTTTCTTAGCTAATTAGTGAGAATTCAGCTGCCAAACGAATCCATGACAGTTGAAACCATGCACCAACCTTCTCACTCACACACACCACACACATGCTGAACATACTTTGTATATTCTCACATAATCTTTTCTAACACGGCAAATTTCTTGAAGAACAGTCATAATAAAAGACTCATGAACATTCTTCCAGTGGACCTTGAAATACTAAAATAACAGTTAAAGAGAGACAACTCTTGTTTATTTCAACCTTTTCTTACTTAAATGCATATTTTATGTGTAACAATGTCTTTTGCTTATCCTTTCCTGCATCAGCACTGTTTCCTAATCTAAAGTTAAATTAATGTGGTGAAGTCTACCACAGATTCAATGTCCAAGTCTACCATGTTTGTTGTGGGCCATTTCAGGAGACACACGTGTTTACCTCACAACGCATACACACCAACCCACAACACTGGTATGAACAATATCATATGCATATTAATATATCTACAAAAAAAAATGCACATGCAGAAATATCATTTGATGCCAATGGGAACTTGTCAAGGTATTTACTGAAATGCTATATAATGTATTGGGTACTTTCAACCATTGTTGGCCACTTTCAAGGATATAAAGTAGAAACTGAGAGATAACCAGTAGATTGCTTATGCTGTTAACAGTTTAGAGTTTGAAATTGGGTTCCTATACTAAGTAGTGGAATAGATTATTAACTATAACTAACAAATATGTTGGATTGACATTTTATATAGGTACTAAGAATGTTGTAAACTTGAGTATTGTAGTCTATACTGAAATAAGTATAACTACATTAAAAGAGAAAACTTCATAAATATTATATAAAGGCAGTTAAAAGAATAGGATGACTGCACAGAACAAATGTTCAGAAGTAAATGTCTTGAGAGATTTGAAATTTAATATTTAAGCCCTGGTTTTTATATACATCACCCATTGAAAACCAAAGGTACACTTTGCACTCAGTAAGAAATCATAACTAAAAATTGTTCTTACTGTTTCACAAGATTGTTGCGTTTCTTCAGAAGGGAGCTAAAAATAATAGAAAGAAAAAATGTTAGAAAAATATTTATATTTTAATAAAAATATTAGAAAAAAGATATACATTCATAAAACTGATTTAATAAATGGTAAAATATGAATTGTTTATATAAATAGTAAAATAATAAAAATGAAGTATAAACTTAAATGTCCAAAATATTCCATATTTGCTAACAATAAAAGAATTCTTATAAAGAAAACATTCAGATTTTTACGAAAATGTTGAATTTTATATAACAAGGGAGGCAATTCTAGGTAATGACTAATTCTTATTGTTGCAGTGAGTAAAAGCGTATGAAATCGTTATGAAAATCTATTGGTTATAAACACTTAATTTAAAATGAAATAAAAAACAATTTACAGCTAATAAATTTTGTATTAATTTTTTTAAAAGTTTTATAGGTCTGAATTTATAATAATAAATTGTTTAGCTTCTGATAAACTTTGCTTAAATGTCATCAGCGAGCTATTGTTATTTCTAAAACGACTTTCCAACTAAATTTTAAAAATCTGTATGCACTTTATCATCTGAGAATAGTCTTGCAATCCACTATATCAAGTACCTTAATGTCCACCCAAATACAATATTACTCCTTATACCTAGCCTAACTTCATAAAACTGTAAAATTTACAGTGTAAATGGTAGAGGAAAAGACTATATACCTTCAAATACAGTGAAAAAACATCTTCTCATTCAACACAACCCAGTTATACGCCCCTCGAAATACTTTACAATTACTCTCAATCCAATAGTATTCATTAAATCCTTCTTTTTAAACAATAGCATCCATTCAAAAGATTATTTTATAAATCCCCCATTCAATAATATTTACCTTAAATTCTGGCTGACTTAAGGAATGTCCCACAAGAGCAAGAGGTTTAACTGTTGAAGTCTGAAATATAATATACACAAATCAATTCCGTGCATATCAAATAATTTCATCTTAAAATTAAATATAAAATTCTTATAGACTTTTAAGCAATTAAGTATTAAAATAGAATTATTTTGCATCAATTTGATCATTTTTATATGTTTTAATTATGTACAGATGACAAAAACATTTTGGGACATTTATAAAGAAACTTTTATAATTATTGAGGTGGAATTATTTATCTTATTAATAAACCAAACATTTTTTATGTATATTTTCTCTGTGATTTTATACAAACATTAAAAATTTAAATAAAGGGGAGGGGAAATTCAGAAAGAACATGAACAAAAAATTAATCTTAGGTGTCTAATAGAAGGTTGGAGGAGGAGACACATTTTGGGGTTTTTTTTGGTTTTATTTTAAGGAAATTTTCTGCCCCCCATTCCAATCTTATTATGACCAAGCTTTTTATTAATTTGGCATATTTTGATCTTTTAAATGATTTTCTTTCATTAAGACCCCACCATTTATTGTATATTGAGAAAAATTTAAAGAGTAGTTAATATTTTTTAAAATCAATTCACCTCCAAGCAAAATACCATAGAAAATTAAACAGACAACTTGTTTAAATATACATATATAAAATTGTCAGTACAAGGAAAATAACTGTAGTATAGCAAAAAGTTACACATATTGCTTAGTATATTTTATAGTAGAGTTTATGGTTATACTTTGTAGCACAAGAGAAAATGGTTTACCTCCTGGTAGAAAGCAGATTCAGACATGTCTCATGCATAGAGTATCCCAAAAAGAAAATGGCAGTTTTACAAGTGAAACAATAGAAATGATAGATTTCAGAATTGGATACTTTCACAAGACTCTTTTTTTCACCTATGCAAATTTGACCTGTCATTCATGCTACAAAATGTGCTTGACAAGGTGATGGAGCAGTGCGACTGGTAGTGAACAGGAGACACATGTGTTGGATTATTTGACTTATGCTACACTGTTTGAGGGGAAATAAATGGATTAGGGAACTCTATTCCAAGCATGAAGAAACTGACTGCAAGATATTTCAGCACTTAACACTCGTGGACAAATTCAACTTGATACCAGAGTTTGATGGTTCATCCACTGGCCTATCTGTTGTTGAGTTAGTGGAGAAGTCAGAGCTCATTTGCTGATTATGAAAATTGAAAGAGCCAGCAACAGTCATTCCTTTGAAGCTGTCGGGAGCCACCTATGCTGCGTGCCAGCAGCTTAAAGAGGAAGGAAAAACTGACATTACCTAGATAAAACAGGTTCTTTATACAAATTTTAGAATAAACCCGTTTGTGGCATATCAACAATTTATTTGGGTGTCAACTACTCCTTGATGAAACAGTTGATGTCTACCTGGCTGATTTATGGAAATTTTCCATGCCTTTTGAGGGCATGAATGGCCAGATGCTGGGCACACCTTTGTAACAGGATTGCCAGATGATGTCAGTTGTCTTTTGCAAGCAACATCTAGATTGGATGAGCTATCGACCAACCAACTATTGGCCCAAGACCAAGCCATTCACAAAGAAACAGAACCAGCAACAATGGACGGTGGAACAGTATCCCAACCAAAGAGACATACGTCAAGTGATTCCTCTATCATTATCAATCGCAATAACCCCATATGTTACAAATGTGGTGGTTCAAACCACTTTGCAAGGCAATGCCAGAGTCAAAGTAGTGTGGGGAGCATGAGTCGGGGATCACAGAGACAGCTGAGGTGTTATCACTATAATAAGCTGGGTCATGTGGCACAGAATTGTTTGGGAAATGGATCCGGGGACATCCCCTGTGAGACAGTAAATGTACCATTACCTGTAGTTGGCATTCAGGTAGATGGTGTACAGTGTTCAGTACTCGTTGACACCAGATGTTCCTGGTTAATAATTAGTGCACATCACTGTCAATCATGGGGGAGGCAAAATGTAGACATTGTAACAATGACGTGTCCCAAGCATGCTGTGGAGCTGGAGTTGTTACAATTCACACAGAGCAAGGTAACTGTGCAGAAGTTGGCATTCTGGTCATGCATTAGGAGGTGCTGTGATTACACCAGCTGGAGATGTGCAGCTTGGCAGAAAGAAAGAATTGTGTGCAGTAATCTCCATTGAAGAACCTGACTTCTGTGCTACATTTGACCACAAAGAGAAAGCCTGGACTATGAGTTGGAAGTGGGCAATGAACAAAGTACAGGAGCAGTTCCAGAATATACAGTATCTTACAAGATCAGGGCTGTATATGAAGAGGAGTTGCAGATATGGATTACTAACAGTTGGTGAATAGCACATCCCTGGAACGACTCCTGAAGAGCCTGATCCTTCTGATGACTGTCACACAGACCACCAAAGACAAGGTGTGTCTGATTTTGGATTACCAAGAATTGAACCACCACATGGCATCAATGTGGTTGTACCATTAAAAGAATTGCAGCCAGAACATGGTGCTCTCTTCAGGAAGCTGTGTATTGGTATAATGTGAAACCAAAAGATGACTCCACACTGTCAACTGCAACAGAATTTACCAGTATGAACAGCATGTGAAAGAAATATATGCATCACTGCCACCTTCTAACAGTGTAAATAATCAGTATCAAATGAAAGACAGTGTCTAGGCCATGCCCCCAAACAGTTGATGTACCCGCAGATTCATTAAAGGTCAAGACAATGGATAGTTAGCCCCCAAACAGTATTGGTTAATGGAATGCTACAACTGTGACCACTGGACAAATCTTCAGAAGACGGTAGAAATAGTATGTCATCTGTGAGTGACTCAGAGACTCTGTTGTTCCTAAGAACAGGGTCAGAAAGTCCACTTGCAGACCCAGTGGATGACAATATCTGAAATCAGGGAGACTGGGAGAACACAAGTGAAGGTGCAATGCTGGTAGAAATATATCCCCCTGTCTATGAAGAAGCACTCAGCAAACATAACCTGCATCCTTCATCTACATATGTGATCAGAAGATCAGTGGAGAGTGTAACACAAGAGAAAATGGCTTACCTTCTTGTAGAAAGTGGGTTTTGACATGTCTCATGTGTAAAGTATTCCAAAAAGAAAATGGCAGCTTTACGAGTCGTATATTTAAGAAACAATAGATCTCATAGTCAGATACTTTCACAAGACTCTTTTTTACACCTATGTAAATTTGACCTGTCACTCAAGCTACAAGATGTGCTTGATGAGGCGACAGAGCAGTGTGACTGTGGTAGCGAACAGGAGACATGTGTGTTGGATTGTTTAACTACGCTACGCTATTTGAGGGGAAAGAAACAGATTAGGGAACTTTATTCCAAGCACAAAGAAACTGACTACAACTTCAGTTTACAACAATGCCTAATCAGTATATTTTTAATTGATTTACCTCTGGTGGTGCTTGATGAAGCGGTAGAACAGCTGCTGTTTTTGGTCTTTCTGGCCCGTATGATCTGCAACTTTGTACTACTGTTGAAAATCGATTGGGATTGCTAAACCAAGCAATAAAATCTTTATAGATCAGGTTATTATGCTTGTTCAAAGGAAGTGTGGACCAAAATTTGGAAAGCTGATAGAAAAAAGGAAAATGAAGTAAACATTGGTCCTGTAAAGTCAAAGAAAGCTTTCTTAGTGAATTATAGGAAATGAAAAATTAAAAGAAAAAGGAAAAATTGAGTTTGAAAAGAGATCGACAAGAGGGTCAGTAAAAAAAAAATAGACTGCAAAAAAAAAAAAAAAAAAAAAACCAACAACAGCAACATTAGAGTAGAATATAAAGATGAAAAAGTGACAAGTAGAGGAATAAAAACAAGACATTGCCACTTTGTTTTTTTTAAATCATTTCACCTAAAGCAAGGTGGGAATTCTACTAGTACACAAGGGATTACAGTGAGTGAAAGTGAAAGAGAAGACTGAGTATAGGAAGAATTGAGGAAAGGATAAAAGACAAACGGGATTCAATAAGAGAGATGGCGATTGACATTGCATTTAAATTTTTGAAGATTCTAGGTATCAGGGAAGCAAGTAAACGGAAAGGAGTTCTACAGACAGAAAGTGTGAGAAAAGAAACCGTTGGAGTAGAAGTGGCAGTTACATTTAGCTATTTCAACAGTAAAAGGCTGGGACCTAGATGCCAATCTAGTAGCATGCTTAAATTCATATAATCAGAGCTCCAGGGAAAAAAGCTTGTCAGAGCAGTTGCCATGAAATATTTTTAAAAAAAAGACAGAAGGAAGCCACATCACATTGGTGAGAAAGTAACTGAAGTTGAGATGTCAAGTCAGGATTGACTACACTATGGATCTTTCTTTGGGTTTTGTCAAGAACCCTGACATGTATAGCAGGATCTCCAGACCAGATATGGCAACGGTATTCAATGCATGGAAAAATGGTAGATTTATAAATGTGCAATTCTAACAAGATGGATTCTGAAAATAAAAATTTTCTAGTATGACACAGTGGCTCAACTTGGTCAAATAAAAGGTTCTGTTTAGCATTCCAGGAATCTTGTTAGATATCCAAGGAAAGTTGGGTACATACAACTGAAAGACAGCAAAACAAACACAGGTAAAAAAAGTATCAATGTATAATAGCAAGAACACTTTGACTCAGAAATTCAGGCACATGACAAATTGCTGAAACATTGTGATAAAAACAACAAAAATGATGAAACTAGTTGAAAACCCTTAATGTATAATAGCAAGATCACCTTCAATTAAAAATTCAGACAGAAAGAAATCCAATTATTTCAGAGGGGAAATGCTGTGATTAAAGAATTAAAAGATGAAGAAATTGTATAATAGTTAAAAAACCTTCTTTTAGAAATTCAGACCAAAATGAATCTCAAAACTGTAAAACTCTTATTACTTTGCATATTGATAACCTAGTAACTAAAACGTTCTTTGAAACTAATGTGAGTTATTTTACAAGACATTCTTATTTATTCTCTTTGACACTCTTATGGAACTTTTGTCTAAATTTCTAAGAAGACTCATCATCATTAATTTAAGAAAAAAAGAATGTTACACCTAAGATTAAAAATATCACTCCACTTTGTTATGATAGAGAGTGTAAAAGTCACAACTATATTCAAATAAATAGACAAACAAGCAAGATTTAAGGCTCCAAATATCCAACACTGAACTGCCATATAGAATACAAGAACAAGTGGTTTTGATTAAATGAATCAAGTTAACCTGGAGGAATCCTGGGTTAGGTAATTTTAGTGAACAAGGCAAGTGATATCACAAGAATGAATTAACTTGAACAAATTATCCAATATGAAAATATCCTTTTAATGGATAATGGTATGGAAATAATCTATCCCCCACCCCTAATATTGAATAAATGGTCTGTTTCAAAATTCCTGAAAAGTTATCAATTACAAAAAATATCTGACCAAAACATGATAATAACAACCAAAATGAGATCGCTAGTCAAAAAAAATCATTAGATAATAAAAGTAAATCTTGTTTGCTAAATATTTAAAGACTGCCAAATTTTGTTTATTGTACCTAAATTTTTCTCAGAATGAAAGTAGATAACAGAAAGATAAAATTTATTAAGAGCTACAAAAGAGGCAGGAAATTGTGGAGAGCCATGATCGCCAATGTCCTAAAGGGATATAATGCATAGAAGAAGAAGATTTAAAAACTGTTGTCTTCAAGAATCACTATATTCCAAACTCTTTATATATTTTTGCTTTATTTTTAATTACTAGTCATGGTTTTATTATCAAATCATGATGCTATAAGAAAATGTTGTGGGTATGATGATTAACTACATCCAGCAACTAGGCCTTTCATAGAGAGATTGGAGGTTTTTAAGAGTGTGGAACCACCTCTTAATTGCTGTTGTTAGATATTTATCAGAAAAATACCAGCAATACATTTTTTTTTTTTAAATATTACCAGCAATACATTTTTTGATCTATAAGGAGTTGATATGCTGCTAAACAAACAAATGAATGTATTCTAAAAATCTTGTCAGTATTAAATAACCATATGCTGTAAAACAAAATAAACCCTAAACCCCACTATAAGAAAAAAAAAAAAAAATCAGCTGTCAAAATTACCATTCCATTTTCCATTCGAATTCTAAACTTGTATAGAATATTTTCAAAGTCTTCTTTGCAGATAGCATTCAGAGAATTGAAATCAGCTTCACGAAAGGCTGCAAGGAATTCACTTTTGCGATCCATGACAACCTGTCTTATCATCTTCTCTACATCTTTAAGTGTGTAGACCTTTTTAGAATCATATGAACAGGTTGGTTCCTGAAATTAGAATTTGTTACTGTTATAAAGAATACAAATATTGCATTTACATTTACTAGAACCATTAAGAAAATGAATTATATCAATAAATAGTGATTAGAACAAATTGAGGGAAATTACCAAATTTATTCAGATTTTGTTTTTATTATTCCATAATCATTTAAATCAGTAATTATCAGCAACATTACATTAGCATAGGTACATCAGTAAGTTCATAGCCTAAGGATGTAAAATGCATTTATTTTACAATATATAACTATATATTTCTTGTCAAAGTAATTAATGCTTCTTTATACATTGATGAAACATTATACAGTAAAAATTTCAGATCAAAATTCAGTTACATGTCTTACATATACATGCACATACATACACATTATAGGCATCCCCCCAAGACTCTATCCTGATCAAAGAAGGCATCTCACAAGACCCTCTCCTTGGTCCTACCCTTTTTCTGCTGTATATTAATGATCTGCCTAAGAACATTCTCAAATCACTAATAAATATATAGGCAGCTGATACCACAGTTTATAGGAGCACCATCAAAAATCGAAATAGTTGATCTCTCCTTTGATCATACTCACATAGGACAATGGAGGGAGGGGGGAATGGCTTGTAACATTTAATACCGCCAAAACCAAGCTAGTAACACTTCACCATCAATAAGCAGACACCGAGTTTTCTCCAGACATGATTAAAGATTGTACTTTCAACAAAGCTACTTGCCTTCACTGTTCACACCAGACTGAAAGTGGAACTTATATATATATGATACATCACTAAAGATGCTGGAAAGATGGTCGGTTCCCTATACCACTCCAGAAAGTACTTAACTCTGCTTGCCATGCTCCATCTTTACAATAATCAGATCAGACAAAAAAATGGAGTATTGCTGCTACATCTGGGCTAGAGTTGCCCAATCATAACTTTCCAGGTTTAACAAAGTTGAAAAGTGTTTATGTAACCTTGTGGGTGACAAATAGTTTTCCACCCTACAACCTCTTTCCCCACAGACAAAATATGTTGCTATCACTAATTTCATGACAGATTTCGGACAATCCTTGGTTTCACCAGTCCAGACCTTCACAGCTAGAGCCCACCAGGCCATGTACAATGTGTTAACTCTTCCTCATTCCCTTCATATTCCATTGGTGAGGTGGAAGGTCCTTTCAGACAGCTTCTTCCCCAAAACTGTTGCATTGGAAATTGCTAAAATAGGTCATATTGACAAATCTACCAACACAGCATATTTTTCTTTATTAAAAATTTTCCAAAAATAAAATATACTTTTCTGAAACTTTATTTGAGGAAGATTAACTGATTTAAAGTTTAATTAATCTGATTTGGAACAAATATTACTTTTAGTTTAAATTATCAGAGAAAATAAATATTTTAACATGAGGTAGATGTTTTTATGAGATGTTGACACATTTATCAATAACCTGATGTTTACAAGATTTACATAAGGAGTACTTACTTTTACTTGTAGTAAAATTACATGACAAATATAACATAAACACCTTTTTCAGATAATTTTTTTTTAACTACCCAGTCATTTTAAAAATTGAAAATATTTTAAACATTTTAATACTTTATTAAATCTTAGTGACTTTGGTTTTATAGTCTTACTTATGAAGACACTTGTTGAGAAAATTACCAATAAATATTAAATTTACTATCATACTGCTCTTATTTTCTAGTAATGTCATGTATGGACATATGTATTTACAAAAATGGTCATGTTTACAGACTCATAAAAACATTCAAAATAAAATTCTTTTTAAAATACTACAGGGTGGGAGTCACTGAATAACTTAATAACAATATCACTTGACTACTACAAATTGATTTTAAAAGGTTTAAAACTGTATAAATTATAAGTATTATTACTACAATTAAAATATTTAACAAAAATTGAAAACAATTTAAATAAAAATTCATTATTCATTGAAAAAAAAATTTTTTAAGACAATATTTTCATATATTTTATTCATGAAAGTAATTAAAAGCATTTCTAATTAAATAATATCTTAGTTTTATTGCATTTTTTATTTTATGATTCAGAGCAGATTTTCTGTATCTGAACAGAAAAACTGAATTGAACAAAAAAATTAGATGATTTAAATTCTCCTAGGACTTGCCCTTATAACTAATATAAACATAAGTGCTACAAAAAAGAATTTCTTGAAATTTCATAAAATTAAATAAATATGAAAAAAAATATGAAAAAAATATTTTTACCAAGATTTTCTATAAAGGAAATAGTTAAAAAAATAATTTCATTCATTTGTGAATAAGTCCTGAAAGTTTCACTAAAATCTGACAATTAACTGATTTTTGCAAGAATTTCCAAATCAATGTTCTTCAACATAAAAATATGCTCAAATTTCTGATACGAATTTATGGTCCCTTAAAATTTTGAGGGTTCTAAAAAAATATTAAAATATATAATTTTTACATAAAAAAATCCTTTGATCTTCCTCTTTAATAATAACACAGATTTTTATGATAAAACTTTGTCATTATTAAGTTTGGGGTATTTTTTCATCATGTATGCTCATTTTTCAGTGAATCTTTGGATGTACATTATGTAAGACATATAAGAATAGTAGCTACCAATTCCCACTTACCTGATTATTCTTGATATAATCAGTGAATGTGTTGAGATTTAAAATATTGTTTTCTTCAGTTCCAATAACATTCATAACATGATTCCACTGGTCATCAGTCATTCTTAAGCCATAGCCATTGAGCACCCTTCGAACATCTGATACTAAAATTCTGCCAGTTTTGTTTACATCCAAATTTGAAAGTGACTAGAAAATGATTTTAGAAACAAGTAAATAATGAGAATAATAAACAAGTAAATAAAGAATATATATATATGTATATACCTCCAAAAACCCTACGTACATCTCTTATCTCTTTACTTCCCTCTTTTTTTCTTTTTCCCTTTTTCTCCTTTTTCTTTTCCCATATCATTTCTGTTGAGTTGAAACTGGTCAATGCCTAATCCTTACCCCCTCCTTCCTCAATATTAAGTATTATAATAAAAAGAAATATAAAAATAAATTTTAAAACTCTCCCTTCCCTCTCTAAACTTGACCATATCTCTCATACCATCCCTCACCACCCTCTATGTCAACTTATATAAGCTTAATACTGCCTGTCAAAAGTGTAAATTTTAAATTCATTTTTCGTTTCAGCTTTTGAAAGTGAAGTCTGAAGATCCAGAGAAAAATAAAATTCTCCAGGGAAATAAATAATTACAATGGAGCCTTAAAGTGGTCTGTTTTTCTTTAAATTAATATATATATATATATATATATATATATATATATATATAAAGAAATATAGTTTTAAAATGTGCTATATTTATGGGATAAAGTGATCAATATCAGATATAGAGCATGTGTAAATGTAAAAGTGAACATAGAAGTCAACACTTAGAGGTAACAGTCTGTTTCATACTAGACACAATTGTCAGGCCTGACGATTGCGTCTACCATGAAACAGACTGTCACCTCTAAGTATTGATTTCTATGTTCACTTTATATATATATATATATATATATATATATATATATATATATATATATATGGGAAAATGATATATAAATTTTTATATATCAAGAACAATTTTTTGGAAAAAACTATTGTTAACTATTCTGACTGATACTATGCTAATAAAATTAATGGAGCCATATCATGTGGATGACTTCTTGTAGGCAGGCAATGAATAATTCAAAGAAAATGTAATAAAGAAAATCAACCCAGTTTTCCTCTGATCTAGAGGAAACTTCAAGTTTCAAATATCTTGGTCTTGAGATTTATCAGTGAAAGGAGTCTATAATAATTAGTCAAAATGAGTTTGTCAAATCAATCCCTATGATACCTACAAAGACTGACTATAATTCAAACTCAGTTTTGTTAAATGATGAGCTCAAATTATGTAGAAGCTCAATAGGGAAGCTAAATTGGCTAGCTATACAAATACAGCCTGATTTAAGTTATGAGATAATTGATGTGACATCATCTTTAAAAAGATAGAAAAGTGGAGAATATATTGCTGGTAAATAAATCAGCTAGAAAAACTAAGAAAATCTCCAGATTATTAATACCTAACTTAGGTAATTTTGCAAGAATGAAATTTGTAGCATATAGTGATGCAGGTTTTGCTGGACTTAATAATGAAGGATCTCAAATGGGATACATTGCCTATCTTGTGGGTGACAATGATAGTTATGTTCATATTTCTTGGCAATCTCATAGAGTCAAGAGAGTTGTGAAAAGTATGCAGACAACAGAGACACTTGCTATGGTTGATACTATGGAAGTATGGACTTTTTAAGAAAAATATCTTCTAGAACTTTTATGTATTGAAAACAAGCCAAAAGATCTTCCAATAATATGTAAAACTGACAATGCAGGCCTATATGAGTTTGCTCACTCATCTACTCAAATATTGGATAAAAGGCCAAGAATTGAAATTGTAATTATTTGCGAAAACTTGACCAAAAGGGAATAGATAAACTTGAATGGATTTCTGGCTCAAGCCAAGTTGCAGATTGTCTAAGAGAAGTGTTTCTTCTAACAAGATTTTGGATCTTGTATGTGAACCTAGAATCTCTCTTATTAAAAAAAAAAATTGTACATTAAGATGTGTGATAAATATTCAAATCATAGGATGTTGGCCTAATGGATAGATCATTTGTTTGCCTATCCCTAAGTTAGAGATACCATGGAATTTTCCAGAGTCCAGGTGGTATTTAATTAATAATATAAAATGTTAATGTCTGAATGTGCAACGAAAGCAAAGTACGGGATCTGATCAAAAAGTATCAGTACTAATGCTATAAAAAGCAAAACTACAACACATCAATTCGGCATTTAATCTACTTCAAAGTAGTCCTTTTCTGAAGCCACTCACTTTATTCAGCATTGTTTCCACCGACGGAAGCATTCCTGGAACTCCCTTTCTGGGGGAGGGAGCAGCTGCCTCATAACATTCTCTTGTATTTCCTCAACATCTTGAAATCTTGTTCCTTTCAAGTAGGATTTGATTTTTGAATAGGAAAAAGTTGCAAGGGTTGAGATCTGGGGAATATGTTAGATGTGGAGAATGTTGTGCTTAACCGAAAACTGCTGCACAAGCCATGGTCCCTGATGCAACCTCTATGGTGGGGTGAGATGACCACGCTCTACACACTGTCCTTCCAAGCACTGCTATAAACAACAGAAGTGAGCAAGAATGTCATAACTTAATGTGTATGAATGACAGATTTTAAGATCAATCTGTGTGAAGTGGTTTCACTCTGTATACTTTAGCTCTGTTACCATAGCAATAGTCCTGATATTTTTTGATTAGACCTCATATAATCTAATATGTACTTTTTATTCTAAACAGAACTATGGTATATTAGGCATGATAGAATAACACCTACATATTTTCTTGTTTATCTGCATACAAGTGTTAAGCTGGTTTAATTAGTGTTGTCAACAGTTATGTACATGATACAGGAGAATAAAATAAATTTTAAGAAAAATAACTTACCTTCCAAATATCATGAGGTGACTTTATAATCTTTTCTCTTAGTGTAAATTCAGGTGAAATGCCATCAAAACCCTTGGTAGTAATTTTACTTCTGGAGTAAAAAAAACAAAAAAAATTGAAAGAAAGTAAATTATTATTATCTCACTATCTTATCAGATAAGTTTATAATATGTGGGATTTTGAATTATTGTTACTATTCTTAAGAGGCTTCCTTTTTGTAACTTATTTAATTTATAATTGATTCATTTAAAAATCTTCATATATAAATTTATTCCAATTTAATAGTGAGTGACATATTGCCTTTGTTCTGTTTCAGCATGAAGACTGACAGTACAATGATAAGTTTGACCTTGCATTCTAAAACAACATGTTTTTCTACCAGGTGTGACATTTATCTTTGCACCAAGGGACATAAATGAAGTTGCAGTTTTAGTTGTGAATGTTTTCCCTGAATTTGACTAAACTGTAGTATTGAAAAAATAATTTATATGTACCTGCATGTTCACAACTAATTGAAATTTTATTAGCAATTCCCACAGACTTCATTTACCTGTATAATATAAAATGAGTGTATTTTCATTGAATATATGAGTGGTGTTAGCTATGAAAATGATTCCTTTGGCTAGCCAACTGCTAATGTTTTGAGCTCCATAAAAGCAGGCACATTTTCTGGAAAGGGGCAGTGAGGGCAGTGTGTCATGTTTATAATGCGCATTACTGAAGATTTCTGTCCATATTACCCAGTATTATTTGAAATTCTTTTGTCCTTGTTTGTATTTCTGGTGTCTCGGCTACATTTGTTCCTTACATGTGGTGTTCCTGTATGGAAGTCTTGTTTGTGCTCTGTTCACTTTGATCCTAATACATAATCCCCTCACCACAAGGGGTAAAATTGACACAAGGTCAGTTTAATGCATGGATAAGAACATTTTTGTCATGGTAAACAATATCACTGGCATCAGAACCTTTTGAACTTCCAAATTCTAAGATGCTTCTAATGATGAAGAACTAGACCCATCTCATTACAAAAACAGAAAAATGGTACTGATGTCCCTCGCTGTGACATGGTAACAGAAGAGAACATATACTACACTTTGATCCTAGCCTAAATCCAAAGGCTAAAAAATGAAACCTGATCTTTACAGAGCTGGGAGGGGGAAGACAATTTGATTCTTGAGGTGAATATATTTTACTTACATTGTGCTTGCACTCTGTGCAGAACTCGGATGTTTTTCACCAGCTACTTTCCATATAAGAATGTAACCAAGACTTCCAACTTCATTGTTTCTCCTATAAACTTCTTCAAGTCCACAACTTTCCAGAAAATCTTCATAAAAAGCATAACCTTTTTCTTCAGGATCACATCTAAACAATAAAATGGATGTAAAATGGATAAAGTGTGTAAATAAACAGTTCTTATTTCTGTGGGTAATATTAAGAAAAGAAAACATTATCATCATTACTATTATTGACAATAAAATCATCATTATCATTATTACTATTATTAACAATAAAATCTCACTAGGTAACTTGTTAAAAATATTCTAGTATTATGAAATAAAAATCTATTGACTCTAGGGTTAAGGGTAACCTGTCTCAGATCCAAATCCAAATTCAAGGCTTTCTCACTCCTGTTGGAAAAGCCCTTCCCTGATTGATCATATCTTCAGTGGTGTAGTTGTACTCACCATGCTTAGCCAACTGCAGGTTGGTGAAGCTATTTAACCCATAGTTGGAGATTTTGAATTCATAGATATCCTTCTCCTAGACTGGTTGGCACCCAAGTCTGTAGGATCCAGTGTGTCCTACTATTTACCCACAGCTGGAGGGGAGAAGAGATAGGTTCATATCTTTCCCAAGAGTATTTGCACATAAGTAACAAACTCAACTTTCCAATTCCTCAACCCAAGCCACTATCCATTATTCGACTGTGCTTCCATATAAATAAAAATCTATATCAGCATCTAAACCAAACCACTACTCCTGTAAGTTCTTGGTGAGCAGTCAGTAGAATATAGTAGCTTTTTTCTTGAGGTTAGGAGTTCTTAGAATGAAACAAAATTCATAAACAAGTGAACTTGATTCATTATGTTATGGTACACAATTTTTCTTGCCAGAATATACCTTGCACAATTATAAGTCTACCAATCGTCTATGTGTTAAATATTGCTACTACATTTGGTTTGGTGCTTCTGTTATATATCAAGAAATTCTTGATGACATCCAAAGAAGAATATGCAACATTATCAGTCCTAACCTGGCATCTCAGCTTCAGTTATTTTCCCACTTCCATAACATAGCTTCTCTGTATATTTTCTATAAATATTTTCATTGTAATTGTTCCAAATGGCTTTTTTCTTTGGTATCTCATCTTCATGAATTTAAGCACAGTACTAGATTAACATCTAGATCTCATAATTTTACTTTTGAAATTGTTAGATGCAACCATAACTCCTATGGTAATAGTTTCTTCTCCTGCACTTCTGTTATGGAGTGGTTTCATGGTGGAGGCTTGTATTTGTACTAAGTCGGTCCTAAAATAGGTTCAACGTACAAAACGTTAGGAACTTGATATAATAGGTAATGATGCAGAGAAATCTAGTTGTGGTCGCTGATACTTTAGTATCCGACTAATGGTCGTCCGGCATCAACTGATTGACCAACCCACTGAGCGACTCCTCGTTACTTTTACTACTCCTACTTCTTATAAGTGGGAGAGTCTATTAACTATAGAATAGGTGTGTTCCACTATAACAACATCTCACTTGTGGGACTCTCTTCTGACTTCTTGTGATCTTCAATTACAATCTTCAAAAATTGAAATGCAATGTCAATCATCATCATCTGTCTACTTGAATTCTATTCTTTTATTGTCAGCTCTTTCCTTTGCTCTCAGTAATTCTTTGCATCTTAGTAGATTTATTGCCTTGCTTAGAGTGAAATGATTAAATAAAAAGAGTGAAAATCTATGTAAAAATGCTCTTATTTGGACAAGAGATAGCATATTCTTCAAGACAGCAGTCAGTTAAATAAACTTAAAAGACTTTTTTTTTCATGATTTTCAATGCACACTATAAAGATTACTGAAGTACTGAAACCAAATAAATGTTAGATGAAAAACACCCAAAAAATTTTACGCCCCAAATTACAAAATGTGGTGGTTAAATTTATCACTCTGTGACTTCATTTGTTGTACAAAAAATTTATCCTGCCTCTGAATGTGAACGATTCCTGAGCAATAGTATGTTTAATTTCATAATTGTGCTGTCATATCCTGCTATGGCAACAGAAAATAACTTTGAGTGAAATCAACAATAAGGATACTGCAATTGAAAGACCTTGAAAAAGAATCCAGTGGAAAGGGGAGTAATATTAATAATGCAGAATGCTAAAGGTTAAATCATGAAATCTTACTTTTAACTTCTGATTTTACTGTGGTGATTTCAGTTATTAGTAGCACTGGAAATGATTTTCTTGCACCAAGACTAGCACTCACCAAAAGTAGATATTATAAATTCTTTGTTTGAATGAGGAAGCTGATACAAAATATACCTTTTGTACTCTCTAGATAGAACTCTGAAGTTATTAAGTGTTTACCAATCAAATGTTGAATTGTTCATATGAATTAAATTTATCTATTCATGTAAGAACAGCACTATGGAAATTTTTGTATTTTTTATACAAGAGAAGATCTAATAAGTCTGAAGCCCAAAATTTAGTTATTAACTGAATTTTGGTAGGAAATTTCAGTAAATAATGTTTGAACTATATTCACTACTTTTTTAAGTGCATTAATAAGGAGAATTATGCTGAAAAATAAATATTTTTATGAAAAATAAATGCTTTTCTCAACACTAGTCTTTTTGTAACTGGTATGACTCTATATAACAATTCGAGTGAATTCAATTTTTGATGTATTTGTTTACTAAATCTTACCTATGACACCACAGGTTATATCTCATTATTAAATATGAGAGAGTACTGGAAACTCCAACCATTTTCCCACCAAAAATGATTTGGTCAGATTTTGGAAAGTGGGTTAGTCTAAGAACATTTCAATAATCTCAGAGATACATATACAGGGTGCGATGGGTAAATTGTCGCCATTTTATATTTTTAATTTTGCACATGTGCGTTGTTTGTTTATAATTATGTTGAAAGCTCCAATATGAACATTTCAGAGTATTGGAGTGTCTATCTGAGGACAACGCCAGATTCAGAAAGAGTTGGATGAGTTTAATGGTGATTACAAAGGTGTTTGGAGTAATCACTAGTGATGGTGTTATTATTGATTCTATTCAACTTCTCACAAGGCCTCAGACTCAACACATAGGTCTACATCAAGTGTCATGAGGAGGTGGTGCTGCTGGAAGGCCATATGCCTAGCAACAGGATTCTGCACCATGCCACACAAGCAGGAGAACCCAGTCATGACTGTCAGATAATTTCTGAGACCATATCACCTCTTACATCTGGCCACCTAACTCCTCAGACTGCAACCTGTTTGATTATTATATGTGGAGCACAGTTGAGTGAGAAACCAACAAAGCTCCTTGCTACACCAAAGATGAACTGAAGGCAAGGATTATGGCAGCATTCACCAACTTAAACAAGGAGACTGTCCAGAAGAGTTGCAGGAGATTTTAAAGTTGTCTGGAGGCCATGGTTAAAGGCAATGGTGTTTTTATTGAATAAATTTACTCTTTAGTATTTCAAGATATTTTTGTGTAATTTTGGTAAATATATGTTAAAATGAGATGTCAGTGTTATTTTCATTTTTGTATAATTTAGATGACAATTTATACATTTCACGCTGAGTAAGTGGACACTGAGGTCAGCACCTAGTGGGGACAGTGTTTCATGCTTGAAGGTATTCTTCAAGCCATGTATGTGGTCATGGCTCAACTATTTATGTATGCTGTCCAATAGGGCATTGTGGGTAGTAAGGTCGGTATTTCTGGTTTATTGTATTATCCTGTTATTGTATCAGCTGCAACTTTTATATTTCAAGTTATTCTAACGACTATTAAATAGAAATAATTGTAGGTTAGAATGAGGTTCTTTCTAGCTATTATATAGTGTTATTTGTCAACTATTTTAATTTATTATTTATTATGGATTACTTAGGGTAATTTGTATTTATTCTTTAATTATTTGTTAGAGCACAGGGCCAGCTTATCCTTTAGGCTAGTATAGGCTGCAGCCTAGGGACCAGGGCCAGATTATCCAATAGGCTAGTAGAGGCTGCAGCCCAGGCCCCAGAGCCAGATTATCCTTTAGGCTAGTATAGGTTGCAGCATAGGGACCAGGGCCAGATTACACTTTCGCCTAGTATAGGTTGCAGCATAGGAACCAGGGCCAGATTATACTTTTGGCTAGTATAGGTTGCAGCATAGGGACCAGGGCCAGATTATCCAATAGGCAAGTATAGGCTGCAGCCCAGGCCTCAGGGCCAGATTATCCTTTAGGTTAGTATGATTTGCAGCATAGGGACCAGGTACAGATTATCCTTTAGGCTAGGATAGGTTGCAGCATAGGGACCAGGGCCAGATTATCCTTTTGGCTAGTATAGGTTGCAGCATAGGGACCAGGGCCAGATTATCCTTTAGGCTAGTATAGGTTGCAGCTTATGGACCAGGGCCAGATTATCCTTTAGGCTAGTATAGGCTGCAGCCCAGGCCCCAGGGCCAGATTATCCTTTAGGCTAGTATAGTTTGCAGTATAGGGACCAGGGCCAGATTATCCTTTAGGCTAATATAGGTTGCAGCATAGGGACCAGGGCCAGATTATCCTTTAGGCTAGTATAGGTTGCAGCATAGGTACCAGGGCCAGATTATACTTTCGGCTAGTATAGGTTGCAGCATAGGGACCAGGGCTAGATTATCCAATAGGCAAGTATAGGCTGCAGCCTAGGACCCAGAACTGGATTATCCTTTAGGCTCGTATAGGCTGCAGCCTAGAGCCCCTCAAGTTTTTATAAAGCAATAATTTTAATTTTCTAGATGTTATAACTTTTAAATGCTTTCATAAACTGAAATGATATCAATATCACAAATTCATACTTATTTAACTTTGCAGGAAGCAAAGCAAGGAAAAAAATGTTTTTGTTTGTGTCATTGTGTTTCAAGTAGATAACATATTTGATTTTAGTTCAGAATGTTTAAATCTGTTTTTTACTAAGACTGTTATAATTTGTGCTAATTTGGTTTATAATAAATACTAAAATAGTGACATTTCTTAAAGAATATTTTTATTGACAAACAAAGATTATCAAAATGACAGAATTCATCATTAAATAACCTGGAAAAGATTGATATACCATAAAACAAACCAAACCCAACCGCAAAGATGATTCCAGAAGGGATTTTGTCATGGAAATGCTGATTAGATAATATTATGAATTGATTTAATGTATACCAACCTTTTCCATAATTTGTTCAACTCACTTCCACTAATGCAAATATCAAAATTCTTCAAAACGTTTTCCAAAGTCTCCAAGGTGAGAATATCTTTACCTGCTTTACGGTAAATCAAGTGATTCTGAAAGAAAAACCAAAATGCAAAGAACTTATCTATGTATTTAAATGTTTGTGTATTGATGTAGATTTGTTTAAGTGCTGTCTCATCCTTCTGAGTAACTAAGTAGCAATTTTGTACACAAGGCTGACCTTCAATTAGAATTGCCATATTTAATGGCTTATAAGATCCTCTCTGCATTTACATTTAACATTACAGCATTAGAGAGTTGGGACAGATAAAAATAGTAGTGGTCTATGATGTTTGGGTAAACATCCACCTATTAAATAGCTCATCTTTGTATATGAAAAATGGTAACCATTTCCTGAGAAGAAAAAAAATCATCCTCAGTTATATGTTTTTGTCATATAGTCTGAGTATAATCCTACCACAACATATATATTGTATACATGAGTTAACTAGTGTAGATAATGCACAAATTAAATATGTTTAATTTAATTTTCTTGGGAGTTTTGAAATAATAAAAATATGATATACATTATTCTGCTTTCACAATTGAATACATGGTAGATGATACTCAGCTTTTGCGTATATACATGTTTATGTGGACATAATTACTAGAGGTGGTGGTATCTGTATTTTATGTTGTAGTTTTGTTGAATTTATATTTTTGAATACAGTTTGATTTGCAAGAGTTCTTTAATGTTACTTGTTTGGTTGGTTGATTTTGTCTGGCAGCATATCAACCTCTATGGCTTATTTAATGTTAAAATCTAAATATTTTGTAAGTAACTTCATAGTTTCAACTACAGATATTTCTTATACTTTCAGAGTAAAGGTATGTTTTTTTTTAGGTATATATTTTGTACATCATAAAATGTATTGCTTGTCATTTTACTATAAAAAAATGTACTGTTGATTTTTGCCAATAGCTGGGATCCTAACAGATGTTACTACCCTGTGTCAGGGTGAACCTGAGAAAAACAACAATTAAGAGGAGGTTCCATGCTCCTCAAAACCTCCAATTGGCTGATCAGAGGCCTTGCTGCAAGATGTAGTTTATCATCATACCCAGGACAAAATTAAATATAAATCTTACTATAGAGTTTTGTTATAATTTATAGTATTAACTTAAATTTTTAACCAGAATCCCACAATTATTATCTAATGGAACAACAAGGATCTGTGAATCACAGTTTCAAATCTTAGTGAATTAACTCCTTTCAGCAGCTGTAAAGACTACAAGACAACTCCTTAACTATTTATTAACATTTTCACTGCTGCATTATTATAGCATTATTGTCTGGCTGTACTGGCCCATCATGGAAAAAAATAGGAAACTGTCATTTATTAGAAATAAATGACTATGAAAACATTCTGATTTTGATTGGATACTTTGCAGTACAGACTAAGCTAAACAGCAATGAAAGCTGCTTTAAAAAATATGTCACTATACAGGTTGTATTTTATACTACTATATGTCTATGCTAGTTTGAAAGTAACACTAAGCACTATTTAGTTTATAACACAAATGCCAGATACCAACATTTCACAGTGCCTTGAAAGCATACATGCACACACACATATATATATATATATATATATATCAACAGCAGGCAATGTAAGTTTTGTAAAGATGTATGAATACATCCATAGCAATAGAATTGTTAACAGATTGTATACACAATGTGTTTCATAAGCAAAACATTCAAATACAGAATTTTGTCTGTTTAAATCAATATTTACTAAAATTCTTTTGTTAATATTGTGACACAAAATCTTATTCTCTTTATTATTTATTTTTTTCATCCATAATATAAACAATATGAAGGGAATAACATCAAATACAATTATGCTTTCAATAAAAATATTTTTACATAAATTATGAATAAAATATAAACAGTATCTGATTTTATTATACAAGTCAATGTTTTCACAATGAAATTAGCATTAACCAACAGATATTAGTAAGATTTTTAGTTATATTTATATTATAAATATACAATTATATATTTATTGAAATGTTGTTATTCAGAACTCAAAGAGTGATAACATGTTTTTTTCAAAGCTCCAAACAAATTAGATAAAACTGAAAAAAGGTAAATATTGCTTAAAACTCATATAATAAGATAATTCACAATTATTATTTCTTTTGTTTATTTTTATATATATATATATATATATATATATATATATATATATATATATATATTACTAGCTTAAAACCCACATTCCATGCAAACTTTTAAGCTAGCTCCTGCAGAGGGCTAATTTGACCTCCAGCCCAAAACTAAAGGGACCTCTGGCCCAGCTTCAAAAATAGCAAATGATAATTTTGAAGAAATGACTTTGAATTTACTTCATGGAACTTCAAAATCTCACTTTAACTCAGATTCAGGCTGTAATGCAAATTCTGGCCAAAATTCCAATTCAGGCTGAAAATTGAGTTCAAATTGCAAACTCTGCAGAAGTTCAAAACCTCATGTTACAGAACCTCTCACTTTAACTTTGATTCCTTGGCATTTTGAAGAAAAAAACTTGATTTCCTCAATTCACAAAGTTTGGTAGATATTTCAAAGTGAATTTAAAACATTTTTTTTTTTAAATTCACTGTTTTTGTGTTACTTTAAACTCAATATAAATTAAAAAACTTTTAAAATCATTAATTTTTTAGTTATTTTAAAATTTGAATTTTTAACTGTTCCCTCCTCATCCTGACACAAATCCCAATACCAGATTTTCAAGCACCAGATAATGGGCAGATTTTCAATCCAGAATCATCCTGATTCCAAAAAGGTATAATATATCTATGTCGAGAAAAAGTGTGGCCTGAGTTAGAGGAGTTTCATACACTTGGACAGACAGACAGAATTTGCCGTTTATTTATTTAGATGAGGATTATTTTATTTATTTATATTTTTATATATGTATTGATTTTTTTATTTCTTTCAAATTTTTCAGTTACCAGGATTTTCTGCATTAGTATTTGTTTTCGTACAACTATGCTGAAGATAATTTGTCTTATTTTTACTTTCTGTTTTTGCTGACCTAAAGTTATACTTATCAACTTTGCATTTTCTACTCTCATTCATTTTTTATCTTTTGATAGTTTAGATGTTAGTACTGTCAAAAAGGTAATATAGATTTAAAAAATAATCTATACTATATGTTATAAATAATGACTTCATGAGTTCCTAATATTCTAAGTTTAAATCCCAATTTATATTTTTCTTTTTCTTTCTGCTATCTTTTTCCACATTGATCAAACTTTTTTTGGCATTTGTGTTTATGTAGAACAGTTTTGTAATTTGTCTTGCTTTCAAGTGTTATTGTTTATCTAACATTATATATCTTTAAAAAATGCTTAATTATGGGGGAGCTTCTAAAACTTGTAATATGTTTTATATTTATATATGTACATTATATATGTTCTAAAGGTTGTCATAGTTGCAGTGGTAGTGAGGACAAGCTCCCAGTGTCTATAAAATGCTCTCATGGTATGCATCTCAAATAACATCTGACATCTAAGTTCAGCTCCAAGCTGAAGAAGGGGACAAAGGTGGACCCCACTGGTTGCTCATCCACCTGGGAAGGCAGTCCATCTAGAGGAAGGAAAACACTAATTTTAAGCCTCCACTGCCTTGTGGATGTATCCAGACATGGAAAAAGCTATGTAAGTAATTCCAGAGAGAAAATTCTGAGTTCTGAAGGCAGTTGGCTGTCAACATTAACAAACTTCTGGCAACTCCTGCAACCAAGCCAGCCCCAAATGTAATACTTTGTATTCCTTTGGATTTTGTCAGTATGTCCTCTGCACAAACTCCATATACCATTGCACAGATCATTCCTGTCTTACCACCAAAGGACTTAATTTTGACCAACGTAGGCAATAATAACATAATACATTTTCTTATTCAAAGAAACTACATTTAAACAAACACCAGGACAAGTATTTGAATTAGATTTCCATCATATTTTGAGGTTAGAAATAAGAGATTTTCACAAAGATGTTTCACTTGTGTGATGAAAATTTTAATAGACTGCTTCATAATACTTAAACATTTTTATTAAAAAAAAAAGTTAATACATACTTTGGTGATATTCTGACCAGATGTTTGGGATTTCTCTGCCAGTACATAAGGAAATTTTTCAGCAGTAACTAGAAATGACTTGCTTGGTTTTTCACTGAAATATAATAAAACCCCCCAAAATTATTATTTAATGTATTTTCATATTCCCACAAGATCTCTCATGGTTATTATGAGAGACTGAGTGACAGCAAGTCTCTTCAAATCTCCAGCACCTTTCTTAGTATAATCAGTAATGCTACGGCCCGGACAGCCTCAATTTTTTCTTAAATTTTCAAGATCCTTGTATTTTACTAATTATTCACTTTCCTTCAACTTCACCTTGTAGTCTGCTAGTACAGTCACAATTTGTCAGAAATTTCTTTCCGTTATCACATCCAGTGTCCTCACCTGGATAGAGTGGTTGGTCTGGATTTCAACATCTCACAGTACCTTTCTTTTTTATTTTCTATGATAGCTTCTAGTTTGTTTTGATATATTTGTACATTTTTTATGAGCTAGCTTGCTTCATTCACTTATGTGGTGTCTATTTCATACTTTTCTCCACAGGAACAACATTTACTGCTTTTTTATTTATTCAGGGAGTTAGCTTTGATGTAATTTGTCCTGATGCATTTATTCTGGGCTGTATAAATAAGGGATACCATTTCTCTTTTTAGATGTCCTCTACATGACCATGATTATTTGAAGTGTTATTTCCTATATTTCTTTGTTGTCTTTATCTCAAGTAGTTGTCACAATAATTTTTCAGGATAGTGGTGTTTATAATTCAAGTCTGATTTTGTCCATTTGGTTCATTAAGAATTAATTTTAACTAGCCAAGGTACTCGACATTGCCTGGGTATACATGGCTGCTATTGTATAACCACACTCCCCTGAATATCCAAACACCCATCTAGAAATGTTTGCTTGCATCCCCGCTTGCATGCATCATCAGTTGATATACTAACCTACTCTTCCACACTCATCTTTTATATGGTATGTCCTTTGCAAATGTTTGATTGTCCTTAATAAAGGAATTCCATTGATAAAACCTACTTGTGTAGTCATTGCTTGGGGTTAAATTGTTTCAATGTTTTAGATATTCAGTAAATTTCCTATGACCATAATAAATTTCAAATAGTATTACATTGTTCACAAATCTAATAATGGAACAAAAAAAGAGATGAAGCATCAGAGTGCAAGTGCAAACACATGAATGCCCACCCCCTCCTTCTTCGCACGTTTCCTGTAAAGCTGGAGTTAATAAGAGGTTCTTCAGGAATTTTTCCCTTTTAACACTTCAATAATCCTTTTCAAAACAATCTTTGCATCAAAGCAACTGCCAATTTAGGATGGAATCATATGAAGAAATTATTAGCTAAATGGCAAAAGTTGATTTTGAACCTATTTTGTTGCAGATTTCATCCACTTAACTGAAATAATCTAAACTAAGCATTCATGCAAGACAATTTGTGTGTCATATGTAATTTACATGGCAAATTTGGAAAGTATTGGATGAAAAACCAAGGATTTATGGCCGAAAAACAAGCTTTTTGAACAGTTTTTTTGTGGTTTTTCATTATATATGGGTAATCGAGCAGGACTGAAACCAGACTATCCTATTTTTTGCATGATGGCAATTTTTTGTGACAGATTTGAAGAAAATCAGATAAAAAATGAAGAAGTTATTCAAGTTTTTATTTTAAGTTGTATGAAAAACTCGATTTTTTCACAGTTTTTTGCAATTTTGTGTGTGAAGCCAATGTCACAGGAAAACTATCAAGCACTCTACATAATTCTCATAACATGAGCTATGTTTTGCCTTAAGTGCAATGAACATCAAGCTCATCCAGTAAAAATTTTGTTCGTGTGTAACTTTGCCTTGGTTTTTGCAAAAAATCATACCCACCTTCAGTTTTATTGATTTTTGCCAAACCTCAGGGGTCTGAAAAGTTGGTAAATTTGCAATATGTGTGTACAATTTTATTGAAATTGGTCAAGAAATGTAGACATGCCTAAATAGCATATACACACACAGAGACATCTTCTGTTTTATAGATATAGATTAGAATTTCCATGAGCCAGATGGACACTGCTAAGTAATCCTTTTGCTCCAAGAAGGATCTATTAGAGTTTAAGTAAATTTTTAATGGCATATCAACTCTTTAGGGTCATTTTATGCCAAAACTGTTTTATTTTGGTCTATAATTCTGGAAAAATGAACAGGATTTGTATTTTTTAATATTTTCAGATATAATCCAACTAATTTTAGGAAGGTTATAATTATATTTATTTTAATATTTTCAAATTGTTCTTTTAGGCTGTTTGTCTTGAAGAAATTAGTACAACATTAGTACCATGCTGAATCTATTACAAATCCAGTATAGTACTCCAAGGATCTACAAGGCGATGTGATGATTTCCATGACTCTGCTTAGTCAAGCTAAATCATTAATCCCAAAACAGTTTAAAAAAAACAAAAAACATAGGTATTGGAACATGAAAATGTATTATATATTAAAAAGTGTATGGTCAAATTAATTTACTTACTAAAATATGAATGTGAATGTAAGCTTCAGTAATTAATCAGTTGTATAATTTATTCACGTAGTTAAATGAAATAAACAAAGTTTATACAAACCAAGGATATATATTCATCTCTTCTGGTTGCATGCAGCATTTTGGAGGCACAACTTCTTCATAGCTTGTAATTGGAACAACAAATAGATTCTGGCTGCCAATCAGTTTCTCAAGAAACTGTTGACAGTCAATAAGGCCATCCTTTTGTGGTTCTGCATATCTTGTAAGCAAACTGTATAACAGAAGATAATGAAAAACTTAGAAAACATTCTTCATAACATAAACAATTTATCTTTTTTATGAACACCAAGTTCATAAGTTCCCACTATGCTTTTTAAAAACATTTCTTTGGTAAACATGAATTTACATGCCCGCATTAAGATATAGTGTCAAAAGGATGGTTTTTCCCATTATACCACTTTTAAACTACTTTCACTCACGGTATTGTTTTTATTGTTTTAAAACATGATGATTACAATTGAAATAGAACCTAAACATATGGAAGTGAATTTATACATTTTCTTTGTTTTTGAGAATTTACAACAAAAAAATAATAAACAATATTTATTTATTAGGTCATTTATTTACACTATTATTTATTACAATGATTAAGAAAACATTGGCTACTTGCCAACAGATTCAAACTTTATAAAAATGGTAAATAATAAGGATTTCCTTTAGAGTTGGTTCACATATTTTAATAATTTATTAAATGTTTATAAATTTATGAATAAAAAATTGCTTTCATATTTATTTTTTTATAAATTGGTAAATGATAAATATTTACATTGTATTAGTTCTAATTGTGTTAGTTTTTAGAATGTTGTAAATATAATATTATTCTTGTAAATAAACAATCCAATAAATAAATAGTCTAATATTTTTGCTGTTAATTCTCAAGAACAAAAAGAAATGTATAACTTCAATTTCATCATGTGTTTAGGTTTTATTCCAATACTAATAAAAAGAAAAACCAACAATATTACCAGAGAGTTGAAGGTAGTTAAAAAAAAGCATCATCATCGGAAAAACTGTTTTGATACTCTGTCTTAATGTGGACACATAAGTCCATGTTTGTTGCTACTTCTATGTACCATGCCACTCCAGGATGTTGGCGATGATGGCTCTCCACAACTTTGTCCTTTTGTAGCAAAAAAGTGTTGAATATTGTTTCTTTCCTTGCAAACAATGTCTTCAAATAATTGATATAGCAGCCCAATTTCTCAATGAAATAAACAAATCACAAGTCTAAACCCAAAGACCCAGGAGCAGAAAGAAATGTTTGAAATCACAGGTCCAATGTCACAAATTCCAATACATGTAAACAGTCAGAAATAAAAACGCAAGCTGACAGACGAAGCAGAAAAAAATAAAAATGACTTCCCCTCTTTCAAGAACACCAATCACCCTTATTGACAGAACAATTTTTTCATTGGTCAACAGGTGGGAGAGGACATACAATATTAGCATATCTATGATGCATTTATGGCAACACCAGTGACTGACTTGTTTCTATCTTGGTTATTCTGTCCTCAGCTTATTATACAGAACACATGTGCTCTTTTTCTTGGTAAGTGACTTTCTCTTTCACCACACTCCCCCTGATCTCATGATCTCATTGGTGACAACAAGGGGAAGGTCTCTTAAGCCTTATGCTTCTTCTTAAAGAAACAACTACCATCTCCTCACCTAATGAATCATCTCCCAGAGGAACATCAGACATATTTCCACTAGTCTGAGCATAGTTTTCTTCTGAGGACATATTTGAGGTATCTCTTATTTTGACCAGTCCCTCATCATTAGAGGACTTGCTGTCAACATCACTTGTTGATGAGTTTAAACTAACAAAGGGGCACAGATCCCTCACATGGTACAGCATTCCATCAACACAAATCATGCATGGACTTCTAATCCCTGTAACACGTTCCACTTGATATCGAGTTGTACATCAGTTTTATGGGGTTTTTACCCACACACGGTCCCCTGACCTATATATCAATCATCCACATTTTTGCTTTGGTGGAGATGTTTTATCAATACCTCATGCCAAAACTCTATAATTGTAAGTCCCATTAGCAGGCATGGTGGGAAGTGACAAAGACACATCATCTTTGGGTGTAATGTTGTGCCAATATACAGCTTACCCCACTGGACATTGTTTTGTTGCAGCAATTCACTTTATGCTTTGGTGGCAACATTCAACTACCCTGTTATTGGAGGAGACGTGTGCATAGTGGAAATGGATATGGATTCCCCACCAGTCTAAAAACTTCTTGAATGGTTTACTACATAAAGCAGCGTCATTGTCAGTGAGAAGTTCAGCAGGAGATCCCCATTCAAAAAATAAGGCCTTTAAATGGTTGAGGACACTGTCTGAATCTTGTCGATGCAGTTGCTGCCAGATTGTGAATCAATTGGGTCCACAATCAATCAGTATCACATAATGTTTACCATTGTGATGAGTGATGTCTATCCCAACATGGGTCCACACACTGCTAACATCTAATTTTACTTTTGGCCATTGTACTGGTGATGGGTCAATGGACTGACACTCTTTACATTCTCTGACTATGGCCCTAAGGGCTGACTTGGAGACTGCTAGATCAATCTGCCTTGTGAAGTACAGGGTCCTTTTAATGCCAATCACTTTGACAGTGGGCCAACTTTATCTTGTCTGAGCTGCATTTGCTCACTGATACTGCACAGAAAAGTTTCACCGATTCTGTCTCCTCCCTCACTGCATCAAGCCATCTCTGTGGTATCCTCATCTACTTGGTTCTGGTTGGATTTCACCATCTTTATGTCCACTGATAAGTCATATTCATTGACCAGTTTTTCCAAGGTGTTATGCCTCCTCACTTGTATATCACTTGAGGCCTTTTGTGTATCTACTGGCCTTTCCGGTGAGAGTGTCAGATATTCATCTATGAACACATGCAGAGTCCATGTGCATAAGTGCAACATTTTTGTCTGCCAGATTGTGAATCAATTGGGTCCACAATCAATCAGTATCACATAATGTTTACCATTGTGATGAGTGATGTCTATCCCAACATGGGTCCACACACTGCTAACATCTAATTTTACTTTTGGCCATTGTACTGGTGATGGGTCAATGGACTGACACTCTTTACATTCTCTGACTATGGCCCTAAGGGCTGACTTGGAGACTGCTAGATCAATCTGCCTTGTGAAGTACAGGGTCCTTTTAATGCCAATCACTTTGACAGTGGGCCAACTTTATCTTGTCTGAGCTGCATTTGCTCACTGATACTGCACAGAAAAGTTTCACCGATTCTGTCTCCTCCCTCACTGCATCAAGCCATCTCTGTGGTATCCTCATCTACTTGGTTCTGGTTGGATTTCACCATCTTTATGTCCACTGATAAGTCATATTCATTGACCAGTTTTTCCAAGGTGTTATGCCTCCTCACTTGTATGTCACTTGAGGCCTTTTGTGTATCTACTGGCCTTTCCGGTGAGAGTGTCAGATATTCATCTATGAACACATGCAGAGTCCATGTGCATAAGTGCAACATTTTTGTCTTCCATCGAAGTGCTATGTTAGCTCCCCTGAGTATGGCATCCAACTCGGCTACGTTTATATGCTGAACATCCTTCTTGGGACACAACCAGGATGCATCCTCATCTATGTTCTTATTTACCTCAAGGGCCACTCCAGTTGCAAGTGAGCTTGCATCAACCCATATTTCAAACTCATGTCCATTGACACACCACTTGCCTTGCACAGGGTTGTCTTGGAGTACTCTGGCTGTTTAGCCTCAATGAATCAATTGCATCTGCAATAAGGTAATCCACTCCTCCTGTTAGTCTGAACAATTGAAACATTTTCAATATGGCTGCCAACATTTTATAGAAGCCACCACCTAGTGGCACTAAACAACCAAAAGGCAAGGGCAATAACTATTAGGTTGGTGCAAAAATAATGTCGCTTTCTCACATAGTAACATATGTGAGAAAACGACATTATTTTTGCACCAACCTAATATTAACAATTACCCACTTCTTCAGAGGCACTCAGAGTACATAATAACACAGGGCAACAAAATAATTTTATAAGACCTAAGTCAAATATTCTTTGGGCTCCATAATATGTTCAAGAATCTTGGATGAGGGAACACTTCACTTGGTGAGTCAGTTATTTGGTGACTTATGGGCACCCATTTAATGCCAGACAATTCTTTATTGATCAACATTTCTCACAAGATAGCAGTCTCAATTCTAAGTCTTTTATCCAGAATTTAAGTGCTAGAATGGGCTGATTCACAAACACCTGAATTATCTGTTTTGCATGAAACAAGGATGTTATTCAGAACATCCTCAAAAGTCAACAATTCGAGAAGAAATTTCCTGTAGTATATATATATATATATATATATATATATATATATATATATATATATGTATGTATCAGTCATGTCAACCTTTGCCAGTGTCTTGGCAGCTTGTGTGCTCTTCACAACTCTCTTTATATGTCTTGACTGCTAGGAAATAGGTATGTAGTTGCCATTACCACTGGCAAGCAAGAAATATTATATACCCTCCCTGGGAAGCTCTGTCAATTAGATTAGCAAAGGATGCATCACAGTAGCCAACCATTTTTAGCCGTCTTAAATCTCCCAGATTTTATATGGTCAGCTGAGATTTCTGCCTTCTTGCAGATTTATTTAATTGTCTAATACATTCAATTTTCCTTTCTTTGAGAAAGGAACTAGAATCACATACATCAAAGCACAAACCTGGTCTGGTCGGTCAACCAATTTAATATATCTCAAGAAGGTTTACAGATGAAATGAGTATAAACATTACAGCGTCTGGAAGAGCCATGTTTTCGTGTGTAATCTTAAAGTAGGTGAAGTTGAAATCAGTCAGAAAATCCTTTATTTCTTTTTCTACTGTTCTACACAAATTATACAAATTATTTAAAGCAACAAATTGCTGTCTCCTTTTATCTGGCAGAAATAATTCAACCAATTTTTGGATGATAGTGTCTACACCTGTCTCTGTTTTCAAATCTTCAGTATCTCGGAAAAGGCAGTTGTGGCTTTTCCACTTAAAGATAGGTAAATGGCTAAAGCCTGTTTTGGTTTTGGAAGGTCTGTCAACCTACTCCAAATATGTAGGCTTTTCTTCCATTGTTCATAGGCAGATTCATTTTCTAGCTTTGGAGGCCATTTGGAAGAATATGTATTAGAATTATCCATTGTTACATAAATTATAAGCAACAAAACTTTAAAAGTAACACAAAAATAGAAAAGGAAATTCACTTAATTTTTGTTGCAGGTTCATAGAACAAAACTATTCTGTGCTACCATTTGTTAATCCTCAATGAATCAATTGCATCTGCAATAAGGTAATCCTCTTCTCCTTTTAGTCTGAATATTGACAACTGAACAATCGAAACATTTTCAATATGGCTGCCAGCATTTTATAGAAGTCACCACCTGGTGGCACTAAACAACAACCAAAAAGCAAGGACAATAACTGCAACATTAACACTGGTAATGACATCCATAATCATGTTGTTGAAAGGGGGAGGATCTGTTACTTCATCATCCCAGCTGGATGTAACCTTAATTGCTCTGCATTTGATGAAGGCGGTCACAATATAGAGCCAGCCACACACAGGAAAGTGTCCTAGTAATTTTCTGCATTGTGAAAATGTTTTTTGCCAAATCAAAACTTTGGGTTCTTTTGGTACTTCACTCCACTGCTTCCAGTACAAGGTATTCTACTCTCCCCAAACTTGCATGCCAAGCACTCAGGTATTGTCCTCCAATTGTTATGTCATAAAAAATTACATAAAAAAAAAAACTCAAACAACCACAGTAATGAAAATTTGCGAAGCCAAAATTTCATGATTGTGGGTCCGGATCTGGCCTGGAATGTTTTTAATTTGTTCACGGAGTCGGCCTGATTCCAAAATGGTAGGATAAGTTGGGCTATAGCCTCTAGGAGTAAAGTTGAAAAAGTGTGACACAGTGACACACTAACATCTGCATTTATTATATAGAAGATATAAAAAACACAAAAACATAATCATCTGGTTCACACTCCTCTCAGTTTTTTGAACAGGAGTAGGGGTTTATTCCTTATTTCCTGGGTTTCCAGTTCCTTCTAATGTTTTATTCTCTTTCATTCCCAGTAGCCACTTATGTCTTAGTGGCATTATTGCCTAGAATGGGATGAATTGCATTTTTTAAAAAAGTATCACAAAATCATCATCCTTATAAAATTCAGAAACTGTGGCTCACAGGCAGCAAAAGGTTGGACAACTATGTTATAGATAATATACTAAGTGACAAAATTATAGTGAAAGCAACAAAAATATAAAATGGCAGAGTGTAATATAAATATATCTTTTCATGTCAACCATTATCTACTATATTCTTAATTCTTGTTCTTTCATTGATTTCTCTCATTAATAGTATTTTTATCTTATACTAGCCAAGGTACTTGGCATTGCCTGGGTGTACATGGCTGCAATTGTATAACCGCACACCCACCCTGTATACCCACACCCACTGTAAAGTAATGTCTGTCTGCATCCCTACTTGCATGCATCATCCATTAGTATAGTAAGCTACTCCTCCCACCCATCTTTTTACAGTATATCCTTCACAGGTGTTTGATTGTTCTTAATAAAGAAATTCCATCAATAAAAACTTCTTATGTGGTTGTTGCTTGGGGTTAAATTGTTTCAATGGTTTAGATATTCAGTAAATTTCCTATGGCCATAATAACTTTCAGATAGCATGGCATTGTTCACAAATCTAATAATCAAACAAAAACAGGGATAAAGTGTCAGAACTTGATTCAGCTGCAAATGCATGAATGCCCCTTCTCCTTCTTCATATGTTTACTGTAATGCTGGGATTAATTGAGGTTCTTCAGGAATTTTTCTCTTTTATCACTTCAATAATCCTTCTCGAACAATCTTTGCATCAAGGTTGTTCAAATGCCAATTTAGAATGGAATCATATGAAGAAACTATTGGCTAAATGGCAAAAGCCAATTTTTTGACCCAGTTTATTTCATCCACTTGACTGAAATAATCTAAACCAAACATTCATGCAGGACAATTTGTGTGTCATATGTAATTTACATGGCAAATTTGGAAAGCATCTGATGCAAAACCAGGGAGTTATGGCTGAAAAATGGGCTTTTTGAACAGTTTTTCGTGATTTTTCATTATTTGTGAAGAAGTGAGCAGGTCTAAAAGCACACTACCATATTTCTTGCATGATGGCAAATTTTTGCGACAGGTTTGAAGAAAATCAAATAAAAAATGAGGAAGTTATTCAAGTTTTTATTTTAAGTAGTATGAAAAACCCAATTTTTTGCAATTTTTTGTTAGGCCAATGGTACAGTAAAACTATCAAGCACTCTACATAATCCTCGTAACATGAGCTATGTTTTACATTAAGTGCAAAAAACCTCAGCTCATCCAGTAAAAAGTTTGTGCACAGATAAGTTTGCCTTTTTTTTTGCTAAAAGTTTCACCCACCTTCAATTTTTCTGCCAAACCTGGAAGGCAGGGTCTAGAGATTGAAACATTGGTTTTGACCTAATTTAGTAAATTTGCAACACGTAGGTACAATTTCATTGAAATCAGTTGAGAAATGTAGACGTACATAAGCATACACACACAAAGGCATACATACAGACATCTGTTTCATAGATATAGATTCTCTAACATTCAGTAACCCATTGCATCTTAGTGGCTTTTTGCCTTGCTTGGGGTGAAATGATAAAAAAACAATACAGAAAGTGTAAAAGACTTACTTCTGAAAGTGCTCATCTTCAATTGGAAACACAACTGTATCTAAAATATTTTTTAAGGATTTGGAGGACAGAAAGCCTTTCTCTTTAGTGGATGCCGAGATAATTTTATTTTTCATCTCTTCACATTTGCTCACAAGTTGTTCTTTTAAAATATCTTCAACCTGGTTTAGAGATATAACATTAAATGGTGACTATTATGTACAAATTGAAGTGCATAAAACAGTTCAAAGTTTGAATCAAATCAAATATTTCCAAAAACACAACTACTTTGGAAATGGAATTCTTTGCAAGAGAGTGAAATAGTTACCTCAAATATATTTTGACAATGCACAAGAATAATTTTGATATGAAAAATAAAAAAAATACATTCTTATATAAATATTTATTACTTATATTAGTAGTTTACTTTTGCTGTCAAAAAATGTCAGTAATATTTAAGTTTGTCATGTCCATAAAGAAAGACATAAATAAAAAAATTAATTATACTGTGTCATGTCCATAAAAAATAAATAAATAAATAAAAATTGATTACAGTGTCAAAAATAATTACTATAAATACAATTATATTATTAATTATAATTATCATTAATTCACTCTTTCTAAACCAATGAGAACCAATACTAATTCTCTCCTCTTACTATTGGACAGTTACATGGACAGACCATCAACACATGAGTCAATGAAAATTTCAGCTACTTTTCTTGTTTTAAAACATAATGGTAACATTTATCTCTTAATACTCAACAAAAATTCAAGGTAAAATTTCAACTAAATTCAAGGTAAGAAAACCCCAGATACATCTTGTATATTCCAACTAAATTATCTGGACACTCATTACACACATCTATAAAAAAAACTTACAAGAAAGACTGTATACACTTATTGTTTATCCTTTATCTTATCATTCTGTCAGATTCCAATCCATATTTGACCTACATTTGACCCCAAACTCACATTCTACTCAGTATTACTGTTTCTTGTGTCTCCAACACCACATAATAATTAGATAATAAATAATACTTGTTTCGTTGTTTCCATGTCTTGTTGTTTCTTATTTTTATGAGTATTTTTGTATATATATATAAATATTAGGGAGTTTATAATTGCTTTACTCAGAGTTATAATTCCCCTACAAGTTTTAAAGAACAATGAAATTACAAAATTACCATGCAGTTATTTAGGAAGCTAAAAATAATTTAAGATACAAATAAATTATTGTTTTATTCATCAAGTTTAAAATAACAAAAAAAAAAAATTATGTCTACTATATCACCAGAAATGTCCACTCTATACAAATGGGCAATTCATTCATCTCTATGTACTGGACTTTGATGATATAAAAATGTGTCACTCTCAATATAAGATTACAGATAGCCGGTTACTGTTTCACCCAAATGTATCAGACACATGCTGAGTTTTAATCTAATATTTCTACTTTTTAGTAATTTAAAAATAATAAATAAAAATAATGCATTTAGATACAAGCATGACCAAAATGGTGACAGTCCATCTTGATTTATAAAACTAAAACTTATGATAAAAATTTCTACAATATAAACCCAAAGTAATTAATGATGTAAATGTAAACAACAATGTTTCTTTTTTCTATATTGATTGAATGAAAAGGTGCAGTGGATGAATTATTAACAAAGTAGAAAATGAAATCAGCAAACTGAGTTCAAATTTCAGTTAAGACAGTTTATGAAAGGTATGAACTTTTCTTCTAGCTATGAGTAAAATAGTAAGACAGACTAGGTTCTCTAGCCTTGTTTGGCAACCAGTCTATTAAAAGGCTAATTCTGAATTCAAAAGAGTGAAGGAAGAGACAGGAAGTGATAAAACCACTCCATTATATTTCACAAGAACAATCGTGGTAGTGAATATAAAAAGAAAAGAAGCTATGGAGAGGCATAATTAATTACATTTTGAAGAGTCAAAGAACTTAAGGAAGAGGACTGACTGAATACAAAGAAAATTTTAACAATTGAATACATACATTTTCCCAAGACATTGTTTTTGGTGGAGTTGGAATGCGCTGAGGAATTGGTTCAGATACTAGACACTAGAGAGAATAAAAAAAAAAGAAAAATCAAGATCATTTTCAATTAAAAAGCTATGATTTCCAGCCTAGAATTAAAAAATTATATATTTAGATATATGTGTTATAATACAATAATCTCTGACTCAAACACACATTATTCATATTAAAAATTTCACATTTGCTAATAAGCTGTTTTTAAAATCTGTTCAAGCAGTTTTGGAAATATAACATTAAATGGTGACCTTATCATATCTGAATTAATATTACAGTATATGAGAGATATTTGAATAAATTTCTTTGCACGAAATTCAGTGAAATAGTTACTGTTGTATAATATATTGTAGAGACAATGCTGATTGGCTGACACACAGTCAAGACACTATCTGTAAAGATGATGTTGATTGGCTCAGACAGAACCAATACATTTGTATATACTTGTAATAAAACAGTTGCTAGCAGTCACTCAAACTGGGTCCCTGTGTCCCCTTTTTTTCTAGCCATGTGCAGGAATGACAGTGGCATTAGGGTCTACTTTGGGGCAGGCTGTGTCTTTGAGCATATCTGGTGCTTATTTATTGGCTCAATCAAGATCCTACATTGTTACCATGGAGACTGGATCAACCATAAGGCAAAATAGACACTGCCTTATAAACACAGGAGAAAGAATTGAAGACCAAGTGTCACATCCTTCATCTCCCATGAACCAGTTGGCTACAATAACAGTCCAACCCCAACTTGAATCAGCTTTACCAAGCACTAAAACTGCATCTCAAAGTGATACTCATTAAAAGAGACAGTCAGGGAAATTTGACAACAAAAAACAGCAATGGTTTATTGCTAGATGGTAACCACATCTGAATAAGATATAAATAAATAAAAGTTATACAAATTTAAGGAAGAAGGTTGTATATGTTGTAAAGACAATGCTGATTGGCTGACACACAGTCAAGACACTATCTGTAAAGATGATGTTGATTGGCTAAGACAGAACCAATACATTTGTATATACTTGTAATAAAACAGTTGCTAGAAGACGCTTGAACTGGGTACCCTATTTGTTCACCTATTTGTCCTAGCCGAATTACCACAAAGATATTTTTGTTAATGCATGAGAATTATTTTGATATCAAAAATAAGAAAAAAATTTTCTTATACAAAACATTAATAATTATATCAATAATAGTTTATTTACGTTTAAAAAAAAAAAAAAAAAAAAAAAAAAAATGTTGGTAATATTCAAAATTTTAGAGTTTATTAATATAAAGAAATGACAAAATTACAATTCAGTTATTATTGAGCTAAAAATAATTTAGATAAAGTACAAATAAATTATAGTGTTTTATTCATCAAGTTTAAAATAACAAAAAATTCTATCTCTACTATATCACCAGAAAAGTTCACTCTATATAAATGGGCAATTCAGTTATCTCTACATAGCGGACTTTGCTGATATAAAAAGTGTTACTCTCAGTATAAGATTAAAGATAACTCGTGTTACCTTTTCATCCAAATGTGTCAGACATATGCTGAGTTTTAATGTAATATATTTACTATATTTCTAAATAACAAATAAAAATAATGTATTTATATACAAGCATGCCCAAAATGACGACAGTCCATCATAGACATCATGATTTATAAGACTAAAATTTTGTATAAGAATTTCTACAATGTAAGAAGTATAAACTATTTTCTTACAAACCCAAAGTAATTTATGATGTAAATAATGTAAATAACAACCAATAATTTTTCTTTCATTTTATACTGATTTAATATGAAATAATGGTGAACTCACTATTAACAGAACAGAAAAATGAATTTGACAAGCTGGGTTCAAATACCAGCTAAGGCAGTTTGGCTCACTTTGCACTTCTGCTCCTAAAATAGGCATGAATCCAACTCTCCTTTCTTCAGTTATGGGTTAAACAGCAAGGCAGATTGGTTTCACTCCTTTTTATGCAAATATTCTTCCTAATTATTCCACCTGTTGTGATGGTAAATGCTTAAATTCTATAGAATTATAATTCCTTTGAACTGTCTATCTTTACATGGAGATTTTTATTTTTAGATAGGAGCTTCAGGGAGAAAAATGGTTAATATTACAAAAAATGGAATTGGTGAATTGTGTTCAAATTTCAGTAGTCTTAGTTTGTCCTCACTTTGCATTCTTGTCCTTGTAAAAGAACATGAATGCATCTCTTCTTTAATTCTAAATTAAATATCAGAGCAGATAAGACTCTCTAGCCTTGGTTGGTAACTAGTCTATGACAAGGCCAATTCTGAATATCAAAACTATGAAAGAGGCAATGACAAACCATTATTATCTTTCCCAAGAACAATCATAGTACTGCATGCAAAAAGAGAGGAAGTTGTGGAGAAGTATGATTACCTACATCCTGTAGAGATATGAGACTTAAGGAGGAGGAGGATTAATTGAAAAGAAAAAGCTAACAATTAAATACATACTTTTCCCCTACACATTGCTTTTGGCGGAGTTGGAATGTACTGAGGAATTGATTCAGATACTGGGAACTAAAATCAAAGAGAGTAAAAAAAAAGAATAATCAAGATAAAAAACATAAAACAATGGATTCCAACCTAGAATTCAAAAATTATAATTACAGATATGTGTTAAAACACAATGAACACTGACTTTGTATGCAAACACATATTACTCAAACTTCACATTTGCTCACAAGATGTTCTTTTAAAATCTCTTCAACCTGTTTTGGAAATACAACATTAAATTGTGCAAATTAATGTTAATGCACATAAAACATAGTTCAAAGTTGAATCAAACTAAATATTTCCAAAACAGCGCACTTAACTCAAACGTGGTTTCTCGAAGAAAAAGATGACACAGAATCAAACCCTACTGAAATGTCCATTTTTTTTATGAAGACTGTGCCAGTAATCATCAATTACACCATTAAAAAAAGAACAGGGGTATCTACTCAAATACAAGTATCCATTAATTAAAATGTTCGTAGTACTAAGAAATAATGTCAGATTATAAATAAAATAAATTAATTCCTTAAAAATTATTTTAGGTTTCAGATCCCCAAAAAGTTAGCAGATATGGTCTTCAAAAGGTCCCAGCAAGAGATGTGCATTTCTTAAAAAAAAAAAAAAAAAAAAAAAAAAATGAAGTTGCACCTTGCTTTACTGTGAAGTCTTTTGTAGCTGAGTAATCTAAAGCATACCTGGATTGAAAGTGATGTCCCCAATAAAAAAGGGAAACACAGATTCAAACCCCTGCCAAAAGGCACATTTTCTTTATTAAGACTTTCAAATTCACAGTTTGGTATGTCAGTTACAAAAAAAAAAAAAAAAAAAAAAGAGATGTCTATTCAAACACATGTAGCAACTAAATAAAACGTTTATAGTAATTCAATTAATATTACAGTACAAAAAAGATCATCCAGAGTTTGAAACAACATAAATATCTCTAAAAACACAACCATTTTGAAGAAATCTATTTTTGTTAATGCATCAGAATAATTTTGATCTAATTTCTCAAGAACAAAGAAAATGTATAAATTCGCTTTCATATATTTAGGTTTTATTACAATTCTAATCATCACTTTTTAAAACAATAAACATTGCTGATGAGTGAAGGATGTTAAAAATGTGGGGTCATGGGAAAAACTGTCATTTTGACACTCTGATTGCAGACATGTTTGCTGAAATTTTCTTTGCATGGTGGAAGTTTTTAGTAAAATCTTTAATACTGTAAAATCAGTATTTCTGAAGAAACAGCATTGAATAAACGGATTAGATTCTAACAATCACACAAGAGAACAATGGTTAGCATGCTAGTTTTATCAAACCAATTACAACTGTGGAGAGTTCAATGCCCACCTAGGTGCCCTACTATTGCCATCTTATGTAAGACAAAACTAAAGTTACTAAATATTTATATCACCCTAAGCCTCTTGTATGAATGCAAAAGGTGATTATTTCCTTTTTATTGAGATGATGTCAAGTGGGTCATATGACAACCACCTATCAACATCAGATCATAAAGTGACGAAAGCAGTTAGTTGTTTAGTTAGTTGCCTGAAATTAAAACAGGCCAAGATAAATCTGTCTGACCAGGCCAGCCAGCTGCCATGGGGCAACTCACAAGTCTATAGCACCATTTTCTAATTGGGAAAAATATGTCCTCAACAAAGACATAGAAGAAAAAATCTGTCCATTTATAGAAACTATCTCCAGTTCACAGTCTTCTCATTTGGGAATACCCATGACTTTCTATTTTCCCATTTGGAAAAATGTCCTCACCAGATATATAGCTTATAAGTCCAGCCTGGTCAAATTCCCATTGGGAAATATAAGTATAGCTACACCACATGGCCTTGCCATAATTCTCATCAGGAAAAATATGGCTTCTCAAGAGACATAGAAGAATCTTCTGGATGCTTGAACTCCCATTGGGAATTATTACAAGATCCTTTATCTATTCACAATTTTCACACTGTTGATTTTTATATATGTGGGACAAGTGTAAATATTTGTCTATAATTTTGTGTATGACTTATCAGTATAAAAATCTCTGAGAACAAAGCATGTTTGTGTTTCCTTTTCTTTCAGCTATTCTGTTTCATTCATGTATTAAAGTGTTATTATATCATGAATATAATAATGCTCATAATGGGGGAAATGCAAACAGGAAATATTCCCTTTCTCACATAGCTCACTCCATACTCTTAGGAATAATTCTTTGAATAGTATTATTTTCACTTTAACTTCAGATGCTCTTCATAACTTTTTAGGCCAGCATCTGTCAGCATCCTGGCATATGTTCTTGTTAATGCTATAGACTCCCTGTGGCACAATGGAATAATGGATAGAGGCTCAGATTGAGAAACCAGAGTGTCAAGATCAAATTCTAGTCAGATCCATTAAATTCACTTACGTGCTAATATCCTTGGGAAAGGTATGAATCCTTTTCTTCTACACCCAGCTATGAGTAAATAGCAGTATAGACTGGGTTTTATAGCCTTGGGTGGCAACTGGTCTAGGAGAAGGAAAACTCTGAATTCAAAACTGTATGTAGCCCTGGTGTAAGACATACTATACAGCAAAAGAAAGGATTGTTTGCATTGGCTCAATGATCTCAACTACAGTTGAATAATGATGATGAAAGTGCCACAGCCTCACTATGTTAGGTATTGCTGTTGTGGTTTCTATAGCAAGTAATTTTTACGAGGTGAAGTTGTTTACTCAGCACTCAAACAGTTTTGGATTTGGAATAGTCTTTGGCTGGAATTTGAACTTGACATGTCAATTACACTTACTGTGCCAATAACCATTATGTTCGCATCCATTATGAGACGAGTTCAATGTTTTCAGATTATTGCCATCAATTTATGTAGTTGTTCTTAACATCCCAGCATTTCAGCAATTTAATTCTACAGTTTTTTTAAGTTACATTTCTATGCATTAAATCTAATCTTTAAGCTGATTGTGTTTTTATATGATTTATTAACAAGAAGGACTGTTAAATTAAAAAAAAAAGAAAATTTATTTAAAGATGGCTGGAGAATTAACCAGTTGAATTTTTATGATGCTTTGAACAATTTGATTTGGTCTGGTTTATTTTGCTTTACGGTACATTAGCCTCAATGCAATGGGTTATTTAATGCCAACAAGTTTTAGGATTGGTTTGTATGAACAGAATATGTATTCTTTGTAAGAGATCAGTTTGTAGATCAGGTTTGGTTTATTCCAAACCTTATCTATATTTATACTTTCATAATATCTTAATCTATTTTTATACTTTTATAGTGTTTTGCCTCCAATTTGGGGGTTAACTAATTGCCCATAGCTGGGATGCTAGCAGGTGCTACCACCCCAGGTCAGGATGGACCTGGGAACAACAGCAATTAAGAGGTGGTTCCATGCTTCTCAAAACCTTCCACTCAGAGACCTTGCTGCCAGATGTAGTCTAATGTTATACCCAGGATGCAGAGCAATTTGAAAAGGTGCTGATGAACAAATCATTAACAATGTTCAAAGTAACAAACAAACCCATAAATGAAAACAGACATATGTACACATTTCTTCATACATACACACACATGTGTGTATGAAATGCTCCAAATATAATGTTTCCTATTTATTTCCAGAGAAACTACAACAGAGACAAGGAGCATAATAACACTGTTCAATAAAATAAGTTTTTATAAAAACTTGTAAAAAGGCATGAATCCATCTCTTCTTTAGGTCTATATTAAATATCAAAGCAGATAAGGTTCTCTAGCCTTGGTTGGTAACCAGTCTATGAAAAGGATCATTCTGAAATCAAAACTGTGAAAGAGACAATGGCAAACTACTCCATTACCTACATAATTACCTACATTCTTGAAGGACAAAGTTTTTAAGGAGGAGGAGAATTGATTGAATACAAAAAAATGCTAACAATTGAATACATACATTTTCCCTAGACATTGTTTTTGGCGGAGTTGGAATGTGCTGAGGAACTGATGCAGATGCTGGTGACTAAATCAAAGAAAGATTAAAAAAGAAAAAAAATCTAGATAATTTCCAATTCAAAAAAACAAACAAAAAAAAACAATAGATTCCAACCTGGAATTCAAAAATTATATATTTACATACATGTGTTATAATGCAATTATATCTAAGTTGATGCACATATATTATTCAAATTTAATAAAAGAAATATTGTCAATTATAATTCATATTTTGAATTTGTACTTCTTTGATCTTATTTTTATTGTTTTTTTTTATTGCAGATCTTCAGTCTATGATTGTTACGATAAAAAGCAAGAGAAATAAGATGAAAGAAATACATATCAATAGATATGAGTATGACTTACAAAAAAAAAGATGAATACCAGTTTCTACATAGCCCTAATAGAGAATGTAGTCTGTATTATAATACAGACTATATTCTCTATTAGTGCTATGTAGAAACTGGTATGCATATTTTATTTTTGTAAGTCATACTCATATCTATGTAAGGAGGTGTGGGTAACCTATTGGTTAAGAGCATCGAGAACTGATTCAATGAACCCAGCTCAAACTTCAGCTAATTTTTAGCTTTGCACTTGTGAAAATCATCAATTTTTCTTCTCTCTTCAATTATGGGTAAATTAAATAGCAGAGCAATAGGTACCTTTTAGTTCTAGGGTAGTCTAATCTTTGGTATCAGGCTAGTGAAAATTTCCAATTGTTACTATGACTGGGTCTCCATGGATCATTTGAGAAATGGAGGTAAAATAGAAATTGCCTCTTTTTCCATGCAGCAAGAGAATCATTTTTACTTTGCATTATATATATATATATATATATATATATATATATATATATATATATATATATATATATATATATATATATGATTAATATGAGTAAAAGTATGTCACTTAGCTGACTGATGTTACCTCCAGCATCCCAATTCTAGAGTTTTGTAGATGGATATGTTCATCCACTCTTCAGGGGGTATCAGCAATTTACTGCTTATATTTTTTCAAGTTTTTTACTTTTATGCATATTTAACACTGGTGTAAGTTTTCTTTTGTATTCTTTTGTGTTTGTGTGTGCACTGGTACAGTCATGCATGTGCTTCTGCAGGTATGCATTCACTCATGTTCATGCGTCTCTGTGGATGTATGTATGTGTAGGAAGATGTGATCATTTTGCCCTTTTCTTCGTTTTTTTTTTTTTTTTTTTTTTTGATGCACAGGAACATAGAAATCTCTTAATTTGTGTCCAGAAAGAGAAAGACCACTTAGTCCTTGTTAGGACATCTCCCTAAGAGAAGGAAAACTCTGATTTAAAACCTGCGATCACTTCAACACTTGAAATGTGGCAAACTGTGCACCAGTACTGTTTTCATGGAGAGAGTGTAAATTGTGCTGCACAATTAATGGCCACTATAAAAATGTCATATGCAAGTTACTCAGTAAACCCCAAATGTTTTGTGTTCTTGAAATCTTGTGCCATTAAAGGCAGAGGTAGGTGAAAGGTATAACTGGAAGTTCCAAGCTTAAACTTTGCACATGGGTATTGAAGGGTAAATGGGCATTTTGCACAACATTTGCAAGTAATTGTGTAACTCATCTCCTTCTTTCATAACAAAGCAGCCCTTTTTTTGGATGGCATTGCTTGCCTACAAGGGAGGAAAGATCAAGAAAATAAGGTCTAAATGTTTGCTTACTTGCTAAAGATACTGTTTACATTATTATATTTGCTGTGTTCTTACATTGAGCTCTCTTTGGATTTACAGTGTAACCCGGATATAAGAGAAATCCGGATATAAGAAAGATTTTATCTGGTCCCAAATTAGAGCCATACTTACCCAAACACAATAGACTAAACCCGGATATAAGAGAAACCCTGATATAAGAGACTTATTCTCCGGTCTCGACAACTCTCTTATATCCAGGTTACACCTTATATATATATTCAAGGGATACAGCTCGCTAACATCAACCATCAGCTTAGTTTAACAATATAAAAAGAAATGCTTTGTGTCAGAAAAGCCTTATCAAGCATTAAAGACTATGGAATTATTTATTTTGAGAATTTAAAAATTTTTTCTTGTTTTATTACATTAAAAAATGATGGTTCAAGATTATAAATATATATATATATATATATGTTTTAGGGAAAAAACTATGACAAAGTGGAAAGAGTTTTTGTTAGATGTGTTTTGTCCTTTAGGACTTCATCAGACTAAATAGAGCCATGCATCACACAAAAACTGTGAAAGACTTTTTTCCATAAAATTGGTCTTCATAGATAAAAATTTACATATCATTTTTTCAAAATTATATATATATATATATATATATATATATATTGTAAAGGTAATAAATCCATTGTATATAATGCAAGTGGATCCTCATAATATTATAATTGATCCACAAAAAGAGCTCAATGTATTTATTATTACAGAGCAAATAAATAGTAGTACACAATAAAATCCAAAATTACCTCATATGGGGAATAGATCTATATCAGCTGACAAAACTTTGTCAGTCTTATACAAACCCTATATATTTATATATATATATATATATATATATATATATATATATATATATATATAGGGTCAGATGAAAAAATATACATATGTGCACAAATACTTGCTTGCATGGGATAAAGAGAGTTATCCCCCTTGATACCTGGTTCATTTTTGGATTTAAATTTTAAATTTAAATAATTTTTTTAATCCTTCGCCTTTAAGAATTTGAATGATATAAATTATAAATAATTAATTCTAATATTTTAGCCAATAATTAAATAGACAAGTTTTAACAGACAATTTTGAATCATCATCACAAGAATGCAAATACTAGAACGTTCAGAATAATCTCCACACCAGAAGATTGCAGGAACTGCATGAAATTCTGAGTCATTCTATCAACAATGGATATTATGTATATTCACTAATATATATATATATATATAATAGGTCAGTATTATGCATTTTTAATTTTCAGAATATAAGTAGATTGCTTAAAAGTTGCTATATTTATAAGAAAAGAATGTTCAATATTGGAGAGAGAGCTTTTATAGATATAAATAATGTGGACATAGTTTAACATCTCAAGTGACTTTCACATCATAATATATATATATATATATATATATATATATATATATATATATATCAAATATGTGGTGCAGTTCAATTTATATTATATATTACAATGAATCATTCATACAAAAAGTAAATTAGTAAAGTTAATGATATAAAATCCCTTCGCTAACAAAATTTTAAAGATGCATTAACCTACTAATCACTTGATGAATGTTATGATCCTTGTTTTTTAAAATTATAAGCTGTATTAGGTCTTTCTTAAATACACAAGTACTTTCAACTGTACTTTCAGTCATCTTCAGGCATGGAAATTATTGTGTTTTTGGTAAAATTTAGGTAGCATCCAAGACGAAAAAATACAATTGCAATTTATTTCTATCAAAACTTTGGGATGAGGTGTTGCCACTATTTAAATTTGGACTAATTTTATCATCTCTGTTATTATCATCACAACATTTTGACTGTTGTGCTCTCCACCCTTCCTCAGGTATCTGTTGGTAACTTTCAAGAAATTTTGAATCAAACCATTTATTTAATTTACAGGGTAGATCATTCACATCCCGCTGTCCATATTTAGATAGCAGTAAAAAAGAGAAGTGTCAGGCAGAGGAGGTCAAGTATAACAACAAGGTAGCAGCAACTGTAGGTATGCAATAAGAATATCAGGTTTAAGGTATACAGTTATAGATTCAAGATTGTCCCACAGGTTCAAATATTTGTGAGTTCAATTCCTGGGCAAAGTAATGCAAACTCAAATTCAGTAGAAACAGGACTAACAATAACTAACCATTATTAAAAAGAGAAGATGAGATATTCCTTGAGATGGACAGTGGAATGAGAATGATCTCTCACAATAGATTAAATTCCCTGAAGAAGGTCATGGGTACAATAAACAAAATGTTGCAATAATAATAAAAACATGAGGATATCTAAATCATATAAATAATATCAGTGGTTTCTAATATATTTTACCTCAAAGATATATGATTTTTTAACATTTAACTCTAAACAGACATGTACTTTTCCTCTTTTGCAACAAGTAACACATATTTTTCTAGTAAGAACTATCTAACGTTTCACACACATCTCCATACATCTTTTATGCACTAATGACATGATTTTTTACCCACTAAGCAGACTCTTCTATGCTTAAAATCTAAAAACATCCAAATTCAAAACTGCTATTCAGTTTACCTCTGTGACTCCTTTAAGGATTTCAATGAACTTTGGAAGATAAATTCTGTTTATATGTTCTGGATCCAACATAACACACACTTCTTGGTATTCTCTTTCATTCAGACAGTAATACAGCTTTTTCACTTCAGCCTCAATATCTAACCGTGTTAGCCAGCCTCGTCCACGCTGGAAAAAAACAAAAAAAAGAAAAACAGAACATGGATCTGAAAATAAAATTATTCATGGTTACAGATATAAATATAGATTCAATGTTTAGGCACACTGATTGAGCAACCATATATATATATATATATATATATATATATATATATATATATATATATATATATATATATATATTATATAATTATTTACTATTTTAAAAATATGGTCTAATTGCTACATAGGAATTACTGTGTTTCAAAAAAGAAACTAAAAATTTTAAATTTAATTATAAAATTAAATTTAAAAATCCATAGTTCCATTCCATTATCAAGCAGTTTTTTGAATAACCTAATTAAAAAGTTTACTTCACTTATAAGCACAGACAATTTTAATATTTTAAACTGCTATGGTTACAGAAAAAATTCAATCATTTTGATAAGGGATGTTTGGGTGTTAATTTCACCAGAAATTATGTATCAAATATAAGTTACTTTCAAAATCAGGTTAAGTTAAGGTGGGGTATGGTGCCTGCTCACAAACAATGACATCTATTTTTCACATGTCATCTGGGTTTTTCAATGATAAAAAGTTTTTGGCATTTTTACTCGGCCGCTTAATTTATAATATGTTATATTCCATGCTAACAGGAATCTATACTTGAAAAACATGGTGGATAAAATAAGTAAAGGTTTATTGTAAAAACCAGTACAATAAGAATAAAGGTAACAGTTATGCACAAGGTCGTCGCAAGTCAATCCAGTAGTGAGTGCTACTATTGGAAGGTCGGTAGTTCTTGCGTAAGTCTGAGTTGTACTCAACAGATTCCAGCTAGTATATTTAGCTACCCTCCCACAAGGGTTGCATGTGGTACAAGACCAGTTTGATGTGGGTTCTCCAAGCCCGTAGGCTCATCCAAAAATATTCCCTTTTTGAACCCGCATAACTGGGTTCAAGGGCAGTCTACCTCCCTGAATGAGACTCTGCCCTATGGCAGAGCCTCGTCCGGGTTCCTCTCTGCCTTCAGATTCCAGCTAGTCTCTGTAGTCCGTTGACTTACAGATACTTATAGGTAGTTACTACCTATAGTGTAGTCACTCATGGGGGTGACAGGTTATTCCATTAGATCATCATAATATGTGTGTGTGTGTGTGTGTAAAGGCGAATATTGAAAACGACATTTTGTGTCAACTAATTTTAATGATCAACTTTTCCATATTATGAATAATCCTTCTCAGACAAGGAAGAAATTCCTTCAAAAATTATCTGAAGTTAATTTTGGAAGAAAAGTACAAGTATAATCCTTTCTTAAGCCATCATCATGATAGATCAAGACAATTGGTGAATTTCATAGAACTAATGAGTCTTGTGATGAGCACAATGAGCAGTCTGACTTATGTGTGTTTTTCTTTTTTATATACATTTGAGGATGTGGACTCTTATAATTGTTTTTATTTATTGATGGTTGCTGTTGTTTGAATATTGCTTCAAAGATCATAAGTCTGTTTACTATTTGATTTTGATAGTATCTTTTTTTTATTGTTTGTGAGTAGCTGTCATATATTACCAAAATCAAATGTACCACAATTACAAAAAAAAAAGACGAAACAGCAAATAAAAATCATACATAGATATATAAAACTAGTCAATAGTGTACAAATCTACAATTATATTGCTACCTCTACTCTAAATCTTCATATCATACCATTTATTTTTCACTACCTTATAATAGTCTTCAATTAATTTGAAGTGTAAAATGAAAAACATCTTTTTTTTTTCATGTTATTTATCATGTTATTATCATATTATCATGATATCATGTTATTATCATATTATCATGATATCATGTTATTTATCATAACAGTGAAAAGCTATTCAACCTAGGAAGTTGTGATAATGAACAACAATAAAAGACAAAATATTTCTTATGAAAATGCTTCATTGCAGATTTCAATTAAGTTATATTATCTTTCATCTTTCTTACTGTTGATATTTATTAAGCATGATATAGCAAAAGGAGCAATAAAGATGATTTTTTTTTTAAGTAAGGGGAGTTTACCAACCTTTAAAATCAACTTTCAAAATCCCAGTTTCAACCATAATTGGAACATTTAACTTTTACACTGTGTTAGTAGGGTATTGGAATAACCTTTCTCATTTGTTTTTTATCATTTTCATTTCATTATTACATATTTTTAAGAGCACAAAAGATTAATATTACTAATGTATACTTTGTCACTGAAGCCTGTTGGCTTTTTACAGTCAAACAATGCAACAAATTCAAAGAAATTGTGTAATGATATAAAAACTTACATGATCTAACTTTCTGAAAGCATTTTCAATTGATCCATATTGAAAGATGAGGCTTTGACTAAGGTGGAACATCACAGTTTTGGTATCAACATAAGTATTGGTATTTTTCAAAGGGATTATTTCTCTGTTGAATACAGTATAATGACATTAAATGAATTGATAATTATTATTGATTTTTAACTGATTCTTTATTCCCCCAAATTCAGCCATCTTTGTTTAATTATACATTAGTATTAGTTGTAATATTATTCAAATAACTTACATGAAGCATTGTCATTTATTTTTAATTTTTAACTCTTATTTCTTCCATCTTATTTCTGTTACTTTTTATCCCAAATCTTAATCATTCATGATAATTGCTTGAGAAAATTCTTCCTGTTAAGTATAAAATATAAGGCTACATTATCCTTCCTTTTAGTGTATAGCAATGTTAAAACTTTTTGCTAGATAATCCTGTCAACAGTAGCAATCACTTTTTTTTTATATATGTCCAGTGGTTGCTGCTGCTGATAGGGTTATGAATGCATGTATGTATAATGAAATGGTTTAACATCTGCTACAAGTTTAAGAGAAATTAAAGTATCTTCTAAAAGTATAAATTAAATTACTGCTAAATTACTTCATCATGGTAAGATTATGTCAATGCTTCAAATGTCTAAAAGATATTCTTGGAGGTACAGAATTTAAGGAAAGCTACAAAAACAGAAATGTTAATTTCAAAACAGAGAGGAAGATAAATGACAACAAATAATTACAATCACCATAAATGGCAATTTGAAAGAAGAAATATATAAGAAAGGCTGCTTAGATTTGATGAAAGTCCTTGAGACCAATTTCATCAAATCTAAGCAACCATCTTTGTGTAAACAAAAAGAATAGTTGTTGGCTTTCATTGTGATTAAATTGTAATATAAATATACCTATGTTAATATATTAATAATATATATGCATTTCATATTATCAATTTATTCCTTTTTGAGTCGAGTTGCATCGCTATTTTATGTTTTCTAGAATGAGCTCTAATGAAAGAGGTGTAAGAACTAGTCCGCTTTTTCTAATTTATTTACTTATTTCTCCTCTTTCTGAATATATATTTTTTCAGATGTACAATGCATAATGAACGAAAAAAAAGCCCCTTTTTCAACAACTGTATAGAATATCTGTAGAATGGGTCAGCTAGAACGTTGTGGTAATCAACATCACAAAGGGGTTAAATATCTGAACAATATTTGCAATGTCAGTGATAACAACTTTAATTATGGTAAATAATGGGAGATAACTCAGTTATAATTCTTTCTGCGGAATAGGTTTATTTAGTATTCACGAAAAAAAAAAAAAAGAATAATAAAGGCATTTTAATCCCGTCACATGTTACTTTTTTAAGTCTTGTTTTTTTATAATTCAACCATATTTCTCTCTTTAGTACATAAAAATTTCCATTGCTATAAAGGAAACAGAAAAGGGTTTTCAATCGAAAAACCCTTAGCAATGCGTCTAATAATGTTTGCAAAAAACTATTAATCAAAGTCCATCTGAATTTTGATCTATAATTTTCACTGAATTGATCTCCTTCTCTGCTAATGAATTTATTTTGAAAATTAAATATTTGTTGTGTAAACAAACATATTTTTTCCAAGATTAGACTATGATCTTATTGATGTATCTATGGAAGTAAAGAAAATGATATAAATTTTTATATATCAGAACAATTTTGGGAAAATTAATAACAAAATGGAAAATTTTTTCGTGTGACACATTTCATGCATTATCATTATGTTCAAAATGTGGGGGGTACGTAGCAAAATGGATAAATATATAAACAAAAATAAATTTAATGAAATTGGCTAGCCTATATGCCTAAACACATTATTAAAAAAAAAAATTTTAATTTAAAATTTTAGTGTCCCCTCTCCTTTGTGTGCACATGTTGTTACATCAACATAAATATTAGTTTTGTCTAATGAAGTGCTAAACCATGAAACACACTACACAAATTTTTTTTACACATGATGTATCTATATATACATACATGTATTTCAAGAACTATTTGAAATATTTATTAACTCAAGAGTCACTCTATTACTATGCAAAACACTAATAAATCAAACAGCATTCAGTTTTACTTTCAAATGGTTCTGAAAAATATCAGCTTACTTTGGAATGTTTTTGTATTCTACTGTTTTAAAAGAAGTCTTCTCTTTTGGGCATTGAAAATTGGTGAGAAAAACCTGCCACGCAATTAAACCTTTAGGTTGAATACCAAGGCTGAAAAAAGAGTATAAGGGTGTATGATTTGAAAAAGAAATCTATTCAATGAAAGCCTGTTACTCAATAAGAATAAGACTATTTTTTTAAAAAAACAAGACAATTAGAAAAATGAAAGCAAAATCAGAAATTAAACATTTTTCATAAAATTTAATGTAAATCTCCCCATATAGTTTTTTTTTTTTTTTTAACTACTTAAAAAGTATCCAACATTGTGAAAATAGAAGATCTGCCAAGAAAGGTGAAATTTTGTAAGAATCTCGAAGTAAATTTACTGAGGATGATCTAGCAATTAGAGCACTTTCTATACATTCTCATCTTAGTAAACTGTTTTCTCTTTTAATTAAAGAAGCCTTTCTTAAATAAAAATTACAAATGGCCAGACTCGTTACATTGAGCAACTAATGCATTGTGTTGTTTTGTAAAAGTAATTTTTCTGTTGATCAATATGAATTTTATTTACACTATTTACATTATTCAGACTATTGTCTTCATCTTTGTCACCATGTTTATCACAATGTTTCAGCCAGAGTGTACAACGGCCAAAATGTTGTGATAAATATGGCAGAAAAGATGAGGACAATAGTCTGAATAATGTAAATAGTGTACATAATACCTCATCTCAGAAATATAGACAGATAATGAATTTTATTTTAAAAACAGTTCATTACAATGCACATAATCTTTTAAGTACAATGCACACAGTATTTTGTTTTTTTTTGTATGTTGTGGTTACCAAATAAAACACCACAGAATCTTGTGAATAGAATTAACAAAATTATCACGTTATCCACTTAATGTTAATAAATATTTAACTATTAATGTAGAATTTATCATCATCATCATCATCATCATCCCCTTGACTTTTGTAATCATAGAGGGATCTAAATGCAGAAGCCACACTAAATCTCCACAACAAATCTCAACAGCAGCCTTCAGTAATTCTGGTATAGGCATACATGTCCATTGTTTGACATTGTTCAACCACTTTTTACAATGGCGTCCTCTCCTACGTCCACCTCCAACAATGCCTTGCATGGTCTTGCACAGGCTGTCATGACTTGTAACATGTCCAAACCACACCATTTTCCTTCATTTGACAGTGGTGAGTAGAGGTTCCTGGTGGCCCACAAAACTTTCAGCCCTTTTCCACACAGATTCATTGGTTTTATGTTCCCAATAGAAGATGCCAAGGAGTTTTCTCATGCATATGTCCTCAAACGCTTGGATGCTTCTCTCTGTTTCTGCCAACAGTGTCCACATTTCATATCCATATCGGAGAATAGAGGCTACCAGCAATTTGTACAGTCTGTACTTTGTTTGAAAGCTGATTTTGCTTCTTCATATTCTTGCCAATTTGGCCATTGTTGACATGGCTGCAGCAATCCGTGCACAGATTTCCGAGTTGCAGGTACCATCATCAGATAAGATTGCTCCTAAGTATTTAAAATGGGACACCTCCTCCAGTGAATTCCCATTCATGGTAATGTTTATACAGGTGTAGAATTTATACAATTAATTTAACATTTTATCTAATATATAAATCTTAATATTATTTTAGTATGTGTATTTAACTACACAACTAGATCGAGGTGATATGACAAAAGATTAATTTTTTTGTAAGCAAGATTTGGTAGCTGTATAAAAATTGCTCAAGCCCCCTCTGTACTTTCCCTTTTAGAGACATCTCAGATAAAGAGTAATAACTACAGCCCCCTCCTGAAAGAAAGGTAATGCTTGAGAGGACAGCCAGCTGAGGCTTGAGCACATAATTAGTATGGTTGTTTATAAGAAATGATGTAGCACTACAAAGCAAAGGAAAGGACCTTGGTCCACACAATACTGGATATCAATGTCTGTTTGATAACAATTAAAAATAATATTATCATTGTCAAAGTTCAGTATAATTTGTAACATGTTACTTGAAGAGCAGGTGGACACCACCAAATAATCTCCATATTCCTGAGAAGTGCTATCATGGACCCATAGTCTGGAGAAATGCCACCATGGGCCCATAGTCTGGAGAAATGCCATCATGGACCCATAGTCTGGAGAAATGCCATCATGGACCCATAGTCTGGAGAAATGCCATCATGGATTCATAGTCTGGAGAAACGCCATCATGGACCCATACTCCCAAGAAATGCTATCAGGGCCCCAGCATGAATGATTCTATCAATCATATAAGTTGATTGTAAATATACTTGTTACAACTGACATACATTTATAGAATTAATTTTTACAATTTATGTAGATAAAAATATTTTATACAAGACCTTATCAATTAAGATTTTATAATCTTAAAATGTGCTGCTAACCTATGCATACATTTCTGTAATGCATCTATAAAAATAAATAAAATTTTGTATGGAAAAACTTGTATTAGAAATTCAAAATTTCACAATCTCAAATGGCAGAAATATTAAATGCAACAAATTATTCAAATGTAAGTAAGATGATGCACTAAAATAAGTAACTAAGTAATTGTTTTAAGTTCACTGAATATTGGTGTCTATTAAATACCACTCCCATCTGATAAAAGTTTTTTATATTTATTTGCATAAGCATTTCATACACTAGATGTAAAAATTATGAAACTGATGTATACTGAATGGACCCATCTATTCTCAGTGTTTTATAACTTTATTGCTTGTTAAGTTGTATATATGTAAATAAAACGTTCTAACATATTCCTCTATCTGCGTGTTTTCCTTTTCAACTAAAATACAGACATATTTAACATCAGTTCAAAAAATATTTGATATACAACTATGGTTCTTAATATATTTTCTTATTTTTCATCATTTAATTTCTTTACATTTATTTATTTACACTATTTACATTGTTCAGGCTGTTGCCCTCATCTTTATAGTCATATTCATGACATTTTGGCCATTGTACAAACCGGCCTTCTTCAGGTGATAAATGTTGGAATTTCAAACCAAATTCTTTAGTCCTATAGTCCCGAGAAATGCCATCAGGGACCCATGCTCCCAAGAAATGCCATCAGGGACCCATGCTCCCAAGAAATGCCATCAGGGACCCATGCTCCCAAGAAATGCCATCAAGGACCCATGCTCCCAAGAAATGCTATCAAAACCCAGAATGAATGATTCTAACAATCATGTGGTAAGTTGATTATATGCGAACTTGTTACAATTGACATACATTTATAAGATTAATTATTACAATTTATATAGATAAAAATAGCCTTATCAATTAAGATTTTATAATATACATTAGAATTTTGAACCAAACCTTTTATTTTGTCTACCAGGGTAGATTGTTCTAGTTCCACGTGCCATGCCTTTTCTGGATATCTCAGTTTCAGTTAATTCCCTTTTGTAACTCAATACTCCAATTTTTTTTTTTTTTTCACCTCTGCTGTTGCCTTGTCCTGGGTAAGATGTTAAATTACATCTGCGTCCTGGATAAGACATTAAACTACATCCACATTATGGGTAAGACGTTAAACTATGTCCAGCAGCAAGGCCTCTAATCAAGAGGTTTTGAGGAGCATGGAACCACCTCTTAATTTCTGGTGTTCCCAGGTCCACCCTGAACCAGGGTGGTAGCACCTGTTAGGGTTCCAGCTATGAGCAAATAGTTAACTATTACCAGCAATACTTTTTGAAAAAATTATTACCAGCAATACAATTTTGAAGGAAATATATTACCAGAAACAGATTTTTGACAAAACAAAATATTACCAGCAATAAAAATTTTTGTCAGCATTAAATAACCCATTGAAGTTGATATGCTGTAAAACAAAATAAACTAAACCAAACTCTGCAGCCTATGGACCAGGGCCAGCTTATCCTTCAGGTTAGTATAGGCTGCAGCCTAGGGCCTCTCAAGTTTTTACAATGCAATGATTATAATTTTCTTAATGTTATAACTTCTAAATAGGTTCATAAACCAAAATGATATCAATATGACAAATTGACTTATGACTTATTTAACTTTGCAGGAAGCAAAGCAAGGAAAAGAATGTTTTAGTTTGTGTCATTGTGTTTCAAGTAGATAGCATGTTTGATTTTAGTTCAGAATGTTTAAATCTCAGACATTTTTATAAAGCAGTGATTTTAATTTTCTAGAAGTTATAACATCTAAATAGTTTCATAAACTGAAATGATAACAGTATGACAAACTCATTTATTTTGATTGTTTTATAATGCTGGTTATAAAAGATCTGTATGAAATATGAGATAATTTGGTTTGCAATAATTAGTAAAATAGTGGTATTTCTTAAAGAACATTTTTATTGACAAACAAAAGATTGCTATTCTAGTTTACTTAAAGAATTTGCAATAAGTTTAATTCAAGCTATGTAAATGTTACTAAAATGTATCATGAGTAAAAAAAATATTCAAGACAGGTGTAGGCATTTAAAGGGTGGTTCTATATAATTTCATATAATTTCCCTAGCCTATGGGCCCCAAAATGACAAAATCCTGTCCTGGTTATCTGCAAGGATTATCTCCGTTATTAAGTTGAAACCAATTTGTTCATCAGTCTTGTAAAATAAGTTTCAAAATAAAAGCCAAATACATGAAAAGAAATTACCATTTCATGAGATGCCCAAAAACTTCATCTGACATGGGGTTCATGTAGGATTCTAAAATCTGCCTCAGGTCATCTATAGAAACAAATCCTTGGAGTTTGGGGTCAGCATTTTCAAATGCTTTACGGATTCTATAGTGATGACGACAAATCTAAAATCAAAAAGAAAAGCAACTGTGTATGAAAAATATTTTGAAGAATTGAATGTGATTTAACCAATTTAAAACCTTTCATCAGCAAATAGTACAAAGGGATAAGCTAATGGGAAAGGCATGAATCCACCTCACCCTGCATTTTATATATAGTAAATAGGGGCAAAGGTTTTCTGGCACCATTATCCATCAGAATGAAAAATTGAATCAGAATACAGAGTTTCATTACTAATGTGCTTTAGGAAAGGCATGAAACTACTTCTCCCTACATTCTATCTCAACAATATGCATGTTGATAAATTGTCTATTCACTATGCCACAAGAACAAAGTTGGTGAGAGAACATTTGTGCAAACCACACATCCAAACCTACTTAGGCTCAGACAGGAATAAATAGCTGTTACACACATTGCCAGCCTTGACATGGGCCTGCCATCAGCAAATACTTAATGCAATATCAATAGTAATTTAGTTGTTTGTCAATAAAATAGAATTAATAGTACTTAAGCTGACTATCACTGGATGATTGTGCATTATTAGGTGGCACCCATCTCCTCTCAAAATCTTTTTTATTGTAAGTTTTCTAAACAGGGTATACTGGTAATTCCCTGTTCTTCATTTAGCTTAGCTTTACTAAAATTTTCCTTTTTGATGTGCATTTATGTAGATATTAGTTTGGAGTTTTAAAATAAGTGCATTTACCAAATGTATTAATATTAGACAACTATATGTAACCAAATTACTAGAACAGTGTTTCTCAAACTTTTTTACTTCAGGGCACACATGTAGAATAAAGAAAATTTTTGGCGTTCACTTTAAATTCTAAATAGGAAAAAATTAGTTTTATTTGTTTTTTAATTATAAATTTTTTAAAATATAATCTTATTTAATTTTAATATAAATTTTCTAAATATAACTTATTTTTAATTTATAAAATATATTTTACTTTTAAGTATTAATTTATCTTTGGAAGAGTTATTTTAAGTAGGAACTTGTTTAACCTTATCTATATAATTTTATTTTAAGAAAAAACACTTTTTGTTCCTCTCTTAGTTTCAAATTAACACTCCATTCTTCATATAAAAATAATGTTAGAAGGTTAATATCCAGGTTTAATTTTATAAAACCTCTTCCCTTCCACTCTCCCCTGACCACTTGTTTGTGCCTTTTGTCTGACTGAAACATTGAAATGGATAAATTCTGTATCAATTTTTTGAATGCTGTCACAGTTAAATTTCTAATTCCGAAACAAACTCAGTCTGTATACCAGGGTTGAATAAGACTGTTGACAAAGTTTTTGTTAGTTGAAATAGGTCTATACCCCATATGAGGTAATTTTGGATTCTATGGTTTACTACTATATATATATATATATATATATATATATATATGGCCTGGACCAAATAAATATGTTGAAAAGCCAGTTCTTATCTGATCACCGAAGTTAGGCAACATTGAGCCTAGTCAGTACCTAGATGGGTGACAGCTTGGGAATGCCAGGCACTGTAAGCTTGGAGGTGCAGATGGTGTAATGGATTACCATTCAGAATGAGAAGTTGAAGAGCCAAGTTTAAATTCCAGTCAGGTTCATTACATTCACTTAAGTGCAAATACCTTTGGGAAAAGTACCAATCCACCTCTTCTCCCTCCACCTATGAGTTAAATGTTAAAACTTGTATCTGAACATTATCTCAAAAAAAAAAAAAAAAAAAAAAAAAAAAGAAAAAATGGTTGATACAATATTCACTCACAAAAAAACAAAAGAATTATTCTTACAAAATAAAATATTTTGGTTTTAAATAGCCTACAAAAAGGTTGATAAGCCATAAAAAAAAACAATCAATAAACCAAATAAATAATATGGAAACTATTGTTTTTTATATAACTGAACAATGAAAGTGAGCAGTTGTCATTCCAGTCTTACTAGCTGGTATGTGTAGAAGGCAAGAAACTCTGTGAGTGGGGTGTGACAAACTTTTATCAGTTTGAAGAAGCCTGTCAGTGTGAACAATTACAAGAATAACAGGTCTTTTTCTATTGGTCGCAATTTAGCAATGTGATCATCAATAGACTTCATGGCATTCTTGATCTCTGCATAAGCTACAGCAAATTTAATACCTATATGTTTTCAGATTTTTTTTGATTCTGTGGTGAATTTTACTGAAAACAAGGATACAAAAAGGGAGACAGTATTTAGTAAAAATTAATTTTTCCAGATAAAGATAAAATGTATGAGGAATTAGCAGTAATTATCTCTCCATTTATTTATAGTTGTAATATATCAAAATTCAGAACTTCCTAAATTCACTTCTCATGACAATATGCTATATTTCTGTTCTTTAATATACATACTGAAGTACATTGATACTCCTTCTGCACACAGTATCATAACTCAGCTGCTGGTAGATGAAAATGGTCAAACATTTCATGATGAAACCCTGTATTTATGGAGTTCCTGTCACTTTCACTTGTAGTAGAATTGTTTGAGACAATACAAATTTGCTTAACAGTAAGCTTTAATGAACTCAGCATAGCAGAAGAGTTCTCCTGACTATATGTGTTCAGTACTGATCCATTAATAAGGTAAGTGGATCATACCACATAAATTAATGACAACCTTCTGTTTATTTTAAAAATCTTGACAAGTGAAAATTTATCTTGGATCTTGGGTCAAAGATGACACTGACACTTTTAAAAGAATATAATAACACATATGTGGTCCCTACCTTTTGTCTTTTTGTAGTTTTCATTGTCAATAATAATAGGAATTAAAATTTATAGCTTCCAACTTGTTAGTGTCATAAAATTTACTAAGTTTGACGACACAGATTTACAAGTGTGGGGTATCCACTGAGGATCAAACTCACTACAGTAAAGCACAAGAATGGCATTTTTTGCATCAAGGCTTAGCCTAACCATTCACTGTCAGGAATACAACCTGACTTCTGAATCATGGAGGGTGGCTCAGGACCTTGTTATACAAACAAAATAAGAAAATGTTATTTTCTGCACACAGGGTCCAAGCATCACATCCAGTCCACAAATCAAGTTCCCCCTCTCCCCAATGAAAGCAATATAGGGGCCAATTACGAATGTTCCCACTGGAAAAGGAGATGACCCAGAGGGCTTTCAGATCTACTTAAAAGCAGGCCTCTTGCAACAAACAAAGCAGTTGTGGTCCATAAGGCAACCTGCTGACACACAGGGTGCTGCTGCCATCACCAGCATGACCACTCCTCTAAACACAACTGTTACTACTCCCAGGCTTGACTAATCGCACCCAACTCTCAATCGATGAGCACACACGTCAGACCCAACCAACAACTATGTCCTGTAACCTCAGTCAAACCAAATAAGAAACTGGTCAACTCCTGGTGCTATCCTCCTTACACCTAATTGCCTTCTTGGTGATCAGCAACTGATATCGACCTTTCCTCCAATTTTCCAACAACTATAATATATAGTGTATATTAAATGAATATAAATTGTTTAAAAACATAATCTTTATTATTCATTTCCTCTCACAACCAGACACTTGTTATAACAACTTGTACAACTCCTTACTCATCTTAAAAAAAAATTATAAAAAATAAAATATAACACACACATCTCATTCCTTAAAAGAAACCATTATAATTTGTATCAATTACAATGACTAAACATTTTAATGTTTGGTTTTTCCAGAAATTTCTCCTTGAAAGAATCTTACCACATCTCTCAATTTTAGCTCAAGACGTCGCAAAATCTCTTTTTCATCAGAAGGTGTGAGTTGAAAGACTTTTTGGTAAGGTGGCCATGTGCTTGCTGGAAGAAAATTGAAATGTTAAAATTAACATCGAGAATAGAGATAATTTATTTCCCTCACAGTGTCTTTCATTAACAAAAAAAATAAAAAACTTTAAGAAAAATGAACCAGATTTTTTTTTTTAAAAGTCTGCAAAATATAAAATTACCACATGGATTAAAAATGGTTACTATAGAGAATTTTGATATTGGCATCGATTGAAATGGAAACATATTTTAAGTTTAAAATGCTAAACTGAAATTCCTCACCTGGCTAAAATTCCTCTCAGTAGATTTGAAATTCCTACCTCTGTATCTAAGTACATGCTGTTTGAGAATTGCTACTCTAGTGATACAATAAATACTAAAAGCATATATAGAATTCATTGGAAATTATTTCACTACAGAAATACATTACAAATTATTTTAATACTATCTCTTTATTTAACCTGTAATATGGGGAGGATATATTAAACAAATAATCTTGTCATTGTTCTTTTTACTATTATACTTATGATTTATATATAAGTTTGAAAAATTTCCCAAATTATGACAAAACTTCCTTCCTTTAGATTTGAAATTCCTCCCCTAAGAGCCAAGTATCTCTTTTTTGACACAAATTATATTAAATGTTGCCATTTTTATCAAATTGTTAAATAATATAATCATACTGTCAAAAATAGTTCTTGGAAAATAGACTCCTAAAAGATTTAAAAAAAAAAAACTTCTATATGTCTTAACTTTATATCAGAAATACTGACTAAAGTCTTTGGTAAAAAATATTCTCAAAATAGTCTAATGTGACATTAAATTAAGTTCTAGTAATCTAATTTGCAGTTAGAGAAACAATTTTAACTATTCCATTTCCTTTTGGATGTTGTTTTTCACTACCAAATATTTTGTCTTTGTCACTTGTTATTATATCTATCTGTAACTTCATATTACATTATTTGTTATATTTCTATCTTTGTTATACATTTTGTGTAATACAAATTAAATCCTTGTAGTTAAAGTATGTATTTATCAGATATTGCAAATATACCATCTCCAGTTGATCCTAAGATTTGATTTAGTCCAGGTTAGGTGGTAAGAGATATTTTCAGGCAAGAACTCATGATCTCTGGTTGTACATTGAACTGTTAAAATTTGGTACACTGGATTGTTGAGCATGCATTCATTCTCAATGCAATATTTTTACTGTTGAAATGCATGAGAAGTATGACTAAATTGGTCAATATCTGACAACTATGAAAAATGCTGACCAGTTGATTCTTTAAATTTTCTGAAACAAAAATGGCCTCAGACATGAAAGAAGAAACCACTGAAGTTTGAAACTTATGTTGATGAAAGTAGATAAAATTTCTTTGAAACAATATGGCTCACAAAAGAGTCACACAATGAGACAATGTAAAAGGATTTCCTTGCATTTGTCAATAAAACAACTTTTGATAAAATCATGCAAACTCTCAAATTAATGCAAAAGTGTTGGTTTCAATCCTGCTAGAAATGACTTAAAACACTTCCCTCTCCCCAATTTATAGGCAAAAGCACACAAATGCATACTGGGATTTTTTCCTCACAGATAAAATAGGCCAGTTCTCAGTTTTATCTGACTCAGTCCTGGTCTGTCTTGTCTTGAAGTCAGAATGTTATGTTCACTTGTGTGAACTTGCTTTTGTGTGTCAGCCCCAATTCTTAGTTTGTAATCTTTTTGCCATATAACTGTTGCTTTGTCTTATTACCATTAATTTACCTTGCATATATTTTTTTGCTTGCTTTATATTATGTTTTCCTTTTCTTGTTTTTGATTATTACAAACTTTGTTAATTCTGTTTGTTGGACAGTTCTGTTATTTATTTTGCATTTAACCATGGCTACAAGCTCCACAGAAAGACATATGAAAAACAAGTTGAATATAGAAAATATTTAAACATAGCATTCAGTGAAAACATTTACAGAAGTTAAATGATGCAATGAAAAATATGATTCAACTCTAAATGTATAAAATTAATATCAGCAATGAGTAAACACAAAGGGATATAAATAACAGTTCCTTTTATACAAAAGTCTTTTCTGGAATGAAGTTTCCTGTTTAAAATCATACAATTCAAGTAAATAAAACACTTCTTGGATAAGCAAAGAAAGTGAAAGAATAATCTATAGGTATTTAAGTGAGAGTGCACGTGTGTAATTGAAAGAAAAATTCATAAGTTTAGACTGAGAATTTTCTTTCCCTCAAATGAAGTGACACAGTATCCTGTTACTGAATGGCCATCTGCAGTTGTCTACTAGAGATATGACTGCTGCATTTATAAGGAATGTGTAGATGTTGTAGTAAGCAAGTGAATAAAATTTATTTTTTTTCTAGCCAGCCAGTTGTGTTTCTTAAAAAAAATAATATTTGTAATGACTCATAAATTATTACAGCTATGGCACATCTATAGCATAGCCAAGAAAGTTTCTTTCTGCAAAATTTAACAATCCAAGTCCTTATTGTTTCTGAAATCATACTAAAAAAGTACAAATTTTTGTAGCAAGATTAATGATTTTTCTGATGAAAATGATGAAAAGCACAACATTGTCATCAGTGACTAACTTAATTTTTACATGTGCTTCACTTGTAACAGGTTTATCAATGAAAGACCTCAAACAGTAAGATTAATGTTAAATGATCCCTTGATTGATACTCACATAGTGTATCTCCTGTCACATTCAATACACTAATAATGTCTTTGATCTTCCAGTAGTTCTACCTTTTTATACAATTTATTTTGCATTATAAGGTGGTACAAATACAACACCAGCAATAGTTGTAGAATATTAAATTTATTATTTAACAGTTAATAACAAAACAGCAACAAGAGTCCTAAGTAGAATTAAAAATTTCCACTCACTTGGTTGTATTACTATGCCTGTTTTAGGGTCCCAATAATCCGTATCTGAAGGCACTGAATGGGGAAAAAAAAAGTAAGTTATACAAAGACATAATTATATTGTTCAAAACATAGAAGAATTGGTAGAATCTTAATTCAATATTGGCTGTAAAACCTAAAATTTAAAGTTTCCATAGAATTGACTCCATAATACATTAGATTCAAAATGTATGACAAAATGGAAAAAGTTTTCTTGTGATGCATTTTGTCCTTTAGGACTTCATAAGATTAATTTTTTTTATGTTGGTACAACTACAAATGAACACAAATGTGGAATGCCAGGAATTTAAAATTAAATTCTTTTTTTTTAATGTAGCCAATTTCATTTAGATTCTTTTTCTTTCTATCACTTCTGTTAGTAAATATCCCACACTGTGATAATAGAAGTTCTGCCAGGAATGGTGAAAATAATATTGAAAGAGCTTGGGCACAAATATACTGCAGATGACCTAGCAATTAAGGCACTCTCTAGACATTGTAGTGAATTGTTTTCTCCTTTGATCAAAGAAGCAAAAAAAAAAAAAATGTTACTCTGACCAAAGAAGAAAACAGTTTTTTCTAGTTGAATTGTTCACCTATATTGCATATGATCCATTATAGTACATAATTAAGTTACAATAAAATTTTTATTTTATAGGAATATTACCTTATGAAAATTGAAATGTAGTAGAGTTGGGGGCTCATATCATAGATTCAGGTGGAGGGCACAAGACCATTGCATCTGCCATGTTACAGTGTATTAAATTTAAAGTAAACTGACATTATAACAGTCCAATTCTATGTTAAAGATTAATTTGTTTTTTTCTTTAGAAAATAATTTGGGCTACAGTAAATTTCTAGCAAAAATAAGAAAAAAAAAATAAAGAAAAATGTTAATATCTTAATTATGTTTTTAAAATGGAGTGTTGATCCTGGTGAAAACTTTAATATACCCAGTATATATTGATTGATATTATCCACAGATTTCACCATATGCAGAGATGATTTGAAACCTTATATAACATTGTATTTTTCTGGTGTTTTTATTTTTGTGTTGTTTGATTTTCATTGGTTAAGAAGAAGACTTCATAGGCATTTGACTAATCAAGCAGCATTCATGTGCATAATTTATGTAAGTGTATCATAATTCTAGTTTGCCTATGTAGGAATCAGATGATAATCTGTGTGTGTGTGTGTGTGTGTGTATTTCACTCTGCCAGTAGTGATTTATTTTCTCCTTTGATCAGAGTAGCAAAAAAATGCTACCCTGATCAAAGGAAAAACAATTCACTATGACAAAAATATTTAGAGAGTCTCTTGATCACAAAATCATCCACAGTAAATTTGCATCCAGGCTCTTACAACATTTTACTATTCCTGGCAGAACTTCTATTATCACAGAGTGGGATATCTAATAACAAAAGAATATTAATATTAATAGAATTTATCTTGAATTTTAAAATGCTCATTTTGTTGGATAAATTATTTTCCCACATTCTGACTATTACATGTAAAAGGTCTGAATGCTGTGTTCATCTTTATCTACTTATTAAAGCAAATTAAATAAAGTCTTTTAACTTACTATTGATATTACCAGAACTGGAATTAGAGATATTACCAGATGTAATCATTTTTTGTAAAAATTCATTGTAATCCAACATATAAGAATGACAAAAATTTTCACTCTGCCACAACCTGTAATAAATAAAAGTTTGATTTATTGGCATAAGATAGAAAAGTTACTTTCAATAATTCTTTAGAGAAATTAATATTTTATTCTTTATAGAAATTAATATTTTTATTACTGAAAAAGCATAAAAACAAAAGTCCTACAATATTTGATGCCATATGAAAAAAACCCAATTACAAAAAAAAGAAAAAAAAACAGACTCCAAAATATTTTATTTTTGTTTTACATGAGAAATTAAGTTTGTTTTTTTTTGTTGTTTTTTTGACTGATTTGTATTTTATGGTTTATCAACCGTTTATAGGCTATTTAAAGTTATTTAGCCAAAACATACTTTTGAATTGTAAGAATTATTTTTTTTGTAGCAAATGAATATTGTATTAATTTTTGGGGAGATAATAAAGATTTTCAGATACAAGTTCTACTATTTAACTCATAGCTGGGGAAGAGAAGTGGATTCATATCTTTCCCAAAGATATTTGCACATATGTGAATGTAACGAACCTGACTGGAATTTGATCTCTACTTTCTGATTTCTCATTCCAAACCATATGCACACCTAAGCTTACAGCACCTGGTGTTCCTAAGCAGTCACCTATCTAGGTACTGACCAAGCTTGCCATTGCTTAACTTCAGCGATCAGTCCAGAAATGGTGTTTCAACATGATATGGCCATAAGCCAAATATTTGGTGAGGCGCTATAGACTACTTGTACTTATATCCAGCCTAACTCCATTATCATTGGAAGACAATGATAGTGCCCTAGTTGTTTAAAACCATTCCCACCAGGAGCAACATCTAGAATGACTCAACAATCTAATTCTTGAATGACAATCTAGTTTAAAATGGTGTGTGTGTAGTGTGAACTTGATTTTGCTGTCTTTGCCCCGTTGATCGTTATCTATCCTGTTCTATCCTTGACCTCACCTATTTTAATGCCTTCTCAAACAACTTGTTTCCAGTTGTTGTGATCACCTGCAAGTTGCTCTAAGTTGTCTGGATCAATCTCTGTAAATTTCAAGTTGCACTTGCAGACATCATTAGAGCTGATTGCATGGTAGCTTACTGGGTGTTACCCTGTGACCAGCTCACTGTACATAACATTCTTTGGTATGCGACCATCCTTTATTTGAGGAACATGACCCAGTCATCACTGATAGAGGAGGAAATGTAAACTTAGACTAACTCTATAATGATGTTATATTAAATGTAAATGATGTTGTGAGGTGGGAGTGTTATATGCCATCAAATGGGTTATTTTATAATTAAAATATTATAGTCTAACAAAGAAGAATTCACTAACCTCTAATTTTTGAATAAATGTTGTTTTGTTTTTTAAAGTAGAAAAGGCAATTTCTCTTTGAATTACTAGGATGAGAAATTATTATTATTTACACTATTTACATGAGGACTATTGTCTTTATCTTTGTTGTTAACATTGAGAACAAGGATGAGGACAATAGTCTACATGTTAATAGTAGGAAAGACATTTTAGAATTTTTTGATAGAAATGATGTTTGCTTTTAAATATGGTTTGGTTTGTTTTACAGCATATCAACTTCAATGGGTTATTTAATGCGAACAAAATTTTTATTGCTGGTAATATTTTCTTTTTTTCAAAAATGAATTGTTGGTAATATACATATTTTTTTTAAATGTATTGCTGGTAATATTTTTTTTTCCAAAAATGTATTACTGGCAATATTTTTTTTTTTCAAAAATGTATTGCTGGTAATATTTTTTTCCAAAAATATATTGCTGGTAATATTTTTTTTCCAAAAATATATTGCTGGTATCATTTTTTTTTTCCAAAAATGTATTGCTGGTAAAAATTTTCCAAACAAGTATTGCTCGTATTAAAACCTATTTTTATACTTTCATAGTGTTTTGACCCCCTTTTGAATGGTTAACTATTTTTCCCATAGCTGGGACCCTGACAGGTACTACCACCTGAAAACACCAGCAATTAAAAGATGGTTCCATGCTCCTCAAACCTCCTGATCAAAGGCGTTGCTGTCGGATGTAGTTTATCGTCTTACCCAAGTTTGCGGATGTAGTTTATCATCATAACCAGGATATAGAAAATCTGCTGCAGTCAAGATTATAAAGTCATTGTGAAATACCATGATCCTGTCAATGGCTGTATTGTATGAGGTATGCCAGAGCTACATATAGTTTTCAATTCAGAGTTGTCCTTGTCTTCAAAACTGAACTTGTTGTTATTTAACTCATAGGCAGGGTTAGGAGAAAGAAATGGATTCATACCTTTTCCAAGGGAAATTCTGTGAAGATGAATATAACAAACTTGGATGGAATTCAAACTCATATGTAACCCTGGCATAGCACATACTATACAGCCATCAACAAGATCATGGGGTTCACAATAACTCTATAATTTCAACTGTGGTCGACCTATGACTGTATCAATGTATTATTATTATTATTATTATTACTGTTGTTGTTGTTGTTATTATTATATAAATTATATGAAAAGAGCACACATTATTTACATTATTCAGACTGCTATCCTCATCTTCATTGATATATTCACAATGTTTTAGCCGTTTTCAGGTGATTGGAATTTCGAACTGAACTCTTTATTTCGTCCACCAGGGTAGATTGTTCTAGTTCCACATGACATGCCTCTTCCGGATGTCTCAGTTATTTCCCTTTAATTCAACTCTCCAAGTTTGAAACAAACATCTGGAAGAGGTAAGGCATGTGGAACTAGAACAATCTACTCCTGGGGGATAAAATAAATGGTTCAGTTCGAAATTCCAATCACCTGAAGAATGTTGGAGTGTACAACAGCCGAAACATTGTGAATATGGTAATGAAGATAAGGATAACAGTCCAAATAATGTAAATAATGTAAGTAATCATAATACCTCATCTCAGAGATATAGAGAGATATGAAAAGACCTATTTCATAATTAGATGTTCAATGAGGAAGAAAACAGACAACCACTTGCTAGCCCGTGTGAGTATAGTTTTGCTCTAGCAGAAACCCATTTACATTTTTCTTTGTTTTTTTTTGTTTTATTTTTTTCTTGGTTTTTAAATTTATCTATTTTTTCTCTCCCCCCACTCAAAGACATTTTGTCCCAATGATTCTCCCTTATTTGATAGTTTAGTAAGAAATCCTGGTTTGAAAGAAAAAAAAAAAAACAGGAAAAATGGAAAATTAAATGTTTTTGGCTAGATCCGAAAGTGTCTCGTCAGTATTCTAATGATGTTGTGACAGTATCTTTTTGCTTGATATATTATCTGAACTTGGAATTGTTCTAGCCGCTTCTTTCTCTTGTTCTAAATCTTATTGAAAGCATATCTCCCAAGCCCAGTACTTGGTGAGGTGCGGAGGATTGGCCGTTGATTCCCCACCCCACCAGGTCGACGCTTGGACATAAGGTAAGCCGTACATTCAGTTATCATCATGAGGAAGAAAACAGACAACCACTTGATGGCCCGTGTGAGTATAGTTTCGCTCTAGCAGAAACCTATTTACGTTTTTCTTTGGGTTTTTTTTTGGTTTTTCTTGGTTTTTAAATTTATCTATTTTTTCTCTCTCCTCACTCAAAGACATTTTGTCCCGATGATTCTCCCTTATTTGATAGTTTAGTAAGAAATCCCGGTTCGAAAGAAAAAAAACAAAAAACAGGAAAAATGGAAAATTAAATGTCTTTAGCTAGATGCGATAATAATCCGGGTAACCTTATTTTCAATTTCTTTTGGGACTTATAAAGTTAAAACTTAATGTGATAGGGTATAGCCAAGTGTGACCCAGGTCTCCTTACCTGTTATCTCCCCACCCAATCCTTCCCTCTGTTTGTGTCATCCTTTTTTGTGTTATCTATAATAGGAGTAGGTAGTCTCTTCTACCGCCCGGTCAACACTCCTCCCCCTTCTATTGGACATGAGTAGAGGCTTACACCTTGTTTCTTGTCTAGGAAGGGGTTCCCGGTACTCTTTCTCTCTCCGGCCTCTGTATTAGTGCAGCTCTGTTTCTCCCGTAATGTGTGCAGTCTGTGGCATCACCTCTTCATTCTGAGGGTACACGGTTGACAGTTCTCTGGTTGCTGTTTCCGACTGGTAGTTAGGATCCCTAACTCTTACGTAGCGTCTTGAGCAGCCGCTCTGATCAACAGTTGTATAATACCGGGGTGTTTGTAGTGCCATGTCGCGCATGGAAAGGTGTCCCTGCAGTCACCTCCGGTGGGCAGCCCTGAGGCCACATAATGATGCAGATTTTGCCAACTCCTCTCTGCCTGCATCACGGTCGAAAGTGTCTGTTTCTTTTACTTCGGGCCTTCTCATCTTACAAACAAAATTCAACACGAGTTACAAAAACCGAAAGATTAACCCTAAACCAGCCTCTCAAAAACCACCTAAACCCCTCAACATTTCGTTCTCCAATATCCGGGGCATTAGGACAAACTTCTGCAGTCTGGAATCTTTCCTCACTGCAAACGGCCCGTATATACTGGATCTCTGTGAGACAAACCTTGTCTCGTCTATCCCCTCTTCTAATCTCTCGATCCCGGCTACCTTCCTCTCCTCAGAAAAGACTCTCTAACCCACATGCACGGTCTTGGTGTCTTCGTCAAGGAACATCTCCCTCTGGCCAGAGAGTCCTCTCTCGAATCGCCAGACCAGTCATACATGTGTCTCCGACTCTCTCTCCTCAATGCGGTAAGCTATCTCTTCTTCCTTTACCGCTCTCCATCCTCTCGAGACTGTGAGATACTCGATAGCATTTCTGACAGCATAGACAAGGCTCTCTCCCTCCACCCGTTTGCTCACATTTTTGTGTTTGGTGACTTTAACGCCCATCACACCTTGTGGCTTAAGAATGCTACTACTGACCACGCAGGCATTCAAACGCTCAATTTTTCAATCTCCCATTCCCCCACACAGATAGTTAACTTCCCCACTCGTTTTGCCTTCAACCGGCATGGTAAAGCCTCTCTTCTCGACCTGTGCTTTACCTCCATCCCCGAATCCTGCAGCGCCTCGCAACTCTGCCCTCTTGGTAACTCTGATCATGCAGTAGTATCAGTTAACATCTCCTTCAACTCCACCCCCTATAAAGAACCTCCTACCACTAGAACTTCGTTCTACTATCAACGAGCTGACTGGGACGCGTTCCGTGATTTCCTCCACGATGTCCCCTGGGATGGAGTCTTTAAGCTCCCCGTCCAAGAATGTGCTTCTGAAGTCTCTTCCTGGGTTAAAGCTGGAATCGACACTTTCATCCCATCAAGGAAATATAGGGTCAAGTTGCGCTCCTTGCCCTGGTTCTCGGCTGCTTGCTCAGCTGCCATCGCCCATAGAAACCACTACTTCCACCTATTCCGTAGCGACATGTCTGACTGCAATAGACGTCTCTTTGCCTCCGCCCGTAACGAATGTAAGCGTGTCCTCAACGATGCTAAGTCACTATTTGCGGCTTGGATGAAGGAACATATTGCATCTCGCAAATTTGGCTCCAAAGATTATTGGCGTCTCTGCAAGAGCGTATTGAACAATTGCAAACCCTCTATACCTCCTTTATTCAACCAGTTCGAAGTCCTGACCTCCTCTACCGACAAGGCTGAATGCTTTGCTCGGAAATTTTCATTCAACTCGACGGTCGACTCTTCCGGTGTACCCATACCCGACTTCCCTCTTATAACTGAGGCCATATTGAGTGGGTTAAACATAACCCCATCTTTGGTACTGGGCATTATCTCCAATTAAGACCCCAACAAGGCTAGTGATGGAGACGGTATACCAGCCATTGTCTTGAAGAAATGCGCGCCTGAACTGGCGCCCGCCCTTTCTAAACTATACAACTACTGCCTCAAGGAATCTTGTTTTCCTGACTGCTGGAAGTCCTCTTTGATCGTTCCTGTCTTCAAGAACTCCGGCGACCCCTTTGACCCTTCCAACTACCGTCCTATCAGTCTCCTTCCCCTCTTTAGCAAAGTCTTCAAAGCCCTAATCAATACTGGGGTGGTTAACCACCTCACATCCCATAATCTGCTCTCAGACAAGCAATATGGTTTCCGCTTTGCCCGATCTACAGCCGATGTGCTTACGGCCATCACTGAAACAGTCTACCGAGCTCTTCAAAATAACAGGGAAGCCCAAGCCGTGGCACTAGACATCTCCAAAGCATTTGATAGGGTTTGGCATGCCAGCCTTTTTTGCAAGCTCCAGGGTTATGGCATTACAGATCGATTATATAACCTAATACGATCATTCCTGTCAAATCGTAAATTGAAGGTCATTCTCAATGGATTCTCCTCCAGTTCCTATCCCATGAACGCAGGTGTTCCTCAAGGTTCCATCCTAGGCCCCACTCTATTCCTTATCTACATAAATGACCTTCCTGATGCAATAACTTCCCAAGTTGGCATCTACGCGGATGACACCACAATTTATTCCTGCCTCAAAAACAAATCTAGTCTCACTGACAAAACTCGCCTGGCCGTGCGTATCGAAAAGGACCTCCAATCGATTGTGAACTGGGGCATGAATTGGCTGGTCAACTTCAACGCTTCCAAGACAAAACTGCTCTCTATTAATCACCACAGAGATCCTTCCCTTCCCTCCATTAGAATGTCTGACGCTCAACTTCTCAAGAGCAATCTCTGCGGCTTCTCGGTCTCACATTGACTGCTGACCTGAGATGGAATAAATACATTGAATCAATTGCCTTGTCCACTGCAAGGAAAGTTGGCTCCCTGAGCCGCAGCAGGAAGTTTTTCTCCCCAGAGTCGATCCTCCAGATCTACAAATCAACAATTCGGCCTTGCATGGAGTATTGCTGCCATATATGGTCTGGTGCCCCTTCTGTTTGCCTCGGGGTTCTTGATAAGCTCCAGAGGTGAATATGCAATGTAGTTGGCCCTGCCCTGGCGTCTCGTCTACAGTCACTTTCTCACAGACACGCCGTCGCCTCCCTCTGTCTGTTCTACAAATACTTTCATGGAAATTGCTCCGAGGAGCTGCATTCGCTGGTTCCCAGAAGTCATGAGTTTCAACGCCTTACGAGGCTGGCATCCCACTCTCACCCCTTCACTGTCGAAACTCCTAAATGTAGACGTCTCTTCTACTCTAATAGCTTCATATCTCACACCTCTCGCCTGTGGAACTCCCTTCCCTTTTCCTGTTTCCCTGTGAGCTATAATCTCCAGCTATTCAAGTGTAATGTCAATCGACATCTCTAGTTGCCTTGATCTATCCACTACCCTCATCCTTTCTTCTATCACTCCTATCTGATCTTGCTCTAAATTTTCTGTAACCCCTTGCATCCTAGTGGCTTCCCACCTTGCTTGGGGTGAAATGCTTAAAAAAACAAAAAAAACAAAAAAAAACAAAAAACAAATGGTATATAGTTTTATATCACATAAGTTTGAGAAATTCATTTTCATACAGATGCAAGTAAATTAAATCAGCATTATACAAGGGTTCTTTCTAGATGTAAAAAATATTTACATTATTTTTAGCTATTGTCTGTCACTTTCAAAAGGAAAGAACAAGCTTCAAAAAGTTACTTTTGGTACTGTATAACAGACCTCTCTATGTCTGCAGTGTATAAACCAATGATCAGAATCAGGACATACAACAGAACTTCACAACTTCACTATTTATGAAATCACCAATTGTAGTTGCCCTGATCAGAAAGATTTCACGTTTAAAATTTTTATCAAGCTAAAACTACTTTACAAAATATATTTCAAAGATAAATATAAATGAGAAAAGAAAAAAGAAGATATAATTATAGCCTAAATATTTAATAATAATATTTTAAAAATATAAAAAAATCAATTTAAATATCCCCAAAGCCATCAGATTATGAGGAGGAAAAACTCAAGTAAAATGTTTTATTCATTGTTTACTGAAATGTTTTTGTCTAATTTAATTTTTATAGTTGGTTTGCTTGTCAAATATATTTCTTAGTGGGGTGAGTTTCATGTCTTCTGTCATCAAATGGGCTTACAGTGCAAGACCAGTGTGTACTACCACAAAACCTCATGACTGGGAGGGGAGCCAAGCAGTGCTTTGTGACTCTCACTATCGTATACATTTATATACATTAAAAATTAAGCTAAGCACAAATGACTATTAAAGGATGAAACATTTTTGCAAATTTTGATATTATTCTGGTGTCTTTTTTTTTCTGTCTAAACCCGTGAATTTGTTTTGCTCATGCTAAATCTTGAAAAACACTATATAAAATTCACTATTTATATCTATTTTGTATCCATAATGTTGAATGTGTTAAAATTCTTCAACTTTTTAACAAGAAGAAATCTCAAACTGATGTTAAAAATTGTTGATTTGTTTAAGATGGACTGATGTATTATGACATGTCTCTAATTTGTATTTAGATACATTGTATTTATTTTCAATTTTTCTAGTTGGATTGTTCACCTATATTTGCATATGATCCACTATTGTACATAATTAGGTTATGATAAAATTGAACCAGCCATGTTATGGTGTACAGTAAAATTAAATTTAAAGTAAACTCTGACATTATAAGAGTTCAAATCTATGTTATAGTTAAAGATTAAATCTGTTTTTATCTTTAGAAAATAATTTGGGCTATAATAAATTTCTAGCAAAAATAAGAAAAAAAAAAACTCAGGAAAAAATGATAGTATCTTAATTATGTTTTTAAAATAGTGTTGATTCTGGTGAAAACCTTTCAATATACCCAGGATATTTTGTGGGGCACCTCGTATGGTGTAATGGCTAGCAAGCTTGTCTCGCTAGAACAATTATGACTGAGTAGTGAGTTCAATCCTCACTTAGTGCCGCATACTTTCAACCTTGTGCCACATCTAAGCTAAGTTTGGAAAATAACTTTAATTTGGGCACCTCGGGGTGATGTAATGGTTAGCAAGCTTGTCTCACTAGAACAGTTACCACTGAGTAGTGAGTTCAATTCTCACTGGGTGCCCCATACTTTTGGCCTTGTGCCACATCTAAGCTATGTTTGGAAAATTACTATACCTAGGATATATTGTTTGACATTATCCACAGATTTCACCATATGCCAAGATGACTTGGAACCTATTTTTCTAGTATTTTTATGTTTGTTTTTTTTTTTTAGTTAAGCAGACTCCATGTGCATTTGACTAATCAAGCAGTGTTCATGTGTATATTTTATGTGGGTAAGTGTATCATAATTCCAGTTTGCCTATTTAGGAATTAAATGATAATCTATATGTGCATGTGGGTATTTCACTCAGTCTGCTACTGAATTGCTAAGAGATATTACCATTCATTTGCCTAAATTTACTTTCCTCTATAAAGAAGTTTTAAAATTTTGTTTATGAAGAAAACTATTAAAATCAGGCTTTCCTCTCTTGTAAATATTGCATATATGAATCAATTGCAGTTAAGCAACTGATAACATCATGTAAATAAAAATATATCCAGAATAAGTCTATTTTAAATGTATACTGATTATTCCATTATTAATGTTGAAATACTGTTAAGATGTGGGACTTTTGAATAAAATAAACTATGAATATTTAGAAGATAGTGTGCATTTAATTTATGAACTAATATCTTCATAATCAAAAGGCAAGTAACCATTTTTTAACATTTGATCAAAGTGTTGATCCCCAGTTAATTTGATTTGATTATATTCTCTAGAAAATATATCTTGGGATCAGCTTAAAACAGTTTATTTGAAGAATTTTATACATTTTGATTTTTCATCAAATTTAAATGTAAATTAAAAACATTGATGGATAATTTCCTATTATTATTCTTGACAAATAAAACATTATTCATTCTATGAGTTAGTACTATGAGATTTTATTTCAAATAACCTTTAAAGGTCAGACAGTCACAGATTTTTACAAGGCCCCAACCCAGAAAGTGTTACATGTTTACTGTTGATAACATATAAAACTGTGTGTTTGTCATAAACAAAAAGGAAAATGCTGAAATAGTGGTGAGATCACTGGATTTTACAAGATGATTAATGCCCTAAATGTTCACCAGAGAACCAATTTTTCTATAATTAACATTGTTTTAGTATATTAGGAAGATATCTATCTGAATTTCTGAGATAAAGAATTATTACTATTATTGTACACCAGTGGTTTTCAACCCTTTTTGTTCAATGCACCCTTTTCACCATAAGTCAGGATGTCATCCCCCACCCCCAGCTTTCCAAGATTGTCTGATTCAAAAGGTGCATTCCAAATAACATGCATATATTATTGAAAATCTTCATTCTTTTCCATATACATGGATTATTTTTATAGAGGAGTTTTACAAATTTAATAGCAATAGAATATGTTGATGGATTATTAAACTTGAATACATGTAAAGTAATTTGTTTTAATTCATAACTAATTATTAAATAAATAAACTGAAGAATACTTCAGTAAGCAAAAAGTTCAATAGAATGCCAGGATATTGTAATTCAATAAACAAAATTCTGTAAATAAAAAACAAGAAAAAGTAAAAGATTTTCCTTCCCCTCTCTTGAAACCCGGAATCCCCACCTGATTGAGAACCCTTGTTATATACTTATTTATTCAAACTGATGTTGTCTTGATCTTGGTTGCTATAATAACAATATTTTGAACACAGTCCCCTTTGACCTTCTTCAGTTGCTTGCCATATTCACTAACAATGGATTGAAAAAAGTTTCAGTTCATAATGTTAAGAATATTACTGAATATGACAGCTATCTGAAGAAAGCTGGAGAGTACATCAGCCAAAATGGTGTAATTATAACCAGGGTTGGTGTTCTGGTGACTCCCTCTGAATCTATGATATGCACCCCCGAATCTATGATACAGGGCCTCCCACTCTACTATATCTCAATTTTCATAAGGTAGTATTCATATAAAATACAAATTTTATTGTAACTTAATTATGTACAATAATGAATCATATAGAATATAGGCAAACAATTCAAATAGAAAAAATTAAAATAAATACATTATACAATGTATCTAAATACAAATTAGAGACATGTCATATTAGATGTCACCAGTGCATCACCTCACTTCATCATTACTGGTTGACAACCGAATTATCCCACAATGAACTTGTAAACTACAGTCCCTTAATGCTTTACTGACAAAAGTTCACCAGCACATCACTTTGGCTAAAAAAGAAGCCAACCACAAACTGCATTTCAAATTGAATCAACTCATGTACAAGGACCCAATACAAGTTGGTGACAAAATACTACTTTACCATGCTCAAGTGGTCATTGATCACTTGTCTCACCTGCTGTGGGTTGGTACCTTCAATGTCACCAAAACTAACAAAAGGGTAATTCAGGTCAGAAACAAAAACAGTGAAAATGATTGGACCCAGCATGTACATGTTTGTCGCCTTACACCACAACCAAAACACTTGTCTTGCATCAACATACACTCCCCACCAACTGAGATGCTCAAGCCTGATTGGGGGCAGCAAACAGTACTTTGTGAAACCCGCTATCTTACAAACATTTGCTTTTTTCTACCTACATTTATATGTTACATATTAATCTAAGTATAACTGACTATTAAAGAATGAAAAATCTTTGTATATTTTGACACCATTGTGGGGCCTATAAATATTTTCATGACAATTGTTCTAAGCTCTCCTCCTTGATATCTTGACATGAATTTAAGCGTACTACTAGATTGGCAAATAGGTCTCATTGTTTTACTGTTGAAATAGATGTGATCATCAGTTCTATTCAAATGGTTTCTTTGCTCACACTTCTCACCTATGGGAGTCTCTTCCAGTTTCTTGCTTCCCTGCCACTTACGATCTTCAAAAATTTAAATGCAATGTCAATCATCATCTTCTGTCTTCCTAAATCCTGTATTTTTATTGTTCTTTCTCCTGACTAAAGTCTTCTCATTCTCTTTCACTCCCAGTAGGCCCAATGTATCTTAGTGGCATTATCACTTTGCTTGGGGTGAAATGATTTTAAAAAAATAAATAAATGAATAACAAGGAGAAAAAACATACCATTCAAATTGTCGATTAGTAAGTTTGAAGTCAAATTTTTCCAAGACTTTACGAAAATTTTTCTTGTTTATTTTTCCATTTCGGTTGTAGTCATAAAAATGAAAAGCTTTCAAAACAGCAGATACATTCTTGCTGAACTGTTGTGGAGGGAAAAAAAAAAGAAAGTTTATTTAATAATAAATAAAATAACTTATAATAAAAAAAAAATTAAAAAATAACCTATAATAGAAAATACAATGTGACTTTATACATTTCTGTCCATACAGCTTGGTCTCCCCTTCTTAGTAATGAAATATTCCATTAGGGGAATGGGACTATTTGGTGTTGCTGATTCAGTGTAGCTGATTCGACATAGGAATTTTTCAGTAGAGGGACGATTAGGCATCAGATTACTAATTCGTCATTATAGTTAAATTTGTTCTCTCTCTCTCATGTTTAGTAGTCAAATTAGTACTTTGACATTATACTCAAATTTGCTCAAATAGTCCAATTTAAGAAAATGAGTAGTTGGAGGCATTTTTAAATTTAAGAAATAGAGTAGTTGGAGGCATTTTTAAATTTAAGAAATAGAGTAGTTGGAGGCATTTTTAAATTTAAGAAATAGAGTAGTTGGAGGCATTTTTAAATTTAAGAAATAGAGTAGTTGGAGGCATTTTTAAATTTAAGAAATAGAGTAGTTGGAGATATTTTTATATTTCCTTCAGTGCAGCTTCATATTTTTCAGAAAAATATAGAGATGCTGACAAATGAATCAAAAAAGTCATAATGGAAGTTGAATCATTCGATCCTACTGAATTCTTGAAGGGTGTTGCTCATAATTACGAAATAAAGAAATAATTTCTAAGATTAAATAGCTTTACTAAGTTTTTTTTTTTTTAAATACAATATTTTTAATTTAAGCTTTTAATTTACATTATTCCATTAATGTTTTAATAGCATCCTTAATTCCCTAAATTCCCCAAATGAATAAAACATTATATTGAAAGTTGGGTGTTTTCAATGCTTTTATACTTTTTGGGGGAGGGGCCTCCAGTCAAAGACAGTGACATCAAAACAGTCAGACACCTAAATGGCTGTACCGAATAGTCCAATTACTGAGTGTGAAAGAATAAGAAAAAAGATAAATATTATTAATGAACAAGGGCCATAAAAGAATAGGAATCAAGAAGACAGAAGATAACAATTGACATTGCATTTAGATTTCTGAAGACCAAAGTTAGCTGGAAGTAAGTTCCACAGGTGAGAAGTGTGAGAGAAGAAACTGTTAGCATAGAACTTATAATTACGTCTAGCCAATTCAACTGTAAATTGATGAGACCTTGTTGCCAATCTAGTACCACACTTAAATTCATAAAGTCGAGGTACCATAGTGGAAAGTTCATCAAAACAATTGCCATAAAAGTATTTGTAGAAAAGGAACAAGGAAGCTACATTAAGCCAAGATTCCAGGTTGGAACCAAATAACATTTTGGATTCTTCTTTGGATTTTATCAAGAATCTCTAAATATATAGCAGGAGCACTAGAGCATATGTGGCAGCAATATTCAAAGCATGGCAAATGTTTAACTTATAAATATGTAAGATAGATTCTAGAGAGAAAAATTTTCTAGCACAACACAGTGAACTAACTTTCTTAGCAGCAGACATAGCAGTTGATTCGATGTAATCTTTCCACTTAATGTCAACAGAGAATGTTAGCCCAAGTAGGCACAACTAGCCACTCTCTTGGAGGTTAGCATCAGCCATGCCGATAGAAAGCAGAAAGGGATCTTACAGATAATTAACAGAGAGGTTTGTTTTGGAGGTGTTAAAATTAACAAGCCATTCCTTGCCCTAGTTAATAACAGATTGTAGGTCCGTTTTGAGATCAACTACCAATTTGATACTTGTAATAGTAATAAAGAAAGAAATAAGAAAAGCCATTACAGAAAATAGAAAGCAAAGAAAAAGATATTGAAAATATTAAAAATGCTATTCTTAAAATAAATATGACAGTAAATCTTGAAAAAAAAAAAAACAAAATGAAAAAAAACCAAAACATTTTGTTTGTAAGAGCAGAAATTAATAACGTCAACCCAGTAATAATTTTGTAAAAATATACATTTGAATGTTGATATTAATTATAGGCAGCTTAAATCATGTGATTATATTTAAAGACATTTTGTAATTAATACAAATATGCTGGCATCTCAACTTCAATTACTTTCCCACTACCATGATGGAGCCTATCTATGCTTTTTCCATACTTTCATGTTAAATATTCTGATGATTTAACTTTCTATAGCACTCAGATTATAGTCTAAGTACTATAGTCTATGAATTTAAGCACATTACTAGATTGGTGGCAAGATCTCATCATTATACAGTCAAAAATTGCTAGATGTAACTGTAAGTTCTATGCTAACAGTTTCTTTTCTCACATTTCTTGCTTGTGAAACTCTCTTCTGGCTTCTTGCTTTCCAGTTAACTTTGATCTTCAAAAATTTAGATTCAATGTCAATCATTATCTTCTGTCCTCTTAAATTCTGCTCTTTCATTGTTCTTGCTCCTTAATAATGTTTTTCTTATATTCTTTCACATTCAGTAGCCCCCAATGTGTTAGTGGCTCTGTTGCCTTGCGTGGGGTAAAATGATTTTAAAAAAAAAAAAAAAATCAAGAAATCAATAATAGGTCAATTGAAATATTTGGAAAATTACTGTTGTAAATACTGTATTTATAGAGAAAACATTTCTCTTTCTTTTTTTTTATACTGGTTTTCTAAATCCTCAAAAGTATTTATATACACACAAACACACAAGGAATGGATCAATAAGTTCAACCTGACACAGTTATTAGCTGAATTTTGAGATTAAATTAATACTTCAGTATTTGATCTATGTAATCAATGGAAAGGTGTTAGCTTAAATGCATTGACAAGAATTGAGATTATTTTTAAAAATATATATTTGTTGCATGAAGTGCTTTTGGTACCATTAGGTTTACTACTATTTTAAGGAAACATTTTATAAATAAATAAAATAAACCTTTTCACCAAGGAGCTGTTTCATCTCATCAAGGCCATTTTTTACTTCAAATGGTGACACTGAAATTGGGGTTACGTTTCTGAAAAATACAAACACTAAATAAACAGACAGGAAAGAATTGGATTCTTGAAGAGATTAAAATTAATACAAACTGTCCTTGAATTTTTGGTTTTTAATATGCAAATATGAAAAAAGTACAAACAAAAACACTGAAGACATTATTTCTATTAGGCATAGAAAATTTCCTGAAATACTGATTAACTTGATGACATATTTTGATCTGCCTAATTGAATAATAGTTTGTATTTAAATATATAATTAAGTTTCATTACTCATAAAAAAATTTTAATTTAAAAAATAATTTAAAATTTTTTTATTATCTCCCTTAGTTCTTAGTGCATGCAGTTTTTGTTTTTTATTTTTTCAATTTAAAAAAGATGTAATATTGTTGTAGTTTTCTAAGCTTAGCCTTGCATATAACTACAACTATGGGTCACACAGTAAGAATCAAAATCACTATTTAGTAATAATGGTCAACCAAACTAGCGCATTAACCATTATTCCATGTCAAAGCAACCAATATTTAACATTTTTATATTGTAAATAACTAACACAAAGTTATAAATCAGAGTTTAAATGTTATCCTTACAAAGATTATAACAGAGATATACATTTACATTAACCCTTTGAGCCCTGGCAACCACTTTACCAGTGGTAGAGAAAAATGATGTAATGCCCAGCTACCAGTTGAATGGTGGATAAACACTTGTAACTATTTTTATATCTACTGTAAAACATTACACACAAATTATTTGCAAATTTTGACTCGGGCAGAAGGGTTAAAATTTTTCAGGAACACAAGGCTCAAAAGGTTAAGAAACATTTTATAGCAATTTTTCAAAATACTAGCAGAAGTCATTTTGATATGGCTTCTCAATAATAATTTCTAAGGATATACATTCAGGTTCAATTCCTGGTTCAGGTAGTGCTGAAAAGTCACAAATTCTGATTCTGTGAAAGAAACTAACAAGAAACACAAAAAGCGAATAAGACTGGTGAGTATTAACTGATATTAAATAATCTCTTAAGTAAGGAAAGTGGAATGAGAAGAATCTATCCCCATGGATTGAATAAAGGATTTGGTTTGAAATTCCAAGCAGGTTACCAAGTACAAAGACAAACACTTGAAGAAGTTTACAGGATACAACAACTGAAGCAATCGAGACGAAGATGCCAATTTGAATAGCAAAGGACATAATAATGATAATTCTTTATCATCAAAATTCTAACAAATATTATATATTTTGTGCATATGTAATTTTAGTATAAATATATAGCTTGATGGTCAATGTATGAATCATGTAAACAAATGACAATAAGATTTTCTCCTGACCAATTTTTGGAAAACACAAAATTATAAAAAATGTTTTGAATAATAACTTAGGAGTATCTTTCTATTTAATTGGTATTCTGGAAATATCAAAATATCTTCTTATAATTCTGCTTGTCCCTGCCTTAGTTACTTACTTAGCACAATATATACATTACACCCGGTCATAAATAATGGACTAATCTAGAAAGATGTAAAGGACATATTGGAGAAGCTACTTGATTTCAGTGTGAAAATGAAAGAAAGATAGAAGAGGCGATAACACTGTATTTAATATCTGTTTCAGTGAAATGGAAAAGTAGTCAATTTCAAATCTTTTCATTTGTACTCCATTACTTTTTTAATAACACTCAGCATTCACATTTTTTATTGATATTGCAATTTGTTAAAGTTGTTAAGTTCAAATATATAAAGATGTAATACAGGAATTTCTGTGGCTATTTGATTGTTGTAGAACTTGTCATGAACTTATTCAATCATTAATAATCAATATTTCTCCAAGTTAATTAGATCAAGTGAATGTAGCAATTGATGAAGCATGCCAACAATTAGTTTACAAAAAAGATTTAACATTCCAACAGGATAATATTAGACCATATGTTTCTTTGATGACCTGGCAAAAATTGTTATAGCATGATTGTAAAATTTTCACTCATCTTCTATAATTAGTAGATATTGAACTGTAGAGATGTAGAAGGCGATTATCTCCCTTTTGATAGGATGAATTTACTGATCTCTTAAGGGGCCCTAGAAGAAAATGTAATAGCCCATTGGTGAGGATACCCAGTTGCGGTTTACCTCCTAGCAGAGACAGATGCAATAACAAGTTGTGGTTTGGCAAACAAAACAATACCATGTGAATTAAATAAGGAACAAAACATTACCATGGTTGTATCATATCCCTTTTATGAATGTTAAAATTTAAACCTTTTTATTTATCTCTTCACATACTGCTTTCTTTTTTCATATGTATTTTAATTTATCTGTGTGGGACAAATTGAGGAGGAGTATATATATTTATGGCTTACATTTTTGTATGACATAGTTGTATATTTCAGTGTTGTATATAAAATGTTTTCATTTTTTAAAATTAATTTCTTTGGGTTATTTTAGTGATTCCTTCTATCATGCTAAGGTGTTAGTATATCATGGGTATACTAATGTCTATAGTGGACCTTGGAGAGTAGAAAAGACCAAAATATTTCTTTTTTCTTTCCAAGCAATCCCATTAGAACCTTTGGATTACTACTTATTCCAGTCTTTAATTAAAAATGGAAATTCCTTGGAGGACTTTGAAAGACATAGAAAAGTTCTTTGCATAGAAAGATACAAAAATCTGGGAGATGCAATTTTGAAATTACCTGAAATGTCGCAGAAGATAGTGGAACAAAACGGTAGGTAAATATTATTCAATAATGTTGAAAATAAAAATATATATTTTTAAATTAATAAACCATATTTCTTTGCAACCCATTATTGTCACCATTCAACATCCATTGTGGTAAAAGGGAACCCAATTACTGTGGCACTATATATATATAAACTTTATGCGTTCTCTTAAAAAGTCTTCCACAACTGTCAGTTTTATCACATGTTACATAAAAAATATGGTTGTATAATAAACAGTTTCATAAAAATATGTATTTGTATTTGGCATCAAAGGAAGTCTCTTATTTTCTCAAATAAAATTCAGTAAAATAAAAAAAGATATCCCCTAAGTTACCCAGCCATGTAAAATGATAACTATTTTTAATATAACATAGAAAACAAATTTTTGTTTTTGTTCCAAAACGTTTTCATGTATTAAACTATCTATAATGCCTCTCTAACCACTGTCAACTCAATGTGAATAGTATAATTATTATCCACACCTTTGACTATTATCTTGATGATCCAGGTACAATCACAATAATTATTAAAGGGAAGACATTTTCAACCTTAATATGTTTGTACTGACCTTGGTTTTAATTGGAAATCTGTGGACTCAGTAATTTTTGGTTGATTCATCTTGCAAAACTGATTCAAGAAATTGTGATAGCAGACAGTCCCATCAGGATACCGAAGAACCTAAAAACAAATAACAAAACAAAAAAAGAGTTGATCAAAAAACTAACCACTTAAAACTTACACCAACTTTTTTTCAACTTGTCTCTGCTCCTGCTATTTTTAAGTTTTGTGCCACCAAGAAATAGTTTAAATATTTAAGAGGAAGTTCCAAATGAAACAATAATTGCAAAAGTTCTTTGGACTATTGAACTCGTTCTTTGAATTGCTTTTGTTATAACCACATTGTTTCAGCTGAACCATCTGAGTACCTTCTTCAGGAAAGACAGAAAACCTGAAGAAGGCCAAAGAATGAATCAGTCAAAGTGTTGGGGCAATGACAAAAGTAACCTAAAGAATGAGTGTCAGTATTCCAAACAATTCTTGGAATGGTAATGAATTTTTAAAATTACAGAAGATATCTGAAATGAGAATTCAAAAAAAAAGAACTTTTAATTATAGATAACATCAAGAAAGAGACATATAAAATCATCTTGACAAATTTAAGAGTAGAGGAGATAATGATCACAAGTCGCCTAATCCATTAGAGTCATAGAGGCACTACATGTATTGCAGCTGTAGCAGAAGTGGTGTCACTTGGGCAGAAAAGAATGACAAAAAATGAATAGAAAATAAGAGTAGCCAATTGACAAATAACAGTGTCATAATCACTTTTTATTCTATAGGAGAGACAAAATATAAAATTATAGAGTCTATTGGTAACTCAAAATAAAACAGGATGCTGAAACTTATATAAAGAATCATACTGAATTATAAAGATAGAAAGTGCTGGTGACATTGTTTTATGTTATTATATGTTCATATACAAATATGTATGAGATGTATGCACTGCCACAAGAACACACACATTAGGTTAATCAGAAAGCAATGTTTTTTTTTTCTTTAATAATTATATACCTATAAGCAATAGTTTACAATAAGTAATGTGCTACATATCTTTTCATACAGTACTTTTTCATTTACAAGCTATAATTTTCTATTTTTTTTTTTTTTTTTTTTTTTTTTTACTCTTTACAGGTTAGAGTTATTAATTAATCAACAAAATGGACAGAAGAGATTTTCATATGATTTTTCTTTATGAGTTGAAACTTTGCTGAAAAGTTACTGAAAACTGTATGAACAATCAACCAACTATTATATTAACTGTTACAATTCACATCTCTGATTATTGTCTTAATTCCTTAAGTATATGCTCCAACAATAGTTATCAAAGGGAAGACATTTTCAATTTTAATATCTTTATACAGACCTTGTTTTTGATTGGAAATATATGGGCTCAGTACTTTTTGGTTGATTCATATTTTATTACTTAAACACTATTTTTAATGGATACTCATATTTGAGTAGATGCTCTGTTTATATATTTATTTTCATCTACTGACCTGAATATTTGAGAATTCTTATTAGAAAAATATGTGTTCTCTGGCACAATTGAAACTGGGGAAACTGTCATTAGATTTTACATGCTTTGCTACAGAGAACCTGATGACCAAGCAAAGCCTGAATAGTGCTTTTAAACACAGATTTTTCCTGTTTCTCAAAACATACATCTTTGCTCTGTTTTGTATCCTAACATAAACAAAGTAATTTTAGGAATGGATTTTTTCATTTATTGACCTGACATATTTTATTACTTAAACATTAAAATTGATTCATGTCATAAAACTGATTCACTAAATTGTAGTAGCATACAATCTCATCAGGATATAAGAAAGCACAATATAAAAGACCAAGAATCCATTCCTCTTTATACTGTTCAATATTGATTCCTGAAGTCTTAGTGAGGAGATAAGAGCCTTAAGGATTATGAATATCCAGGAAGAAAGTGATCCTTAGATACTGACTCCAAAATGCAATTATATTTTATCTACTGTACATAAATGACATTGCAACATGTTGACAAAAGTACAATCATTGAAAAGGGATCTCCTCTGAATAAACATATTTGCCATAATATTACATTTTTTTCATTTTTAACCTTTTGTTCCTAGACCGCTTTTTATTACTTATTGTCCTAACAGAAGTATTATCTCCCTTGGGCTATTCAGCAACAAAGGCATCCTTTGTTATCCTATTTTGCAAGGCAATTTTTTGATATTCAAAAGCAGAAGATACTCTCAGCAGTCTTCAAAATAGAGCACTCTGAACAGCCTTCCTCATTTCCAAATATATTCTTTCTGGTATGGAGAATTTTATCTCACACAAAAAGTATCAGCAATAACCAAATAATCTAAACCTTGGTTCATGCCTGAATGTGCTGACAACATAGCTTCAAATAATCGCCACTACCATCTTTATCACAAGGAACAGTATAGCAAAACTCTTGCACCATTCAATGCAAGTGCATTCTGGAAAATGCAAAGAGTAGCTATGCACAATCTGACCAAGCCAAAGTTGAAAACAAAAGACTTAATCCTGTGAGTTTTGGAAAATCATCATGATTTTTAACAGAGTAAAACCATATGACATGACTTTCAGAACAACTTCCTATGATATAAGTGTTAACTTCAAAATTGAGAGTAACTAAATCTTCAAATATTGTTAAAAAAACATATTTCAGGTATTATTTCTGATTAATATATTAGTTATTCACATTGTATATAAAAAAAAGTGTTTCCATACACACACACATATATATATATATATATATATATATATATATATATATATATATATATATATATACACACGCACACAATGTGGTAATAAAATAAGCACATCCCATTTTCCCATTCACTTGTAACCATCTACTATAATAAACGTTTTGAGTGCTAAAGCTGAATTAGTCAAGTAAAGCTTAATAAGACTCTACTTACACATACTTTCATTATATATATATATATAAAATGGACATTGAAGTCAACACCCAGCACCAACAGTTTCATGCTTACATGCAATTGTAAGGCCATATAATATATATATATATATAGTTTATGAAAAACTAGGTAATCCGTATGGGTAAACCTAAGGAGGATAAAATCCAGAGAGCTCAATGTAAATCCAGAGCAAATAATTTAAATAAAAACAGGACACTTTAAGGTTCCATGTTATAAATTATTTCACCACAGCCCTTTTAAAGGACTGCGAATTATCAGACTTTACTTCCAATGGTTGAAACAAAAAATGAAAAGAAATTTACACATTTTTGATGGGCCGTATTAAGCATATGTAAATTAACGAAGTGAGGAAGTGAGGGGGGGAGAGAAGACATGAGTGAGTTAGATATATATATTTGTGTATTTAGGCAGCAATCCTTCTTTCATGCACATTTCATTGAATACGACAGACAAGGTGCTTTTTTTTAGTTTTTATACAATTTTCCATGCGATCTAATAATTTTTTTTCATCCGAAAAGAAAAAAAATATTAGATCGCATGAAAAAAATTGTATAAAAAACTAAATAAAAGCACCTTGTCTGTCGTATTCAATGAAATGTGCATATATATATATATATATATATATATAAGTGAACATTGAAGTCAACACCCAGAGGCGACAATCTGTTTAATGCTAAATGCAATCATTCGGCCAAGTGTCTGACAATTGCATTTAGCATGAAACAGACTGTGTCTGACAGTTGTGTTTAAACATGAAACAAACTGTTGCCCCTTGGTGTTGCCTTCAATGTCCACTTTTATATTTACATACGCTCTATCCCTGATATCAAGCATAAATATATCATACCCATAAATATAGCATACCATAAAACTATATTTTATCATATATCAGTGGTGGCTCCAGGGGTCAGGCTTGTTGGGCTTAGCCTGAGTGAGTCAACATTTAAGTATATCTATTTCAAAGCAACAAAAATCTTTCTTAGTGTGTTGTCTCATTCTTGACTTCGGCTGAGTCCAAAATTAATTGTTTTAACTTTGTGCCTCAAAATATTGATCAAAATACATTTTGTTGATATTGTTCATAATAAAGAAGAAAGAAAAAAAATCAAAAAAGAAAGTAAGTAAAAAAGAATGAAATAAAATTAACATGGCTAGTTGTGCTGTGTAGATCTGAGCCCTATCAGGCTGGAGACATACTTAATTTTCTTGCTTTAATTTTATAAAATCTTTTAATCTTTTTAAAATCTCTAATGACTTGTATACCCTGTTTTTCAAAGAACATATTTTTTTATTTCAACTTATCGTTTTCAAATGTCCATTTTCAATAATTTATTCTGTGCAGTATAAGGTTTTTAGCAGAATGTATCAATTAAAAAAGGGCAAATTAAATTTAGCCTGAGGTGAAAATCAACGAAAGTGGCAGCCTTAACTCATCAATTGGAGAGTTGGGGTGAGATAGTGTTGAGAAAATAGGATATAAGTCAATTATTCCTATTTCTCCCATCAGTGACTTGATAACCAAACCAAGCTATAAAACAATAAAAAATGGCAAGGGTGCAATAAACAAACATATCAATGTCTTAGTCCACACATTTTTTTCTTACATGTCTGGAAACATTTTTTTAAAGTAAATGTTTATTTTTATAGAATTATTACAATTAATATTAAAATACCAAAAGGTGTTTTTTTTTAATTTCATGCACAGAGATTTCTAAAAATTATATATTTTAGTTGGAGTAAAGGAATCACTTTAGCATCTAAGTTATACTAATAGTATATTTTGTTAAAGATTGTAATGAGCTCGACAAACATTGATGAGATATATATATATATATATATATATATATATATATTTTGAACAATAAAAATTAAAAAATTAAAATCCTCATATATATATATATATATACACACACATACACATACACACATAAATTCCCAAGAGGATAGAATACAGGTAGAACTCAATGTCCAGGACAGAGTAAGAATATAATATAAAAGGCTCAAAAAAAAAAAATTTTTTTTAAAATACACTCACTAAAATTTTCTTTTTTATACCCAGAGATATATTTTCCAATTTCTTTTTGAATTTGTAGGTCTAATGAATTGGATGATGCACAATTCCAATGTAATAAATTATAACCATGGAATACTAGTGTTTGAGCCTTATATATATATCTGACATTTTTCCCTAGTACATAGGTACTAAACTGATCTTAGGAAGAAATTCTAAAGAATGCTATCTTGAGCCCAGGTAGAGTGCACAGGTACTACTCTGATCTCAGACTGAGAGCCAGACAGTGAAAACTTAATGCTAGGCAGAGTGCACAGATACTATGATTCATGGCAGAAGTGCTGATCTTCTATATAAATAAGCCTGTCATTTTTAGGGGTATTATACTAGTTTTTTTTTTTATAATTTCTTTAAAATATAAAATAACAAATTTGCAACTCACTTGGGATAATATGTCTTCAAAAGTTTTATCTTCGAGTGGAAAGAAAAGCTTTTCAATTGTACTTCTAAAATCTTTGACTGAGATGGAACAACTTTTGTGTGTGTCAAATGCACTAAAGGCCTGAAAAGTAAAAAAGACAAAAACGTTTTTATTATTCTCCTAATATATTTTTAATTTTTTAAAATCTAATAAGTAAATCCTATTTTCATTGGTGTCCTTTAACCAGTTTTACCAATAAAAGATGATATCTGAAAGTTCCAAGGCACATTATAACTGATTTCAGTGATGGGCCTCATGGATGAGCTCACAAATGTTTTTCACATTTTCTGGCATTTTTCTGGTGATTGGTCAATATGAATGTTTATCATCTTGAACTGAGCTTCATGCAAAATTTAATGCAGTCACATTGCTTAAAATTATCAATCATTGTAAAGATTGCAGAGCCAGTTCAACAAAGACTTTGCATAAAAATTGAACAAGATTAGACAACATGAAGCCTATTGACAGACCAATTCAGTAGGTTGGGTACCAATGAGTGTTAACTGCACACACATTTGTATTGAACAGTATAATTATAGCATTTATAGTCCAGGAAATTCTTAATACAACTTCATGTTTATTCAAGAAATATATAACAAAGTACAATATTAAGTAAAAGTGTTGTTAAGTGACCTAGAATTCTAGTAATTATATTCTAACATTTACTTCTAATATACCATTGTATAACATACAGAGTTAAGTCAATAAATTTAAAGTCTAATAAGAAAATATATATTATGCATTCTCCTTTTATATAAATGGACTTATTTCAGTAGTAAATATAGATCACATAGTGTGAACATTATACAGTGAAAATTTTAGATCAAAATTCAATAGCTACATGCCAGGCTACAAACTTATTCAAGCATCCTCAGATATTTCTAGCAATATTATACTGTTGTATGATTTCTAATTGTCTTGATTCTGTAGCAAATCCTTTTCATACTGTTATATGCTAAATAATATATTTCTTATTACAAATGAAGTGCCAACAATAGTAAAGATAGCAGTAGAAATGGATTCAACCAGATGATGTGCATGTGACATAATAGGTAAAGAGATAGTGTAGCTGTGGCAGTTATGGGACAAAGACAAGATGTAACACTATTTGAGAATGATTTTTAACAGATAAGCTCCTAAATACTATAAAATGAATAGAAGAGTTCTTGATCAAAATTTGAATTTCATTCACATATCCCATTTTCTAAGTTGATAATTACTGAACCATATTATATCAGCTCTTATTTAATAGTTATAATTGATGAATATAATTCCTTTTAAGTAAATTTTTATCATCTTTAATCAGCATTTGCATTTTTTGAATTTTTTTAAATAGTCAATTTCAAGATGTAGTTGTTATACCTGGCCAAAGGAACTCCCTATAGTTGTCACTTTTTTTTTAAACCCCAGAAACAGCAAACCAAAAACAAAAAAGCATGTTTTATGATTCATATTTTTAAAGTATATTTATACTTGAATGTTTTTGAAAGAGACTTGTCAAAATGAAATATCAAAATTGCCATATCAACATGTGTCTTGAGTATTTTTTTAATTAGTAAACTTAGATCAAATTCTTTGACCACATAGTAATTTCTCTTTGTACTTGTAAATGACCAAGTCCAAATCCAAATCCAAAGCCTTCTCACTCCTGTTGGAGAAAGCCCTACCTGATTGACCAGGTCTTCAGGTGTGTAGCCATACTCAGCATGTTTGGCCAATTGTGGGTTAGTGAGGCTATTTAACCCATAGTTGGGGTGGAGGGCCGTTTAGTCTGAGGAATTCATCTACCTTTTAACAGCTCTTGTTTTTTTTGATTCTGGGGTTCCACTTACCCTCCTTACCAGACCAGGGTGTGGGAGCTGATTTAGTCACCAACCACACAGTTGTCCTCCTCCTAGACCAGTTACCACCGAAGGCTACAAGACCCAGTCTGTCCTGCTATTTACCCATAGCTGGGGGGAAATGAGCCAAATTCATACCTTTCCTGAAGATATTTGCAGCACATAAGTGAATGTAATGAACTCAACTGAAATACAAACTTGGTTCTCTGATTCCTCAATCCAAGCAACTATTAATCTACTGTGTATCTACAGGTAAATATAATCCTCAAGATTTATACCCATTCTATATAAATATTATGATATACAAATGTTAAAATAGAATAATATTTATATGTCATAAACTTCACAGTCTAACGAAGAAGACCTCCCCCATAAAAATTCAGATGTTTGGCTTGATATTGGATAATTGAAGAACACAAGAACTTTTCGTTTTTTTTAAACTAGCAAAGATATTCCTGATCAGGGTTTAGAAAGACATCAAAAATTATATTAAGTGGATGTATTTTGCAAACTGAAAACTATTTTACACTTTCAATGCATAGATTATAATGAGATAACAATATACATTTTTATATATCAAGAACAGTATTGGGGAAATTGTATGACAAAGTGGGAAAAGTTTACTTGTGATGTATTTGCACTTTGTCCTACATAGACCATAATATAAAAACTACTAAAATATACTCATAGCTTTTACATATAAAATAAAAGGTTGCATTCTACCTGAACAACAGTGATAAATTTAATGCCTTACCTTAAGTAACTTTCCATATTGATCAGTAACACAAGTCTGGAGAAGATTTTTTATACTGCTATTCTCTGAAAGAACAGTAGCAATGAATAATTCATGTCAGAATTAAGATAAAATTATAAAAGTACACTTTCTAATTATCAAAAAATTATTTGTACATACTTGATTTAAATTCTTGATTTTTTCTTTTGTTCATTTCCTTATTTCTTTCTGGAGAATAATATAAAATTATATTTTTTTATCTCATGTGCCTCAATGGAAAATCTTTATAAAAAGGATGAAGAAACAAACAAAAATAATCTGAAGTTCTTTACAAATCTGTTTCAACAAGGACATTTATATATTTTAAAATATGTCAGACTAAAAGTAAGCTTAGTAGTAAACACTTGAACTGATGAGTCATTTTTTTAATCATTTCATCCCAAGCAAGGCAATAAACCCACTAAGACACAAGGGGATTACTGAGTGTGAGAGAATATGAGAAAAAGAAAACATTAAGGAGAGAGAACAATAAAAAAACAGGAATTAAGATGACAGAAGATAACAATTGATATTGCATTTAAATTTTTGAAGATCAAAGTTGACTGGAAAGTAAGAAGCCAAAAGAAGGTTCCACAAGCAAGAAGTACACAAAAATAAACTGTTAGCATAGAACTTATGGTTACATTTAGCGATTTTAACTAGTGAGACCTTGCTACCAATCTAGTAGTATGCTTAAATTCATAAAGTCTAGGTACCAAAGATGAAAGCTCATCAGAACAATTAATATGAAAATATTTATAGAAAAGTCACAGGAAAGCTACATCACGGCAATAGGAAAATGACTGAAGCCAATATGCCAGGTCAGGATCAATAAAAATGTAGATAATTCTTTGAATTTTATCAAGAATCTCTAAATACATAGCAGAAGCACCTGATGTAGCAATATTCAATACACAGATGAATGGTAGACTTGTAAATGTGTAAGATGGATTGTAGCAAGAAAAATTTTCTAGTACAACACATTGAACCAATTTTCCTCACAGCAGACCTAACATTTGATTCAATATAGTCTTTCCACTTGATATCACTGGAAAATGTTAACCCAAGAAGTGATGGTTAACAATCTTGCTAACCATTAACAATGCATTGAGTCTGACCCACAAATGGAACTCAACAATTGTGGCATTGTGCCATACTAAGCTAAGCTTAGTAAATACTTATAAGCTGACAGACATTCTTTGTTCTATTTTCTGACCTTGAAAGAAGAAAATGCAGAAGAATTGTTGTACCAAAAATGAAAAGGTTCTTTCATATCTGACTAAAAGAGAGTCCATGTTAAAAATAAAAGTTCTGAGTAAATTAAAGATTCCAATTTAGTCCACTAAAACACAGTAAATTTTTTTTCTATAATAAAAACATTTTTAAAAAATTCTATGGTAAAAGGAAACTTCATTTAATGCTTGAAAAAAAAAAAAAAAAAAATTTTTTTTAGCTGTCAACGAGCCATGAAAATAAAAATTAACAACAAATTTCACAAATTTCCATTCAACTTGATTTTCTTTAAATAACTATGAAAGGGATGCTGAAAAGTTATCAGTTGGACTCATCCCCAAAATTGACCAAAGGACCAAACATCAAAGTTCACTCTGGAATCCTTGCTTGGTCATATAAACACACTTTCAGCATCCCTTTGTATTATGTTTATTAAAACTATGTTTATTAAAACCACTATATTTATTTGTGTGAATATGTAAGTAGATTAACAGATATCAACATAGAAAGTGAAACTGTCAAGTTGAATTCAAATTTTGGTAAAGTATGCTATGTTCTCTTTTGCATGAATGCTTGAGGAAAGGCATGACTGTTTTCTCCCACCAGCTATGGGTTAAATAGCAGACTGAGCTCTCCAGCTATGGTTAGCAATCAGCCTAAGACAAAGCACTCCACTACTTTTCCCAAGAAATCCTGATAATTCACAGATAATAAAGGAAAGGAGTCTGTGGAAAGTAATGATCATCCCGAAGGGACATGATGCTTACAAAAAAGGAGCTTAAAAGAAGTTGTTATGGTTATTAATATTAGCAAATATAAATTACATTGATGATTATAATGTTATTAAATAAAGCTGTTATGTATATTATATGTGTTTTCTTTATTAAAAGATACAGTAACAAAATAGCAATACAAATATAATGAGCAAAATACAATGTATAAATAATATAAGGTACAGAATAATATATACAAGGTACAATATATAAGGTAAAGAGCAATATTCTCAAAAACATTCAAGAACAATTTGAAATTCCTTACTGCTATATTATCATGATAAATTTATTAATGTCTTAAGTGTCCCTTGAGAGTTACATGATAGCCCATTGATGAAGTTTGTCAGTTATTGCTTAGCTCTATGATGGATAAAGATGCAGTAGCCAATTGCAGTTTAAATCATAGAAAAGGATACAGTAGCCAGTTATGGTTTGGCAACTAAAGAGAATACTATGCATCCTAAATAGGAACATTAAAAATATCACCAGGCTTGTACAGTGTCCTTCTTGGAGATATTACAAGTAAGACTGTTTTATTCATCCCCTCACATACTGTGTGCTTTGTTTATTTGATTTTTCAACTTATCTATGTGGTACAAATTACATTTTTAGATGATGTATTTGTATATTTAAGTGTTGTATATAAAATGTTATCAGGCATAACTCATTCTTGGAATGCATTTCTTTGGATTATTTTTGTCATTCCTTTGATTGTGTTTAGGTGTTAGCATATCACAGATAGTATAATGTCTATAGCAGACCTTGGAAAGTGGAAAAAACCATTATATTTCTTCTCTCCGTCCAAGTACCCTATTAATCTAACCATCTTCTACATTCTAAATAAATAAATGGCAAATTCTGTCTGTCCGTGTGTCTGAAACCCCTGTAACTCAAGCCACACTTGTTCTACATATTATATCTTTTTGGAATCAGGATGATTCCGGAATTGAAAATCTGCCCTTCATCTGGTGCTTAAACATCCAGCATTGAGATTTTGTGTCCAGATGAGAAAGGAACAGTTAAAAATTCAAATTCTAAAATAACTGAAAAAAAATTAGTGACTTTAAAAAATTTTAATTTATATTGAGTTTAAAATAATACAAAAACTTTGTGAATTTAAAATTTTTTGTTTTAAATTCAGTTTAAAATATCTCCAAAATTTTGTGAACTGAGAAAATCAATTTTATTTCTTCAAAATATCAAAGAATCAGAGTTAAAGTGAGAGGTTTGGTGATGTGAGGTTTTGAAGTTCCACAGAGTTTGTGATTTGAAGAATCTTAGAATTTCAGCCCAAATCAGTCTTTTGGCTGGAATTGAATTTATAGCTGAAATCAGAGTTAAAATGAAGTTTTGAACCACCATGGAGTGAATTGAGGAATTCAAAGTTATTTCTTCAAAATTATTATTGCTGTTTTCTAAGCTAGACCAGAGGTACCTTTAGTTTGGGGCTGGAGGTTTATACAGTAACTATACTGATCAGATCTTAGAGTTTCTGGGAGATAACACATATTCTGGTGTGATCAATAGTTGAACATGGCCAGTACACTAAAACCCTCTGTCATGATGGCTTGTAACTTTGTGTTACCACAACCATTGAGAAATTTGGAACAGTTTAATCTACCCTGTTTCATTCACACAGTTTAGGTCAACACATTCTATGGTTTACAGGCATTTCCCAAAGGTGCAAAGGTTATAGGCATTTCCAAATGGTCTCTTTGGCTGTTATTATTGTCCATAGTGAGATTCAGACCCCAATCTCTTTGTCAGAATGTTAACATTCTAATCACTTGGCCACATATATATATTTACTAATAGAACTTTTAGAAATTCCATGATGCATATTTGCAACTTCTGAATAAAAAGAAAAATAATTTATTTATTTTAATAATAGAGAAAAAAATAGTTTATACTTTCAAATAGTGATTTATTTACTTATAAATTCATTTATCAAAAAAAAAACAACACATATTTAATTTCAAAAACTTCATTAAAAAAAACAGTGTTTCTCATAAAAAATATTCTTCTTTTTCTAACCTTTTTGTTCTTTTCTGCTCTCTGCTTCAACTTGAATTATTTTATTTTAAATTTATAAAGTAAGAGTGGCAAATGTATATAAAATTATACATTGATTTATTCAAACTGCTGTACTTATTTATATATATTTTATACTTAGAACATTTCAGACACCATAGATTTCAATTTTCTTAAGGCAACTTTTCTATCCAGAAATTTTCTCCAAATTTCAAACCAAACTCTTTAACCACATGGATTGAATAAAGGGCTCTGAGAATGGCATCTGAAGAAGGCTGGGGAATACAGTGGTCAAAATATGAATATAAAAATAGCCAAGATAACTACTGTCAGAAATTCAAACAATATAAAGTTCTTTGAGTGGTAAATGTATTTCAATTACTATTTGAAAAGAATTTTTGCTATTCTTTTCTTTACATTATTGTTGCTTTATACTTCAGCCATGTTGACATTTTAGTCTTTGGGTTCATTTATTATCATTTTAGTCTTTGGGTTCATTTATTATCATTTTAGTCTTTGGGTTCATTTATTATCATTTTAGTTTTTGGGTTCATTTATTATCATTTTAGTTTTTGGGTTTATTTATTATCATTTTCCCATCCCAATAAAATCAATATTTAAACAGAACAAAATAAAAAAGTAAAGCTACTCTCTTACACAAAATTATTACTGCAGGTAGGTACAAACTACAAACCATTAATGGATCCATAGTTATTAAAGTAACTTTTGACAGTAAGTCAGTCAGGTTTTCAGGGAATGTGGTAAACATCATACATACTGTTTACCACATAGTAATATCCTTATAAAACATACTTGCTGAGTGAGATACTTATATATTCCCAACTATCAATGGTAGTCAGTATTCAACCCCAGCTAAAAGAATCTTAAATACTGATTTTCATGGCTGAAAGACATTCTCTCATCTTAAAAATCTGTCTCATTGCACAATCGTCCTAAATGAATATAATTTACTCAGGCAAAGATGCATTGAAAGTTCCATGACCTCCAAGATCTTTATGATTAATATATATGTTCATATTAAATTAATACTGAAACAATTTGGGAGATGGAGACCTTGAAAAATAAAATAATAATAAAAAATAAATCAACAAAATAAAATTGGTTTTTATGCTCTGAATGTTTCTCAAACTTAGAAAACTAGTCTCTATGATTAATATATATGTTCTTATTAAATTAGTACCAAAACAATCTGGGAGATGTAGACTTTGAAAAATAAAATAATAAATAAGAATAAAAAATAAATAAAAATAAAAACAGAGTTGAAATTAGTTAAAATGATACAAAAGTGAATAACACTAGCGAGTACTAAATAATACAAAAAAAAAGTGAATAACATTACGAACTGATACAAAAAAGTGAATAACAATGGCGAATACTAACTGATACAAAATATCACCTAAGCATATAAACCAGAATGAAAATAATCTATCCGCAGCATTTCCCAACATTTTTATCCTTGTGCCACCCTTGAAATAGTTTTCATGTCTCAGAGAACCCCTGAAGAAAAATTATTATATTAATAGCTATTGCTTTTATAGCTTTATCGTAGTTTATGTGGTAAACAATATATTTTTTGGATAACTGGTTTAAGAAAAAATTACCCCCTTTTTGTTAAATTTATTGGCAATGCAAAAAAAAAATTATATTGCTCATTTATGAGGTCTCATACCAAGGTTTTCAGTCAAAAAAAAAAATCTGTAAACACACACAAAAAATGAATATAAATAACCAATATAATTATAATTTACTATAATAACCAAAGATTTTTCAACAATATTCCATATGTGTATAATAAAATTATGAATATAAAATTAAACTAAAATTACTCAAAAATGTGTTAGCCTATTTATCATTGTTTCTCACGGAACCTCTAGCGACCTCTTGTAGAACCCTAGGGTTTTGAGCACTGGTTTAGAAACACAGATTTACTCATCGATTTAATAAAGGGTTTAAAATTTCATGAAAGTTACAAAGACGGACACCTGAAGAAGACCAGAGAATACAGCAGCTTGAATGTCATGAGTAATAACAACCAAGATAAGCAAGCTAATCCTAATAGCAAAGCATATAATAATAATAATAACTGATAATTTGAAAACGTCTAACAAAAATTAAGGCAATGAACAATGTACAAGCTGATGACTAAAATATCTGAGCTTCAGTGTCAACATCGAGGTTGGGAAGATTTCTTACAATCAACTCATATGTCAAATAAATAAATCTGATTTATTTACTCTTTATATTCAAGTAAACTGTATCTTTCTATAATCACATAGGGCAATAATGTCTACAGAATTCAAATAGTAGTAATATCAACTATTTACAAATACGGATTAAACTGATAGAGAAATGCACTAGTAATACTGGGAACAGAAATCCTGTCATTAGTAAGAACCTTATCAACATAAAAGGCTTATTGGTATTTACTAAACTTAGATTACTATGGCACAAGGCTAAAATGTCAAAAATTAAGGTATTATGTCAGTTTTCAAATGGAGAAAGTTAGTCTACTTTGAAAATCAGTATTTAGTATCCTGACCTTACTTTGGCTTCAACACTGACCACTGGTACAAAAGTAAATTTGAATGCCTGACTCTATAGTAGAGAAGCAGATGAGTGTCTGAGAGATTGGAAATTTAATCTAAGATGTTAAATTAATGAGGTATATTATTCTAACTTAAAAGAAAGATAATATTCAAAGAAGGTTCCGTAATGTCATCGATCCTCACCTGGCACCTCAACTTCAGTCACTTTCTCACCAACGTGACGTGGCTTCCTCCATCTTTCCTACAAATATTTTCATGGCAATTGTTCTGATGAGCTTTCCTCTGTAGTGCCTCAACTGCATACATTTAAGTGTTCTACTAGATTGGCAGATAGGTCTCACTGTTTTACTGTTGAACTAGCTAGCTGCTGCTGTATGTCCTATTCTAATAATTTCTTTTTTTTGTTCTTTCCACCTTTGGAACTCCATTCCAATTTCTTACTTCCCTGCTATTTATAATCTTCAAAAATTTAAAAGCAATGTCTTCTGCTTCCTGAATTCTGTTCCTTTATTGTCCTATCTCCTCGCTAAAGTCTTCTCATTCTCCTTCACTATCAGTAACCCCTTGCATTCTAGTGATATTATTGCCATGCTTAGGGAGAAATGACTAAAAAAAAATATTAATTTCAAAGTAGAATAGAAGATATATATATTTTTTTAAGCATTTCTCCCCAAGCAAGGTGGGAGTGCCACTAGTATGCAAGGGGCTACAGAGTGTGTAAGTAAGGGAAAAGACTGGGTGGGGTGAGGAAAGGATAAAAAGAACAAGGGAGGATAAAAATAAGAATGGAGATCAAGGCATCAGAAGATGTCAATTGACATTACATTTAAATTTTTGAAGATTATAGTTATCAGGGAACCAAGTAAAAGGAATGGAGTTTCACAGTCAGGAAGTGCAAGAGAAGAAGCAGTTGGAGTGGAAGAGGCAATTACATTTAAGTGTTTCAACAGTAAAAGGGTGGGAACGAGATGCCAAGTAGCACACTTAAATTTGTGCAGATGGAGCACAAGTGAAAATAGCTCATCAGAGCATTTGCCATGAAAATATTTATAGAAAAGACAGATGAAAGCCACATTATGTCCGTGAGAAAGTGACTGGAGTCAAGACCCCAAGTGAGGACTGATCACATTGCATATCCATCTTTGTCAAGAACCTCGAGATGAACAGCAGGGACACCAGATCAGATATAGCAACAGTATTCCATGCATGAACAGATGGTAGATTTGTAGATGTGAAGGATAGACTCAAATGAGAAAAATCTTCTGGCATGACACAGAGAACCAACTTTCCTTGCAGTAGATGCAGCTATTGATTCAATGTAGTTGTTCCACCTCAGATCAGTGGAAAACATGAAACCAAGAAGGCACAGTGAGACGCTCTCATGGAGGTGAGCATCAACCATGTTGATAGGAGGTAGGGACATTTCTCTATGGTGAGTAAATGACAGTAATTTCATTTTGGATACATTAAAATTCACAAGCCATTTCTTACCCCAGTCAACCACAGATTGGAGGTCATTTTCAAGACCAATAGCCAGGTTAGCAATGCCGGATTTATTATTGAGACAGGTGTAAATGCTAGTGTCATTTGCATAAATGCCTATTTGAGAATTGATGACATCAGGATGATCATAGATATTTAGTTCTATGCTTGTAAAATATCTAATGATAATTATAAAAAGCAATAAATACTCTAGTTTACATTTACAAAATTATAACCAATGATTAAGCCATGAATTGATTTTTAATGTTCAATCAGAAAATGTTCAATAATGAAATGCTCAACTAATGCTAATTTTAAAATCAGAGCATAAGAACTACTTTAAGCAAACTCATATTTGTAAAATACTATTTGTGCAAAACAACTAATTTTCCATAAAAAATTGGTAGGTTTAGTTCTGATGTAGAAGAACAGAAAGGTTCAGGGCTCTTTTCTCAGTGCAAAATTGATAAAACTTGTAACAACAAAAATTCTGATTTAAAAATGACAAAAAGAGCTTTCTTGATTGATTTGTTTTCTACTACAGCTTATCAACCTTTTGCAAGTTATTTAAAGCTAGAAAATATTTATAGATTGTAAGAAGTTTTTTTTTTTTAGATAATAATGGTTTAGTGATACACGTCTTACTAATTAACCCATAGCTGGGGAGAGAAGAGGTGAATTCATACCTTTCCCAAGTGAATATAATGAAACTGACTGGAATTGAAGTTCAGCTCCCTGATTCCCAATTCTGAGCCATTATCCATTACACCACCGGCACATTCAAGCTTACAACACCTGGTATTCCTAAGTGCTCACCTGTCTAGGTATTGAACAGGCTCTGTGTTGCTTAACTTAACGGAAACCAGTGTTTCAACATGATGTTGAGATGTTGAGTGTTTCCATATGCGTGTATTGAAATAAGGACAAACACATACGTAGGGAAAAATACTGGTATATCCGAAGAGGTATTTACAACAGAGAGATTAGTAGTCAAACGAACGCAGATTAGTCAGTAACAATCAGAAAGAGTATAAAGTCCAACTGTATCTTCCGGTAGAGAGACGGAAGTGTGATGGTCACCTGATCTCCCCAGAACTCTATAGAACTGTCCTATTAGTAGTAGAGAGATCAGTCCATTTTGATGAGAAGGTGGGTGTGCCCCAAAACATGATATGGCCATTAGCATGATTTCTTTATTTCTTATTACTATAAATATTATTTTTAATGGGTGCACATGAGTAGACACCTTTCTTTTTTTTTTTTTCTAAAAGTATAATTTATATCTACCAAACAAGAAGAATCAAAAGTCTTATTAAAGAAATGTACATCAGCTGAAGTTGAGCCTACATTCCCTTAGGAAGACTACTTTATGGCCAGGAGTGTTTTTTTTTTTAAATTTCAGCCATGGAAACATCTACTGTGAAGTAATACTCAATTACCCTTTTAAGAAACATACATCTCTCATTGGAACCTTTCTTTTAGCTTTAACCGTAAGTTCTATGCTGATAATGTCCTCTATTGTACATATCACTTGTTAAACTCTCTTCCAGCTTCTTCTTTCCCAGTCAAATTTAATCTTCAAAAATTTAAATGCAATATAAGCATTATCTTCTGTCTTCATAATTCCTGTTCTTTTCTTCCTCTCTCTCTCTCTCTCTCTCTCTCTCTTTAATAGTGTTCTTTTTTTTCATATTCTCTAACACTCAGTACCTCCTTGTATCTTAGTGGCTTTATTGCCTTGCTTAGGGTGAAATGATTAAAAATAATGTACCCAAAATGTAAAAAAAATAAAAGGTAATTGTTTATACTATTTATATTCAGATTTCTATCTTCACCTTTGTTATTGTTATCACAACATCTTGGTCATTGTGCCTCAGTGTAAATAATAATAACTCCTCATCCCAGAAATCGAGACAGAAAAGTAATTCATGGATTTATTTCTTAATTCAATATTTCTTATTTCTACAGGTTGTGCCAAGAGGTAGATTTTCTTTAATAAAAGTATCACTGCTTCTCTGCCAGTAGATATCAATTTCACTGTTTGAAAGGGAGAAAGAAACAGTGCTGGCAACTTAAACACATGTACCCATTATAAATAACATGGGATTAAAAAATAAATACATTAGTTACATAAAAATTAGCTTTCTTTATACAAATTACTCATTTACAACGAAAGAACTGACAAATTGCTTGCAGTATAAAAAACCTAAGTCTTTTAACTCCATATATTCAGTACTATCAATATTTGATATAAACTGGTGCGAGGCCACAGGTCTAGTGCACATGGCAAGGGCCTTTTGCGTTACAGTAATAATGAGCTTGGTACCCATTACTCTGGCAATGGTTCCCAAATATTTTTCTCTGGGACACATTTTAAAAAATAAAATTTGCTCATGCCTCACCAAATTTTATATGATAAAAAGTACATTTAAAAATAAAAACAGAGAGATGGTTAAAGGGAGATAACTGCAGATTCAAAGTCAGAACATTATCATTGATAACTCTCACCTCCAATTTGCGGATCCTAGTTACTATATTCTTAATACTTGATATAATGCAAAAATATCACAATGATAAAATTAGTCAATAATTATTTATAACTATTTATACTAAGACTCATGTATTCAATTGCAAGTAATCCATAATATTTTAAATTTTGAAATCATATTCATTTTTGGCATGTGATTTTTTAAAATTGTTTCTAAATCTTTATCTTTCAATCATTCCACCTCACCTGCTATCATCTTCCGCCACACCTATGAGGCACACCACACCATTTGGGAACCACTTCTCTATAGTAATACACAATCACCATCATCTTAGACAAAATGCTAATTCTCATCTTAAGAATCTATCAGTTGCCATTAACACAACAATTTTAACTTTATGTACAAAGTTCTATTAATTCTTTTTTTTAAAAGATGAGTTTATGATCCTGGCCATATAGAAATATTGACTAAAAAGTAGAGGAATAAATATAGTTTTATCCCTTACTCTGTGTAGACATTAATAGTGAAAAAAAGAGATGCATGTATTTGATATGAATTTTATAAATATGAAGTTGTGAGGATTACCCCCAACCTTTTCTGCCAAAATTACAACTAGGTGGTGTGTGCTATTCAGGACTATAAAAGGATGGGAAATAAATCTTCTTCCTCTTTTTTATTCAGGATATATTAACAAAAACAACCAAACTTCTCTGCTACCAGGGGAGATTTCTTCCCTCATCCAGCTATCTTCAATTTCAGTTATCTATGTGACACACACACAAAAAAAAACACAGCACATTTCCTAATAGCAAAGCCTTAAATATTTTCCTTTCTTTTCCATCTATTTGTGTACACACAAGAATTTTTTTTTCTCTTGTTGAATTATGTTATTCTTTATATAAAAATATATATGTAAAATATCTCCATGTCTTGAATTCATTTACTTAGAAATTTCTCAACCTCATCTGCAACATTTGCTACAAAAGTGAATTGACTCCTCAAAGCAGGAATGGAATGTAAAAACAGAAAAAGAACAATTCTATGACCAATAATGATCAACTGTTTTTGAATTTTACCGAAGTCAAATATTTTCCACCAAATAAGTTTTGGTATATTCTGGTGCATTTTGGCACTGGCTATTTGGCTTATTTTGGGGTGTTCTTGTATACCAATTACAAGTATCAGCAAAATTAAAATATTCCTTTCTAAAAGCCTCACCCCCACAAGTACTGTGCTTATTTAGTGCAAGGTGTATACTATTTTCAAATAATTTTCTCTAGAGCATAATTATTTTGTTCCAGGAATCAAAAATTATGGTGAAGATGTTATGAAATTTTGATTTGGAAAATTGATTTTAATACCACATATTTTTTTATTAAAATTTGTAACTTATTTTTAAAGTAATACCATATGAGAATCCTCCTAAAAAAAAGGGAGATTCAAAATATATTTTCTGGGTCATATATGCAAAGTTGAGGTTTCTGGTAGCCTAATTTTTACCCATATATTGTAAGATTACTAGTACTACTGTCAAACAAAGTAATATTTTATTAACCCAAGTAATTACTTAAAAAAAAAAATCAATTACATATTTGTATTTAATTTGACAACTTTGTTTTGCTCAAGTTTTATGAAGAAGGATCTCTCAACATGGAGATCAAGTCTCTTCACATATTCCCAATTTTTATTGCTCTAAGTAATGTTTAACCCTTTACCATTCCTCTTTGTCTTTGTTCTGCCATCTACTCACACCAACTTATTAAGTAGGTTCCTTAAAATTTTCCCAACTTCTCTTCAATATGTCTTGTGAGTGTTAAATTCTAGGCCCTCTTTCTTCATTATGTATCCCAGAGATTTCAACTGTATCTTTCTAATTGTATCACTTTCTTTGTTGATTTTATTGTAATATAATTGGCCATAGTTAAATATAATTGGAATATGCCCAACAAACATAATCCACAGAGTTTCCAATAAACACTAACAAAAGAAAGAAAAGAACAGGGCAAAAATAATACTAAGCAAACAATATATGCAAGACAAAAGTAAGCAAAGCTACAGTAATGAGGCAAAAACTTCACTAAGGGTTGTATTAATATGCAAAAGGGATACAGACAAGTGACTGCAGCATTCTGACTTCAAGACAAGAAAGAACATAAATATGGCAGATGAGACCAAGAAATGGCTTATCTTATTGGTGAGGAAGAAATCCCAGCATGCATTTGTATAGTTTGTTTATAAATTTGGAGAGGTGAATGTTTTTGTAGTCTTTCCAACTAGATTGGAACCAATACATATTTTCCTTAAAACTTCCTCATTTGTCATGAATAGATTAAAGATGAACTCCTCAATTTTTCCCAGAGATTTAAAATGTTTCTCAAAGAATATTGAATAGAGAAAACTGCTTAATTATATAGAAATAGCCTACCTTCATTCAACTTCATAACCGCCCCCATATAGAAATGAATAGATGGGCTGGGTCAAATTCAGGAAAATAGATAATCATTTATCCTATGAATGATTATTTTCTATCTGAATTTCTGGGATGAGAAGTTATCCTTATTTACATTCAGATGAATGCCCTCATCTTTACTGTTATAACAATGCTTCAGTCATTGTACCCTCTGGTCATCTTCAGGTGTTTGTTGATCCAGGTAACCTTCATGAAATTTAAAACTGAACCTTTTATTTAATCTACTGGGGTTGATCATTCTCATTCCACTGGCAAAATTCCCTGAAGGTTACCTGGATTGACAGACACCTGAGGAAGGCCGGAGATTATAATAGCCAAAATATTAGGATAATAACAACAAAGATAAGGACATTAGTTCAAATGTTAGTAATGAAAAGGATGATTATTAAATAGTATGGAGAAGTGAAAATACAGGAAATTGTTCTTAGTATGTTCATAATTACCATATATATGAACTCATTCAAACATTTAGTGAAATTTTATTTTTAAATCAACATTACAACTTAAATACTTTAAAGAATCAAAATATATGTTATACAATCAATTAGTTTCTAAATAATCATACAAAAATGCTAGTCATGTTATCTAAATAAAAGTAAGTAAAAAAAACTCAACTCGTGTGTGTGTGTGTGTGTGTGTGTGTGTGTGTGTGCTTACACACTATTGATGGCAGGGAAAGATTTAACCAATTAATACTCATCATCCTATTTTTTGAATAGTAGATATTAATGAGTTATAAGTAGACATAACACCAATTTCTATTTTATTTTTAGAAGCCTACAATTAATACTGGATTTTTATTTTACGTTTTATAATTAATACCAATTTTTTTTAGAAGCCTACAATTAATATTGGATTTTTATTTTACTTTTTATAAAATAAATTTCTATTCTTATAATTAATACCAGATTTTATGGTAGTCATTAATTGGTTAATTGCTGCAAGGAGAGTGAGTGGGACATACGATTTCCATCAGTATATTATCTATATGATGTATATGTATATTTTGATCCTGTAGCCTCACTGTGTAGTACAGGAGTCACAGCCTCACCACACTAGCTGTTGCTTCTGTGGCTTCTGTAGCAAGTAAGTTTTTAAAGGATGGTGTTGCTAGCCCCACACCCAACCAGCTTTGGGTTCAGAGTTTTTCTTCTCTAAGACTAGTTGCCAACCAAGTCTACTTTGCTATTAACTTCCAGTTGGAGAGACATAAGATGAATTTATACCTTTACTATATGTAAGTGACTTCAACAGCATCAGTTAGAATTTGAACTCAACATGCCAATGCCATCTTCCATGGCAGTAACCATTATGCCATGCACACATCCATTTATTGGAATGATTGTCAATAATCAATATCAATAAGGATTAAATATCAATAATGGATATATCAATAGATATATCCTAGATTGTGATTATTGTTTTTTTTTGTTTTCTTTTTTTTGCAGTAAAGTTCAGCCTGGGGGCTACTCAAGGTAGAGGGATATGTAAGGAGGCAGTTTGTGTGAATAGGAAAGGAAGGTAACAGTTAACCCTAGACTTGAACAGGTTAAGATTGTAGTGATCGGGGAAACATCCTCTTAGGAGTTGGTTCCACAGAGCAGCGGTTCACAGGAAGAAGTTGTTCAAATGGAACTTACTTCTCACTGAGGGAACACAGAGGGAATATGGGTAGTTTGCTACAATGTAAGTGGGGTGGTGGGTCCTTGCTGAGACGGTTAGGCCTGGCAGAATCAAGGAATGTTGTCCATCCAAGTACTTTCCGCAAAAGTAGCGATAGAGCTGTGAGAAGTTTGCAAAACTCACCTGTGAGAAAGAGGTTGGAGTGTGGAAAATAATTTGTCACCCACAAGGACTCAGAGATGCTTTTGAACTCTATTGAGGCTGGAGAGTGCAGTCTGTGCAGCTTCCACCCAAATATGACAATAGTACTCCATTCTTGACTTGATCTGACTCTTGATAGCACATGGAGCCAGTTACTACAGTGGTACAGGAAACTGACCATTTTACCTGTATCTTCAGTGACGGTTTGTATGTACAAGTTCCACTTGAAGTCAGGTGTGAGTTTAAGGCCCAATAGTCTCTCAAGGCACAGTGCCACTCTGAGGGAACACCCATTCATTTTTTTTTTGATAAAGTTTATCAGAAATATGTTTAAAAAATTTTACAGAACATTTTCATTTAACATTGCTCTGATTCAAAAACTGTATTATTAGGGTGGTGCAAAAATAATGTCGTTTTCTCACATATGTTACTATGTGAGAAAACGACATTATTTTTGCACCAACCTAATATTAAAATTAAAAATACAATTTTCTATTAACAAAAATTAAATATTGTTGCATTTTTGTTTTTCTAGTCCCTGTGTGTATCCATACAAAGAGTTATTCCAGAAGAACAACTAATGGAAAGTCTATCAAAAGGCAGAGAAAGCATTTAACAGATATTAAATCTGTTATTTTTGCACAGTATGCCACAATGGATTTGAAATAAATATTATTGACAAAATTTATCATAAAATATAATCCCAACCTAAGATATGTATCCCCCACAACTTCAGATAAGAATCCTATCAGTAAATCACTTATCGCCCACCAGGATCCCAAGAGGCAAATCTCTCCCATTGGCAATTAGTCTAAATGGATTTAAACTCCTTGAGACTTTCAGCTAAGACATATGAGAAGCCAATTCTTCTCCACTAAATAATAGTTAGTGGCAATTTGTATGATTAACGAGTGATGATTTTGTATAGCCCCCTCTTCTGGGGGTTCTTTTCAGTGGTGGCATCAATTCCCTCATATTGACGTTGCCTTCTTTCTCTCACAGCTGGTGATCGCTAGTTGGTTTTAGTTTAGATATAAAAGAGTTCAACAAAAGAATTTTAATTTATCTAGTTTTATTCAACACATTGACGTGTACATTTCCAGTGGGGTCACTTTCTCACCACACTGGAGAGCTGCTTCCCAGACACAAAGAAACATGTCTACATTCTTCAATGTGTATATCTTGACTCTCTGAAATCCCTTTCTATATCATTTCCACACTAGCTTTAGCCAATCAAAATCAACTTCCATTGTTTTCCTGTATCTGACCTCAAAGGTCAAAATGAGGAAGTCAGAGCAGAAATACAATTCTCTAAAAAATAATAATCTGGTAAACTATTATTTAACAATGATAATTAATTATAAAAATAAATAGTTTTTCTATAATAACAATATTTTTAAAGAATATACTTAAAAATAATCTTTTGTTGAAACTGAAGTAATTTTCCTCATAATATTAAATTCTGTCCCAGTCAAAAGGTTATAACTTCATCTTCCATGTGCTGTGTCCCTTCAAGATATTGCTGATAATGTGTCTTTAAAACTTCCTATCCTTTGTAGCTTTCTTAGCTATGCTTCCCACTCCCTGATCTGCTATCCATTCACAAAAGGTAGGTTACTTGCAGTTTCACTCTGTCCATTTTACTTTCAATATGTCCTGTGAGTGTCAAATTCCCCAAGCCTTTTGTCCTCAGTATGCATCCCAGAAATTTAAACTGTCTTTTTCTGATTTGCTTCCATTTTCCTTAAATTTTCTTGTTGCTCACATGCTCCATCCATCATATTCTCAGCATTCTTCTGTAAAAACAGATCTCTGCTGCCACAAATCTCCTCTTCATCTGTGAAGAAATTGTCCAGCTTCACTGCCATATAGGAGGATTGATATTGCAAAAGAGTTCAGCACTCTTTTCTTTGTTTCTAACAAAAATTTTTCTGCTCCTTAATACTTTGTTTAGCTTTTGGAAGGCATCTTTCACTATTCCAACAATGCTTCAGATTTTGGTGTCATATTTGCCGTCTTTTTTTTGGACATACTTTATTACAATTTGTAGTTCACATCTTGGGCTGTTCCTCTTGCTGACAATCATACAATCTGTTTTTTTTTACAATTGACGGTTAGTCTTTTCTTCCCACATTCCTTTACTAAATCATCTAAGAATTCCTGTAGTTTCCTGTGTCTGCTATCCACATAGTGTCACTGATATCTTATGTTGTTGTTCCTACCAATAATAAATCCTGATAGGACTTCTAGTTCTCTTAAGTCTAACTTGCTGTATAGGTTAAATAAATCTGGTGAGAAGATGCATTCTTGTCTTATGCCTCTATTATTTTTATGTACTCAGTTCATTTTCTATTTGTATGCAGGTGGCTTGCACCCAGTTTATATTTTGAATTATTCTAATGTCTATTCTAAATAAATCAAGTTTTCCAAACAGTTCAAATTGATCTTTGGGTCATACTTTTATCAAATTCTTTTGCATAGTCTATGAAACATAGGTATACATCTTTCTGCATTTGTATTGCTCTCTCGGATATTATTCGGATCATAAATATTGCATTTCTTGTTCCAGTGTCTTTAATGAAAATATACTGTTCTTGTCCTACTCAGCTATATGCTCAGTCCATCAGATTTTGGATGATAAGCTTAATTATATGGCTCCTTAGGCTGATTGTCCAATGGAGCTCACATTCATTTGCACCCAGTTTATTAAGCTGCGCCACAAAGATGGATCTACTAAAGCCTTCCTCTATGTCACCATTGTCATGTATTTCTTTTATTATTTCCATTGTAGGAATTAAAGGCAATGATAGAGTAGACAAAAGTGCTAAACAGTCATTAAGACTAGTTACTGAAAACTTCCAAATCCCATAGACTGATCTAAAAACATTAAGAAACATGCAAAATAAATGGCAAGAAATTTATTGGAACAGAAAAACTAAATACAATCTTACCAACCTTCAGGAAAAGACCTTGCCATTATGGAAAATCCTGAAGGGAAGAGGTTACTATAACATGACTATGAATAGGTCACATTAAAATTATGCATTCATTCTTATTGAAACAAAAAGAATTATCATGGTGTCCTAAATGACAAACCCAATATATAGTAAAACATTTTCTAACTGAATGCATTGCTCTTGACTCAAAAAGACACAATATCTTAAGGGCAAGCATCCTAAAAGAACTATTTGAAAATGTTAAAATAAACAGAATCAGTTGGATTATATCTGAAAAATATATATAAAAAATGATTGTCCTTTTTCCCTAAATATAAACCAAAATAAATCAGTTTTGACATAAAATGACTCCAAAGAGTTGATATGCTGTTAAACATCCAATTAAACTAAAACCTATTACAATCCCATCTGGTCCTGTTGCTTTCTTCCTGTTCATCTTGTCCAGTGCTGATCTTAGCTCAAACTTCAATATTTCAGGTCATTTCATATTTTTGCATATTGCAAGTTTCCCTCTAACCTCTACAGCTGTAAAATATACACCCTCCCTTTTAGATATATCTAGGTATGACACAATGAGTCTTGGCTGTGATCAGTACACCCACAAAGTCTAAGGGGTTCTAAATTATTTTATCTGAGACTGAAGGGTCTGGTGTTTTATAACAGCAAATTTAGTTTTATGCTAGGAAAGTTGATTCACTGCTAGATAATTTTTCTCATCAGAATCCATCTTGCATGTTTATAAATCTTCCATTCATCTATGCATTTAATATTGCTGCCACATCTGATCTAATGCCCCTGTTATATATCTTGAGATTCTTGTTAAAATCCAAAGAAGAGTCTGTAATGTTATCAATCCTGACCTGGCATCTTGACTTCAGTCATTCTCCCATTATTATGACATAACTTCCCTGTACCTTTTCTATAAATATTTTCATGACAATTGTTCTAATGACCTTTCTTCCTTGGTACCTCGACTGCATGAATTTAGACATAGTACCAGACTGGTAACTAGGTCTTATTATTTTACTGTTGAAATAGGTAAATGTAATCATAAGTTTGATGCTAATTGTTTCTTTGCTGGCTCTTCTTGCTTTTGAAACTCTTCCAGCTTCTTGCTTTTTTATCATCTACAATTTTCAAAAGTTTAAATGCAACATTAATCGCCATTTTCTTTCTTCCTGAAAATTCTTTTATTGTCTTTTCTCACTCATGTTTTCTCATCTTCTTTCAATCTCAGGAACCCCTTGCATCTTGGTGATATTACCACCTTACTTGTGAAGAAATGATTTAAAAAAAAATATGTCTTGATTTGATATAATATGAGGTCTTCAAAGTGGCCACCCACCATACACAAATAGGGAGAAGGGAAGTGAAACAAATAAATGAAAACTTTAGGGATCAAGTGCCATTTGGCCAGAAGGTAAGAAATTCCAGTCATGAGCATACATAGACAGAATTATGGTTGAAGTAAGTTAGTTATGAGCTGGTGAGTGAGAAGTTATCAGTGAAGATGTAGAGCATCAGAGTTACCAACAAGTGAGCCAGCTATTGTGTGGTGATGAGTTGGAGCTGTAGAGAAGCAGAGTCAGTTATGAGCTGGTCATTGTGGAGGTGACAAGCCATCAGTTGGAGAGCTAAAGAGGCAGAAAGATGTGTTGTGATCTACAGGTGGGAAGAGGAGCAATTGGAGTTCTCACTGGTCTGTTAGTCTGTCATGATAGAAGTAATCGTGAAAATGTCCCAAGTGTCACCTACCTAACTCCAAACTGTGCCAGCTGATTCCGTGAATGAATAACCTTATATAATGAAAACAAGATTTAAATGTTCTGTTTCCACTGTGGTAATATTTCTCCTATTCCTTGTTGAGCATACACCAAATCCTTCACTGTTTTTGTGCATATTGGTGCAAACTGGAATTGAACCATAACAGAGTGATTTTGTCCACTCAGTGAAAAACAGATATATGTTTTACATATGCACATCAGACATTTAAGATGGTCATAGAGGAAAAGGTAATTTTTTTGATATGGTTTACTTTACTTAGTGGATGTGCAGGAGGTGTAATGAATAGCAGCCTGAAATAACAAATTGAAAATCCAAGTCTGAATTCAAATCAGTCTTATTACATTTACTTACAAGCAAATACTCTTGGGAAAGAGTATGAATTCATCTCTCCCCACCCCCTGCCCCAGATATGGGTTAATAGTAGGGGCAGACTGGGTTATTTAGCTGTGGTTGGTAACCAGTCTAAGAGAAGGAAAACTCTGAATTCAAAACTGGTTGAGCAAGGGCTACCAAAACTTGCTATGGAAACTGCAACAGCAAAGGCTAGCATGTTGAGAGTAGTGGCCCTATCCTGCTTGGAGAGTCTATGAGACTTGAGAGCTGTGGCCCCATCCTCTTCAAGGAGTCTACAGGATTTGAACGAGTGATTTTACTTTACACTTGTCTTAAATGAATTAAACTACAATGTATTCTTGGTTTCACAAAAAAAAAGAAGATCTCAAATACTGTAAATAAGTAATATACTTTTTTCTGCTATAGTTACACATAATGAAACACTAGTCTTACAAGTGGAGTAGGACTTCAATGTCAGTATTTGAAATGTATTTGACCTGGTACTTGTTGTACATATGCAACTACCTATCCCATCTTGTATAACCAAATCTCTTTTATATAACTGCTTCATACTCTATATTATAAGATATATTCCCATTGAGTACAAAGTTTAAGGCTCCACAATGGTTAGAAACCCTTCTGGTAAAGGGGAGTGTAACGAAACTGTTCATTTTATTGTTTGTCAACGTTAATAATATTATTATTGTTAAAACTCAAATGTTACTTTTGGCAGCCTCTAATCAATGTCAAGTCACTTCCAATTATCAGTAAAATTACAGATTGCAATATCTATCAGAGAGATGAAATTTAAATTTTTATTATTGCATTATTCCAAAATTTTAATACATCAGCAGATAGCTAGTAGTCAACAACTGAGCACAAATAGTTATTAATTAAAAAATGTAGTAATTAATGTATAATATTATCCATAACAACATATACAAGAATGTCATTTTAGATAAAAATTAAAAAAATAACCATAAATATATAAAAAATGCATATATTGTCAAAAATTCCTTTTTCCACAATATAGCTATTTGTACTATGTTATAATGCTTATTACTTAAACAATAATAATAATGAATAAATAATAGCTGTCACAATCTGCTAATCATGATGAAAGTATTATCAGTAATATGCCACTATGGCTAACAGAGTTCAGAATAGTTAAGGATTCTTCCCTGCTTATTCTTCTATTATGAAAACTCAGGAAAACAATTTTGTAATTAGCACCAGATTTAGCATTTTTACTTTTTTGTTATTAATTAGAGCATAGTTAAAAAATTTTTGGAAACCTGAATAGACTGGAGATTGCTTTTATTTTCCAAATTTGTGCAACTGATCTAGGAAGACTAATGTGAAAACTTATGAGTTAAATAGCCATACCAACCCACACTTGCCAAAGTGTGGTGAGTATGATTATACCTCTGAAAACATGTTTAATCAGGGAGGGATTCTCCAAGAAGTGAGAAGGCCCAGGATCTAAATCTGGATATGGAAAATGAGCTTTTATACCTGTTACTTTATTTATTACTTTAAAACATTATTTATCACCTGGAGGTCTTAAGATAGCATAAATTATACCAGCATTGAAATTGGAATTGGCAAGCTGAACTTAAATTTCAGCTAATACGCCTTAGGAGAGGCATGAATCCACTACTCCATGCACTTTAGCTTACTGCAAAATATCTTGACAAAATGTTTCATCATTGGTATGCCACAAAGGGAGTGTATTAACACTTTCATATAACACTCTTCAATAACAAAAAGCTTTGACCCCCTCATAACAGTAGTTGATATAACTCATATCCAAGGATGCCCGTCTACTGGTACAGCTAGCCAATCCCCATTGCAGGTGCCTGCTCAGACATATTTGTGTTTGTTCAACACCCATGGAATCCACCCTGTGGTTTAAACTGTAACTATGCTGAGCAGACCTTAGTTACAGTTTCTGGGAGAGAGCGCATTATCTAGCATAATCAACAGTCTAAACAAGGTCAGCACACTCAAACCTTCGGTCACGATGACTTGTTTCTTCATGCTAGCACAACCACCAATGGCTCCCATATCATAATATTACAAGGGAATATAATATCTATATGTCTTTATAGATAGTGTCTGTTATGCTGAGCACAATTAAATACCATTTGGAATTGTAGTAGAGAAGACAAAACTAAAATAGACTCTAGTGAAAGGGCTAAGTACTTCAGTAGTAGAGTATATTACTAACAGCAGAAAAGGATACAGCTGAACATTATATATATATATATATATATATATCTGTGTGTGTGTGTGTGTGTGTGTGTGAATAATTTATATGTGTATACATATATGCAAATGTATTGCATAATCAGGTTAAAATTTTCTCACCTTTATTATTATCACTAGTTAGGATTTTATGTCATATTGAACTTAACCTTGTTTCTAGTATTGTTATATTACTAGTTTTTAAGAATACATATATTTATTCATATTATTATTTCCTTTTTATTACTAATAATATAGTTAGTATTATTCTAGTTTTCTATCATATAAACTCCTTGGAATCATTACTAATAACATTATTACCATAATCATCTGTTGTTGTTAGTATTATTATCATCATCATCATCATTAGTAGTAGTAGTAGTAGTAGTAGTAGTATCATAGTTATTCTATGCACATTTTGATGCAGGCATGGGTACAGAAATACTTACATCTTTGTAAGTGTGTACACTTGCTTGCTTTTGTGTGCATTTATGCAAATAAATGCAATTTTTTTGCTTGCTCATTCAATTTGTTTTTATTTTCCTTTTTTATTTTTTTTATTTGTTTATTTTTCTCTCTCCAAGTTGTTTTATCCAAGAAAGAGAAATAAGATTGGATGTATTTACTGTGACGTTTGTGAAATCATCAGGACTAAACCAAATAGTATTGTTGGAGATGGTAAGAAGAAGAAAAAGAAAAGAAGGGGAGAAAGGCTGAAAGGACATTAGAAAAGCAAATATATAGATATATAAGTTGCTCTAGGAGAGAGGAGTAGCTTGGCATGTGGGTGTGTAGAAGAAAAAAAAACAGAGGCAGCCATGTGGATGTAAAAAGTTGGGGGATGCGGAACTGAAAAAGAAAGAAAAGAAGAGAGGGTAGTGACCAATTCTCTTCTTCTTTCCCCTCTGTCCAATCTCCCCATTATCACCGCCCCCACATTCAAACTAACCTGCCTTCCACTGCACCCCTTTTCTTTGCACCAAGGAACAAAAAAAATAGGGGGGGAGCTTGAAAAATACCTATAACAACAATAATATTGGTAGCAGTGGTATTTCAAAGGTATTCATGTCCTTTTTGGCATTTACTTCAATTTCTTGTTTTTTTTTTCTTATTTCTCTAGTGTTTTCTATTTCTGCCACCACCATTACCTCAGCATCACTATTGCATACTTCTTACAAATGCTCACTGAGTTATAACTTCCTTCACCCGCTCCAGAAATCACCAACATCATCACAAACATAATAATGGTAAGAAGAACATTACTTGCACGTCAGTATCTGTCAGTCTGTCAGAAAGTTGGTTGGCTTGCTTTGCAAACGAACAGGTTGGAAACGCAATCACTATCATCATTATCATTATCCTAACTACTGTCATCATCATCATCAACAACATAATTGTCATTTTTTTATAGCAATTACGGCAGGTGTACAGGGTGGGTAAGCAAGAAATGACAAAACAAATACTGCTATCTATTATCTTAGCAAATACAACCACCTTCATATCATCATTGTCATCATTACATCATCGTCGTCGTCATCATCAACAACCGCAGTTTTAATGAAGCTACTTTTTGTTTAACGATGATATATCCATTTTTTTTACAATCCAGTGACCACCACACCACCACCTCTAATAACATCACCATCAAATGCAAGTGACATAACGAGTTAATATCCACTCTGCAACCATCATCATCATCATCACAAACGCTACTGCTACACCACCTATACTCCCTGTCACCCAAACTGATCCATCATTATCACCATCAGCAACATAAACTGTATATCATCTACAAATAAAGAGTAACAGGACTACCTCCTCCTCCACTAACGCCTCCCCTTCCTTTTTCCCCGCCTCCTCCACTGCCATTACCAGACTAAGGAACCTATGTCCTCCTCTCCTTACACCCACCTTACTGTCTGTCTGTCTGTCTGCCTGACTGACTTGACTATATAGCACAGCAGGGAAGGAAGCTGCGTCTCAGAAACACTGCAGGGAGAGATGGTTACGTACACAATAATAATACATCCACGGAATTGAAGAAGAAGAAGAAAAAGAGGAAGGAATCTATCTTCTCTTTTGTTTTGTTTTCTTCTTCCTTTATTTCTTTTCTTTTCCGTTATTGTTACGGAACTAAAAAAAATCCAGAAACGGATTCTTTCTTGTTCTCTTTCCAATTATTATTTCATAATCAACGTTTTCCTGGATTGTATCTGGATGTAAGCTGTGGAGAGAATAGTTTTAACTTAAGTTTCTTTATTTATTTGTTTCGTTTGGTTTTTTTGTCAGTTTTAATTTATTTTTCTTTTTTCTTATGAAATGAACCCTTTTTTTAAGGACAATTTAATTTGCAGAATGACAAAATTAAGCAGAAAATACTTTTTGTTATGATTTTTAACTCCATTGCTGACAATCCGCAGAATTAATATTTTTTACTGTTATTATTAATATTATTATTAATAATAATAATATTACTACCACCACTTGCGCAAGTAAGTAGAAATATTCATTCATATTCAAATATGCGTATCTCCATGATATATACTACGTCTATGATCACGTAAAAACAACAAAAAAAAAACTATATTGTCACGATTCGTTTTTTCCACAGCCACGACTATCTTATTACACAAGTGCTGCCCTTGCTTGGCGGTACAAAAAGAAAGGGAGGAAAAAAAAAAGAAGCACAAAAACAAGAACGAGAAAAAAAAAATAAAGAAAGATCTATATATCTTTTTCGTCCGCCCTGTCTTGACATAGTCACGTGTTAGTGCGCGCTGGTGTGAGTTCACTTGACGATTTCAGATTTCACATCTCGTTTCTCTTGTTGTTTGATCTTAAGAGAAACAAAACAAAATATCACATTCACAACAAACACGATAAACTAAGTGTTTTTAAGGGGCTCGTAAAGCAGACAATCAAGTACTACACATCGACAGCGTGCCAGTTCATTTAGAGAGTTATGCAAGTTTACAAGAGGCCTTCTTCCGCGACCAGCGGAGTCGGGGTTAATCGCGACGGAGCAGGTGTGACCACGCCAGTTCTCCCTTCTTCCACAGTGGCTACTTCGGTCCCTACAGTCAATTCGGGCCTCGCCAATAACATAGTGGTCACACAGCAGCAACAACAGCAACCACCAAGTTTGCAGAACCCACCAGCTTCACTTTCAGGATCCCCTGTCGTACGTCGGCGGTTCCAGCGATCCCTTAACCACTATGTAGAACCTGTTGAACACGTCCATCACGTCGAAAAGTATGACCCGGAAAAGGACAAATGGGTCAAGCTGGTGGAGAAGATGAATTTGCAAGTGTTGCCTTACACTTATTTCGCTTCTTGCATGACCAGAAATGATTATATGCATTTAGTGTTAAGAGCTACCAAGTGGAGACCTATCAAGGCTGGGTTTAGAGTGCACAGTCTATTGCCACTCACTAATGAAATGCACATGCCCGGCCCTACCGAACCATACATTATTACCTATGTAGATCGCGAAGCCAAACTCTTTGCCGACGGTGAGTACAAATTTGACTTTCCAAATGATTACTTTTTGAACAATATTTGTACATCACCCGAACAGACCCGGCTACCCTACATGACTTGTAGTCGTGTGTTTGATGTCGGCTATGCTGTGTCGCATCAATGGATCTCAAATACGGATTACAAAAGTGAAAGCATACAGAGTATATTTAATACGTCTGCATGGAGTGCTCTTCTTCCAGGTCAGGAATTTCGCTATGAATGGCACTACAGCGGTAATTTGTGGTTTTCAAATTCCAGTTTTCAGCATTTGAATCGACAGAACCTACAAGACACGTTTATGAGGGAATACCACCATTATAACCAGCAGCTATACAATCATCAACAAGTTCATTCGCCGCAATCCCATCACCAACTTGAAAATACTCACGAACCTCCTCCTGTGGCGATATTAAGCATGCCGGCCATCCGCCACCCAAACAATGCTATCATGAGGTTTTGTATGAATCTCTGGGTTGACTACTGGATGGAGATAGAATATAAGGATTCGTTTGGGGATGTACAAATGATACCAAATCTATTAGCTTCTGAACCCAGATGGTAAAAAAATCTTTTTAAGGATTTTAAAAATGTTTTTTGATCAATTACCATGCCAAACAACACAGGGAATACGCCTTATTAAAGAAAACCTTTTTTATACAATAGTCTTTTTTTGAGGCCGTAGAAAACAAATATAAAAATACACCAAATAAAATATAACGGAAAAACCAATTAGATGATTTCATACTTTAAAAATGGGTAACCACGTGTGAACAATTTAATGCCGATTTTCGTTTTGTTTTTTTTAATTTTCTATTGTAATGTACAGAAAGTGTCTTTTTCTGTATTTTACGTTTCAGATATGAAAATAGTTTAGGATTAACAAAAAAAACGTTTCTTTTACGACCTCAAAGAGAAAGACTAATGTCAGAAAGTGTTAGTTAAGATACTACTTAACTACTAAAAAAAGCATGGTAACTAAAAAACTAAAAAATAATCAGTTTTTTGTCGATGTTTCTTTAAAAAAAAAAAATACAAAATAAAACTTTTAGTAAAAAAAAATGCTTTTGTTTCTCAACGATATTCTTTCAGAAAAATATCAGATTACTGAATGCATACAATTTAATTACTTTTATTTTTTTACTTTACAACTTTGAAAATTTTGAGTTAAAGAATGAATGAAGAAAGTAAAAAGAAACGGACGAGTTAAAATTGAAAGTAAACTGTTTACAAACTTAAAAACAATTTTTTTTCTTTTACTAATTTACCGATAAAAAATAAAACTTGTAAAATAATGTTTACTAATGGAAAATATATGGTTATTAGTGTTTTTAATTAGTTTCTGTTGTTTTTGTTTTAATAAGAATATTCTAAATACGTTTAGTTCATAGTTATTTTATTTTACTTTCCTGGCTTTCTTTCTTTCTTGAAAAAAAATCCAAAGGGAGACATCCAACATGGCGTCTTAGATATTTCCCAGACTATTTTTTGCGAAATCTACATTATTACCTGCCAAAGGACGCTACAAACCTTTGGTCAGAAAATGAAATGGTCAATATAAAGTTGAAATTGAAAATGTTGATTTATTGGTGTACTCCATTTCCTATAGTACGCATTTTACTTGAATCGAGAAAATTTAAATATATGTCCCTGAAAGCCATCCATACTACACGAGATCGTGCTATTGACATACAATCTATTGAGCTCTTTAAGCAACTTCAAATTTTAGTTTTGTTTTTTTTTTTAATTCTAAGGATGTACAATGGCGACAAAACCGATTGATTTTCAAAACTTTATTAAGTTTTGTCCGAATGACGGAACTTATTTTAAGAATTTTTTAATTAAAGTTTAATTTTTTTTTTTAATAAAAAATTGTTAATTTTTAACGATAGAAGAATATTTTTGTTATTTAAATCGAGCTGTTGAGGACTTAGATGTATTTTTTTATTTATCTTATTTAAAAACAAAAACAAACTTTAAGTAAAAATAAGACGTTCATTTTATTCACATTCAAGGTCTTTTTATTTCCTTGTCAGTCAAAGGAAAAATGTGTTTAATAATGTGGTTATTGTTAACTAAGTAACTAATTGTTTTGAACATTTTTTCTCGTTTTCATCTAAATTTTTAACCCCCTTTTTTTTTTTTTTTTTTATTAATTCTACATGAAATTGGGAAATATTTTTGACACAAACTCGACTTACTGCTATTTGTTTTCCAAGTAAAGAACTAGAAGAATCCAAAGCTTGTAATAGTAAAATGGAACCGTTGGAAGATTTGACGTAACTATATAACTTTCAATCATGAATTATTTCCCAAATAATGTTTTATTTATTGTTATTATTATTAATTGTTATAGTCCACCAATCTCTTCTTGTTTTTTAGGTGTCGATTTTTTAAAGTTTTAATTTATTTTTATTGATATTTGTGTACATTTGACTGAAATCATAAAAATATATTTTAGATTTTCGATACAAAACCATTCAAAAACAGAAATATGACAAATTCATAAGTAAATGATTCTTTTTGGCATATTTATCAAACTCAAGAAATATCTCGATATAACTGACATATTTTGTTTATGTTTTTTATGTCTTTTTATTAATTTTTAAGTAGAAGGTATATTTAGTGATATTTTTTATAAACCTGGAGAAGAAAGTAGTGTTAAATTAGCAAAAATAAAGCCATTTTATTGCATCATTGATTATCACGAATTTTTGACTCCTTAATCTCATTCAAGGATGTTTTTAACGATACAGTGGAGCAAAACTTCCAATGAACTTTAAAAGCATTGTGTTAGTTAAAACTAAAAGTTTATTGATTTTTTTTTTTTCATTTTATTTACTATCTTCGGCTTTACTTAGAAGTTATTTGAGCGATTCCTAATTTCTTGAATTTATAAAAAAGTAAAAAAACACCTAATTTCCTTCTTTATTCGTAGTGACTAAAAGGTAAGAAATTAAAATTTAAATAAAATAAAAATTAGAGAAAAAAATGTGTTAAATTTGGAAATTGTTTTTAAGTGAATCATTGAAGAAAAGAAATAAATGAACGATTTTTTTTTCTTTTGATAGTTAATCACTCCAAAATCACAAATAAAGGAAGGACTATTTGTACCTGTTAGTGTTAGTTATTTATTTCATTTGTAAATATTTTGAATTTGATTAAATTAAATGCGTTTTTGTTTATTTATTTTGTATTATTTGCGGTCAGTCTAGTAATTTATTAAGGAAAACAACCAGTTGTTGTCATTTTTTTTAAATTGCTGTTTGAGTGTTAAATATTGAATGCCATTGTCAATTTTCGTTTTTTTTTTTTTTTTTTTTTTTGTCAAACCAAATGACTCAAATGAGTAACAGAATTTCTTGAGATACATGGATGGAAATAAGTTCATTTGATTCAGCAAAATTTGTGATCATTTTTGAAAATTTTAAACTTGTCTTAAAAAAAATAAAAAAAAAAAAATTAAAATTTTACTACTTTCTATGTTTCAAAATAAGACATTTCCTTTCCAATAATTACCCCTAGAAAGTGTCTATCCATTTTTAAAACTTCTATGTAATTTTCATGAAAATTGTTTTGTAGATGAAGTTTCTGACTTTGCTTTTCAAACACACTGGGAAAAGAACACGCAAAGAAATGTATAATAAAATTTTAAAAAATTAAAAAGCCATGTTAAATATCCATTTTTAAATAAATCAATATATCTGCAGGATATTTTAAGAAAAACATATGTAAAATGTAAAAAAGATACTGATTTCTCAATTAAAAAAAAATTTAGTTGTTAACATTGTAAGTATATAAGAGATAGACAGTATAAATTATAAGACTATCACTAAATTTCCTGAAAACAAGCTAATCATATTGTTGATAATAGAAAATTAATTTCTTCATAGGAATTTTCTGTGGTCATTTTATTGGATCAAAATATTTATTATCAAGATTGAAACAAATTAAAATAATTTGTAGTATTGCAAATTTTACAAGTCTCTTTCCTTACAAATAGTGCAGCATAAAAAGAATATTACAACAACATTCACTGCTAATCTATAATTCCATCTGATGAAAAAAAAAGTGTTTGTTAGGGAGTTGTATTTAGCTATAGTTGTGAGTTCAATCTCTGGGTCAGGTAGTAGAAAAAGTCAGTTTAATGTAAAGGACAAGTGACATCACAAGGAAGAATTAATTAGGAAAGTTAATTGATGTGAGATATCTTCTGGTATGGACAAATAGAATAAGTACAATCTACCTTAGTGGGTTGAATAAAGAAAGGGTTTGGTTCAAAATTCCTAAAAGGCTACCAAGTACAACAAATACCTGAAGAAGTCCAGAAGGTACAAAGATTGAAACATTGTAATTATAAAAGCCAATTGTAACTATTTACATTTATGTATAAGTTTTTGTTTGCAGAAAAAAATCCTCTTTGTTTCCTTCTCAGCTTTATAAAAAAAAAGTAATGTTCTTTTTTACTTTTTTTAAAAATAATTATCATGAAATTTAACACAAAAAGAGTCTAGTTAAATAGCATTTAATTAAAAAAATAGTAAGCAATTTTAAACTGACAGAAGACCTTCCAATGTTAATTGCTTTTTATGCTAATACTGTTAAGTTCATTCTTTATTCTGTGTTTTACAAATGTGGCCCTGTACTAAAGTGATATTGTTCCCAAAATGTCTATATTGGAATAAATTTTCATATCTAACTCACAAGTACTAAGTCACCTATAGTTAAAGAAATTATCAATATTAACTCTGCTTTTTCAACTCTTGGCAAATTTAATTCTTTCAGATTTACAAGTAACAAAAGAATTGTATTGGCTGTTCATCATGTGACATACAACCAAGTGATAAAACCCTTAATTTCTCTCTAAATTGTGTATAGCATGTGTTTTATTGTTTAATTCATTACAAATATTACTAAGATCTTTTGTCTTGATTCTAAATTAAATTTTCTTTCGAGATACACTAGCATTAAACTCTTTCTACCCATAACCTAATAGCATACTGTCCAATGCACTTTGAAGAAATTATATTAAATGGGTAATAATCTTGTATACAGAATATGCATTAATTTTCAATATACTGTTGCACAAATTACTGGTGCTAAGATCAGCTTTATTTTTACCAGTTATTAAATATATATCTTCTTTCATTGTCCTTAAGTGACTTTTTATTGCATATCTGAACTTTTTTTTTCTTACATCTGAATATTACTTTTATATTTGAACTTTACGAAAAGAAATACAAATATATTTCATTTTGTTATTTTTTAAGCTAAGAACGCAACTGTTTCAGTAAGTGGATTATCTAATTGATTCTCAAATGGGTGGCACTTGATTCTCAGGGGGATGAATTTAGGAGGAACTTCAGTCATTTCTGAGATGAGGAGTTATCATTATTTACATACAAACTATTGTTCTCATATTTTGTTGTTATCACAATGTTTTGGACATTGTACCCTCTTGCTTTTATTAGGTGTATGTCAATCCAGATAACCTACAGGGAATTTCAAAATGAACCCCCTTATTTAATCAATGGGGATACTGTTCTTGTTCAATTGCCCATGTCTAGGGATATCTTGTCTTGTCTTGTATTACCTTGAGTTCTTATTTAGTACTGATTGCCTCCATTTCCACTACCCAGCCTAGGGATTGAACTCACCATTATTACATCACCAAATTTACAAACCAGTTCTTTAATCTGCTTGTCTTATGGAGCAAATCTGTATGGAGAACTTGGAGCCTTAAACCTACCCTGTCTGCTGATGAGTGGTGCTGCTGCTTGTCATACATTTAAATTCAGTTTGTCATGATTCCTTCTTTTAATCCTAGTAAAGATTCCAAATTTTATGTCAGGATCACTATTTTAAGAATGAGAAATGTCGAAATAATAACAGAAATAATTATTTATTTCAGCTTTTATTTCTTACATCAACTTCCCAGTGGGTTAGAAGTTTACATATAATTAGTATTTAGTAGGTTACTCTGATCAACATACACATGATGAAGACCAGGAAGACACAATGGCTGAAATGTTGTGAGAACAACAACAAATATAAGAACAATAGTCCCCATTGTTAATAACGATAAAATTTATTTTCTGTCTATATTTCTGAGATGGGGTATTGTAACAATTTACATTGTTTGGACTATTGTCCTAATCTTTATTGCCATATTCACAACATTCTGGCCTTTTTCAGGTGATATACATTGGAATTTTGAACCAAACCCTCTTTCATCCACCAGGGTAGGTTGTTCTAGTTCCATGTGTCGTGCCTTTTCTGGATATCTCCATTTGTTATTTCCCTTTAGTAACTTAACTCTCCAGATTTTTGTTCACCTCTGCTGTGGCCAGGTATTGAACTCACAACTCTTTGGGTTGACTAGATTACTTCAACCAACATTTTTATCCACTGTATCATGTGTCAAAATAAAGAGTTTGGTTTGAAATTCCAATGCATATCAGCTAAAGAAGGCCAGAGTGTATAACAGCCGAGATATCTTTAATATGACAAAGATGAGGACAAGAGTATGAACAGTGTAAATAGAAATTTATTTATTGTATATTTGAGCTGCAGTCTTTCTTCTATACATGTTTCAGTGAATGTAACAAAAGTTTTTATTCAGCTTTATCAGGACTAAGTTTCTACACTCAATTAGACCCTATAAAACAATTTTTTTTCTTGTCAGTCACATTCAATGAAAGATACATACACAATATATATATATTATTGGTTTTGTTACATTTTCTAAGGATTATTTCTTTATTAGATTGGAGTTCTTTAGCATCAGATTTTATGTTTCAGTTAGGTGATTTTGTTTATTATAATGATATCATCTTTGAGTAGATCATGTAGATCAGAGTGTGATTTTAATGTTTTTCATTTTGTAATTATAAAAAAATTGTATAGTATTTCAGTTTCTTTTTTTTTTTTTTTTTATTGAGATCCAACTTTGTTTAGAGGACAGTTGGATCTAAGGCTGAGGAATTTCTTTTTCTTCATTGGTGAGTTTGTAGCTAGAATAATTGAAAAAATATTTTTGTTATATACATGCATTTGTTTACATACACCTTAACTAAATACATTTATATTCAGTTTTTCATAATCCTTCCTTTTAATCCTAGTAAAGATTTCAAGTCTTGTGTCAGGATCACTCTTTTAAAAATGAAATGTCAGAATAATAACAAATAATTTTATTTCTGCATTTTTTTTTTTTTTTTTTTTTTTTGCATCAAATGCCCAGTAAGTCAGAAATTTGCATACACTTAGTATTTGGTAACATGGCCTTTTAAATTGTTTAACTTCTGTCAAATGTCTTGGGTAACTTTTCAAAAAGCTTCTCATGAAATAGAACTATTGTTATTGGGTCAAGTTTCTTACTCTTTATCAAGCACAGTTCTGCTCACTTATTTTCCTTTGAACTGAGATTAGGGTTTTTGATGGCCTCGCCAATACTGTTTACTGTACTGAAACCATTTCGCTACAACTTTCTGGTTGGTGTTTTGAGACCTTGATTCAATATATCCACATAATTTTCTTTCCTCATGATATCTGTTTTGTGAAGTGCTCCAGTCCTTCCTGCAGCAAGGCAACCCCAAAATATGATGCTAAATGGAGTTCTTTAGCCTTCCACACTCCCTCTTTTTCCTCCAAACATAACAATGGTCATTATGGCTAAACAGTTCAGTATTTGTTTCATCAGACCAGAGGTCATTTCTCAAAACCTAAAATATTTGTCCTCATGTGCAGTTGCAAACTATAACATGGCAGTTTTGGAGCAATGATTACTTTGTTGCTGGGTAACTTTTCAGATTATATCAATATAAATATGTTTGTACCGATTTCCTCTGTCATCTTCACAAGAGCCTTTGCTGTTCTTCAGGGATTGATTTGCACTATTTACATCAAAGTATGTTCATCTTTAGGAGACAAAACATGTCTGATTCTTGAGGAGCATGATAGCTGTATGGACTGATGTCATTATATTTCTGCACTATTGTTTATATAGATGAACATGGTACATAAAATTGCTCCCAAGGATGAAATAGACTTCTGGAGTTTCATAATTTTTCTAGAGTCTTGACTGATTACTCTGACCTCAAGTAAAAAGGCACTGAGTTTGAAGGTAAACCTTAAAATAACTTCCACCTGTATACCTCTCATTCATATGATGTCCATTAGACTATCCAAAAAAACAAGCAAAGACATCATTTTCTATAGGCATTTATGCTGATGACATTACCATTTACTCCTGTCTCAATAGCAAATCCATCAGTTGTCAAAGTTAATCTGGCCACTGCTCTTGAAAAGGACCTCCAATCAGTGGTTTATTACGGCAGGAAATGGCTTGTAAATTTTAATGCCTCCAAAACTCTCCTGTCCACCATCAGTGTGGCTGATGCTAGACTCAAGGAGAGCAATACACTGCACTTTCTTGTCCTTCTGTTTTCAACTGTCTTTAAGTGGAATGACTACATTGAATCAATAGCTGAATCTACTACAAGGAAAATTGGGTCTCTGTGCTGTGCCAGAAAGTTTTTCTTGTCAGTCCATCTTACACATTTAAAAATCTACCATTTGTCCATGCATTGAATACTGTTGCCATATCTGATCAGGTGCTCCTGCTACTCATCTTGAGGTTCTTGACAAGATCCAGAGAAGGATCTGCAATTTAATCAATCCTAACTGGCATCTTGACTTCAGTCACTTTCTCATCACCATAATGTGGCTCCCCCTGTCTTTTCTACAAATATTTTCATGGCTACTGCTCTGATAAGCTTTTTTTTCCCCTGGTGCCCAGACTACATAAGTTTAAACTGGCATCTAGGTCCCACCCTTTTACTGTTGAATTAGGTAAATATAACTGCCACTTCTACTCCAACAGTTTCTTTTCTTGAGCCTCTCGCCTGTGGAACTCCCATTTCCTTGCTTCCCTGATAACTACAATCTTCAAAACTTTAAATGCAATATCAATCACCATCTTCTATCTTCTTGAACCCTGTTCAGCTTTCCTTGATCCCCACCATACACAGTATCTTCTCTCACCTTCACTCTCTGTAACCTCCCCCCCCCCGTGTATAAATGACATCCCCCCTTTGCATGGGGTGAAATGATTAAAAAAAACAATATATACTCAGCTGTTGAAAAGGTCAATCATGTTAGTCTATGAAATAAAAGCTGAAAGAAATCATCATCTAAAGACCTTGGGAGCTGAGAATTTAAGTACTGCTATGACAACAGACGTTTTTAAAAAGAGAGGAAAATGTAATATTTCATTTTTTTCCTCAGTCGAGCTCTAATGAGAGGACAAAACTTGTCAGCATTTTCTAAATTTTTTCTCTCCCCTTTTTGAATATATATTTGTTTTTTCCAACTTGCCCTTTATGGTGATTGGAATTATTTTCCCTCTGCTTACTTTCCTCACTTTTTTTTTTATATATATATAAAAATGTCTGTTTTTTATCACATTACTTAAATTATTATTTTGCCTATCATTCTGACATTTTACATTCTTAAAATAAAGTTGTGATTTTAACTGACCTAAAATAGTGTTTCTTTATTAGAATTAAATGTGGGAAATTCTATAAAACCGAGTTTAAATGTATACAACTTTATCTCTATGGACACAAATCTATCTCTATATGACATGACATCTGCCTTCTCATTTCTGTGTATAGATATCACTTGATATTGCACCGTTTCAGCAGTGTGCAGCATAAATGCGACTTTTGAGCTAAGCCAGAGATCTACACGCTTTGCCGCATTGTTATTAACTAGAGTTTGAGTGCCTTATTTTGGCCATGACAAGCCATTATGCTTTAAATAGAACAGTCTTGCAGTGGCAGTGTTTTTAATGAACAATGCCTAAGTTTGTAGCTCAATGTCTATCCCAAAAGAAGAAACAGTCTACATTATTGGATGTAACTGAACTCACATTTTATACAAAGATGGATGACTTAAGACTATGGATACACCTCTTTCAGTGAACTAAGCATAGGTTACCAATTCAGTTTTCTATAAACTATTTGACCCACACATAGAATTCTAACAGCAGGTAATACCACTCCAGGTCAGAGTAACATCAACTGATGGGTAACTCTTCCACCCCTAGAAACTCCTATTCTGAGCTGGAGCCTCACCAATGGACACAATGCCATACCCAGAATATATATATATATATATATGCATATCATCAGGCGGTAGTAAATGAGGGTTATTATAATTTTTAATATTTACTTACAATCTTTTATCGCAAGAAAAAAGAAAATAAATGCAAGAAAGAAAGACACAAGAAGAGACTATATCTTGTGTCTTTTTTCCTTCTTGCTCTTTTTTTTATTTTCTTTTTAGAAGAGACTATATCTTATGGTTTTCTTTCTTTCTTGCTTATTTTATTTTTTCTCTTGTGAAAAAAGAGATTGTTTGTAAGTAAATATTAAAAACTGTAATAATCCTCATATACTGCCACCTGATGATATGCATTGAAACATGAATACATTTATATAGGAGTTTTACATATGCTCAAATGTAAAATCCCGTAATAAAGAATATTGCCTCTACTATTGTATTGAGCACTATTTTTAAATTTAATTTTGTGAATGCTTGAATTTCATTTGGATATATATATATAATATAAAAATAAAGAAAAAAGTCAAACTTTTCTTTACCAATGCATTTTGTCCTCAGATGGACTTTATCAAGATAAATATAAGGATTTTATTTTGCAACATGTATTTATAAACAAAAGTAAAAAATATGTTTTTTAAATTTAAGAACATTCAAAAACAAATTTTGAAAACCTAACAATATTTTTACTTCTATTTATAAATGTTACAAATAAAATCTTTATATTTATCTTGATAACATTTATCGTAGGACAGAATGTATTGGTAAAAAGTTTTCCTATTGTCTTTTTACAGATATATTTTATTTATATCTGAATTTTATACATTAGAGACACACACACACACGTGATGGCTGTTTTGTTTCTGAGTATAGATATTGCTTGATCTTGCACCATTCCAGATTTATATATGTGGTATTTAAATCCATCCCAAGACTCATACTCTCTACCACATTGTTATTAGTTTACTTGAGTTTTGCTTTCAATTTTTTGGTTTATGGCCAACCTCACTACACACAGATCCTCCTCTAGTGATGGTACTTTAAGAAGCTTTTTTTTAAATGGGGTTGAGATCTTGTACAAAATCAAGGCCCTGCCATGGACAAAAACAGCATATAATATCACGCACACATTGCCTTGTAGTCTTTCCCTGCTGAGGAAAACCTACAAAACTGCAGGAGTTTGAATTCAGTTTTCTTTCTCCTAGAGGGATTGCCTTCAACACATAGTTTTGTCTACGCCATAAGTGGGAGCTAAGATTTATCACAGCTGGATATTCTTTTATGTTGTAAACTCCTGGAATATCAAAAGGAGGTTAACAGGTATTATACTTTGCCCATGGGTAACTTGGAACTGTGCGAGACAGACGAATTCAGCTGCTGTATATGTATGTGTATCACATACCTGCATACCATTTTATATATATAAGATAACGATATATATTTTTATATATCAAGAACAGTATTGGGGAAATTGTAAGACAAAATGGAAAAAGTTTTGTTTTCCATTTTGTCTTATATATATATATATATATGCATACATTATAAATACTCTATTTTATAATGCTGAAATTCACAATATTAGTGTGTGACTATCAATGTATATGATTTTATTAGTAACTCTTTCCCTCATTTTTTCCATCAGTGTAAAATTCCCAAACGTTATGTAAAAAAAAAAATAAGTCAAGGTGTTAAAAAAAATAATCAAGTCTGTAGATATATACAGAGCCTATATGATGTGGGGATGAATAAATTGTGATGGTGAAATTTTAGGTTGCCAAATGGGCTACAAGTAGTGAATTGGTCTATAATTGAAAATGCAGTACTATTAAATTTTGAATTGACTTTCTTCTCATCAGTGGCTCAAGTTCAACCAGTTTTTTCTATTTAAAATTTAACACTGAAAATTTATTTAAGATGGGCTTTCAAAAATAGCCCTATCTGGCAAACTTGATGAGATTTGTACTTGGGCAATGAGGTTTAATATTTTATGAGATTACATGATTTAAGAAATATGGACACTGGAAATATGAATTGATGGTTATGCTTGGTTTGTTTTGTTTTTTTGTTTGTTTTTTTTTTTTTGCTGTTTTTTTTTTTTTTTTTTTAATTCAAGGAGAGATACTTGCTTCTGAATTATGCATAAACTGCCAGAGGAACCCAACATTACTCAGGAATTAATTTTGTAAATAATTTTTTGTATAGATTATTAAAAAAAACAAACTAAAGGAACTAAACACTTATAAATTTACTATCTTAAGTTGATTTACCATCCTTCCCACTATAGAGTATGACATGAACAATATAAATAAATACACAACGGTAATTATTATATAGTGTTGATTAACATGATTATCAAATCTAAGCTGGTTTTATATCATTTAAAAATTGTCAATCAGAAAAAAGATACAAAGTGCAAAAGTAAGTTGTCCAGAAGAAAACTGTAATAAATTATAAGTTAAATCTGAAAGGAGGAGTGAAAAAATTCCCAAAATTAAATTTTTAGAATTACATTAAACCAGCTTATGTATTAAATGGAATGACAGACAAGATTACCATATGTAAGACTCCATTTTTTTTCTCCAAAAATATATCCGAGGTCTTGCATTCAAATTTGAGATAGGCTGCTGTTTACCCAGATGCTACAGACTACCATTTCTTGTATGTAGTCTGATTCTATAATTCACATATTTATACATGTATCTGGTGAAATGACTGATAGGGAATATCTGAACGAAGCTTGGAAGAGGTAATTTGTTAAATTACACAGTGCAAAATGTTAAAAATTTAAACATCCTAGTGCTTTTTACAAATTCCCTTAAGATATATATATATATATATCTAAATGTAATAATCATTATTAAGTATTTAGAGAAACCTGACTATATCTTATATCCAATAAATTATATATAGAACCATTTAATATATTTATCTAAGATTTTCTTTATACAAATTACTATAACTGTAAAACTTGTATATAAAAATTATCTAATACACATAATTGAACAATTTCAGATTAGATTATGTCATGCAATAATGTCCTTAAAGAGAATTTCTATCTATAAAAGGCAGGACGTGTGTGTGTGTGTAATGAATGCATGGCCGCAGTTTTCGACAGATTTGCACCAAAATTTACATGCACATGTTCCAAGTTAGTGGGAAGGCCAAGACCGACTTTGCATTTCCCAACTCCCATCGATAGTGGAAATAATCGATTTTTTTCATGCTTCTACAGTAGTTTTTATGTAGTTTGCGGCCATTTTCTAATGGCCAGAGTGAGAACCTATAGCTGGCTGCCATAAACGCAGGAAGATTCTATTGGCCAGCGTGAGAGCCAACAGCTGACTGACATGAATGTTAACTAGCATGCAAAAAAAAAAAAAAAAAATCGATAGCTGCATTTGTCACGAGTGGGGAAAAATTTAAATCTGCATGGCAATTTACTCCAATTGGCTCATTCACTTGCTTAAACTCAACATTGATTCTGATTCTGCAGAACTGGGTTAGGTGTGAAAAAGTATTTGTTGTTCTTTTTTTCATACAGTTTTTCCAGTTATGAGTCCTTTTTTAAACCTGATCGTTTTGTGTTCATTTTGTTTAGTTCTTTTTTTGTAACAGATTTAATGTTTAGTATAGAACTTAGAAAAAATTTGCAGTGTGAGATATACAAGAAATAAGGCATGTAGCAACATCAGCACGACAAAGGGCACTCCTTTAAAGGCAAGGAAGGGCAAAAATATTTCAAGTCAAGTGATAGCGATTGCTGTATGTCGTATGATTTTTGAATCAAGCACGGGCAATGCCGGGCCATGCTGCTAGTTTAAAATAAATTTAAGGTTTTCTTTTTTTTTATAACTTCTAAACAATATATGAAATCTTTTAATAAATTCAGTTGTATTATCTTAACCCCTAATGAGCAAATTAGATTCTGTGAAAGTCAGGAGATAAGTTTATGAACTTTTAATTTTGTTTACCACACTCACCATTTCTTTTATAAGACAAAGTAGATTTTCATCATAAGAACACATCTAAATGGTTGTTGTTTTTTATGATGCCAGAATGTTTTCTGTTTGTTCTTCACATGCTTCTGATTTAAATTACTAGATGATCTCATGACATAAGAAAAATTTAATCACTCATACTCCAACAGCTTCTTTTCTCACACTTCCCACCTGTGGAATTCCCTCCTGTTTATTTGCTTCCTTGATAACTAAAATCTTCAAAAATTTAAATGTGTCCATCACCATCTTCTGATGTCTTGAACTCCATTCATCTTTTAGCCTTTCTTCATTCCCCCTATACACAGTTTTTCTCTCATCTTCACTCTATGTAACCCCCTGTGAACCAGTGACACTCCTACCTTGCTTGGGGTGAAATGCTTAAAAAAAATAAAAAAAAATATTAAAGGTTTTTGTTTTTTCAAGAGACTTTTGAAACTTAAAGAATCAATGTTGCTTACTTTCTAAAGAAAGCCAATTGTTTAAAAAACTTTTGAGTCTCTTGTCTAAAATATGAGTTTACCCCAGAGAATTATGGGTAAGGAGTGTCACATTTCCCACACTTGTAATTAGACTTTTTTGACTTAAAATGACGTCCATTAATATAATCTCTGTTTCAAGTTAAACTTTCAAAAACTATTTGATAAAAAGTGGTCATAAATTGTTTCTGTAAAATTTTCAGATCATCATGAAAATATCTGAGAACATTGGAGAAACTTGGTCTCTGTTTTTATTTCTTCAAAGGGTTATTTGAGATTTATTAAATAAAATGTTCCATACCTTCTGGAAGGAGATAACCATTTAAGAGTTTTTCTTTTGATGATTTAACATTCTTATTTACTTCACTGACTATGGAAGACATAATAGCTTCTGAAAACAAAAAAGAAAAAAGTTACATAAAATGATAATGCAAATGATGAAAAGAAGCCATGAAGATTGTTTTTATTAAAAATAAAATAAAAAGTAATTGTTAACTAAAAATATGCAAAATAAATTTAAAGGTGATTTTTACCAAATCTTGCATCATCAGTTTTTTTTTGTTTTTTTTTTTTAAGAGGATTTTTGACTAAAATCCCAAATCAGAAAATGCTTAGATATAGATTTTACGAATATTAAGATTACTATTTAAGCAAGTAATCTTTTCTTTTATAGCCTGGCTTTTATGTTTCTAATAAATGATTTCACTTCAGACTAAATCATGGATCATTGCCAGAGCTTCCTATACTTATGACAGACAAACTGATAAAAACACTTCTCTTTCAGTGAAATGACTTTGATGATATTACAGATTTTATAAATGCTAGACTGACTAATCAAAGAATGTGGCTTTTTCTAGGATTTCAAATCTTTTTTTTTTTTTTTTTCTAAAAGATCTTGGATTAGCAATCCATTTAATCAACATGTAACTCATTTATTTCCAATTTATTTTTGCCAATCAAGTCAATTCTCAAATAACAAAAGAGTTGAAAATAGCATCCATGAAAGACCCGATTCTAAAATTTTGAATACATGTTCAAATCTTCCAAATCTTATTGGAAGCTATAGGTTTAATTGTGACACCACAGTTTTAACAAGCACTTGAAGAGTATATTAACCCAACAACAATAATAAAATTGCGTAAAACTACTAATCTACTCATAAAATGATTATTATAAAAGTATTTTTATTATTCCATATTATTTTATGTTATCTTTCACCCTATACAAGGCCAAAGCGCCACTCAAGGTAGACAGTTACTGAATGAAGTTGTTATAAGGGCATACAAGGAGAGAAGAAAAGGTGCATATATGTAGGATAGCTAATGATTGACCCTAGACTTGAAGAGGTTAAGATTGCTGTGGTCAGGGAAGTATCATTTTGGAAATTTGTTCCACAATGTAAAAGTTCTGGGGGAAGAAACCATGTGAATAGAATTTCTTCTTTTCCAATAAAATGAGGATGATTTGACTGTGTACGTGATATGGCAGGCCCTAGCTGTGAAGGCCTGAACTAGTAGAAATAAAGAATGTAGTTTGTCTTAGCATCTGCCACGAAAATAGCCAGCAATGTTTCATCTGTGAGGAATGGGTTATATGGTGGAAAATACGTTAGTTTATTTGTGCCATCAAAAAAATGACAAACTTTTGTAATTGCATTGCACTTAGAAAAACAATTTATATTTTTCTTGTTTATGTTCAGTACTTTCAAAATGTTAAATTTAGGTCCTGTTCTGGCATCTCGTCTACAGTCACTTTCTCACAGACATCTTTTCTACAAATATTTTCATGGCAACTGACAAGCTACTTTCACTGGTACACCAACTGCATGAATTTAAACATGCTACTAGGTTGGCATCTTGGTCCTACCCTTTCATTGCTGAAACAGTTAAATGTAACCACCTCTTCTACTTCAACAGCTTCTTATCTTGTACTTCACATCTATGGAACTCCCTTGCTTCCCTGATAGCTATAATCTTCAAATATTCAAATATAATGTCAATCTTCTGATGCCTTGATCCTGATCTCTGTCCTTCTTTATATTCTTCCCTTGCTTGGGGTGAAATGCTTTAAATAAATAAATTTTATTCACCATGAAATAATTATTAAAGTTTATTCATCAAATTAAATACAAAATTTCACTGTGTTTGTACTACATCATTAGAATAGCCAACTACACATAGATTGCTCATCTCTAAAATGTAGTGGACTCTTCTGTTGATGTTACACAGGCAATAGACAGACAGAATTTTATATACAGTGTAACCCGGATATAAGAGAGTTGTCGGGACCGGAGAAGAAGTCTCTTATATCCGGGTTTGTTCTATTTTGTTTAGGTAAGTATGGCTCTAATTTGGGACCAGAGAAAATCTCTCTTATATCCGGGTAACACTGTGCATTTTTCAGCTTATCTTCATCTTTTAACATGATAAGACCAATAGCTGTGCATATATGTTCCTATATAACTATAGCAGAAAATATTAAAAAAATAAAATCAAGTTTAGCAGAGAATTAATTACATCTAGCCATTTCAATTTTAAAATGATGAAATTTTGCTGCCAATCTAGTATTATACTTAAATTCAAAGAGTCTAAAAGGAAAGCTCATTAGAACAGTTACCATGAAAATATAGAAAAGAAACAGGGAAGCTACATTATGGTGATGAGGAAGTGACTGAAGTCGAGATGTCAGGATCAATAACATCACAGTTTCTTTGAGTTTTATCAAAAATCTCTAGATATATAGCAGAAGCACCAGACCAAATATGTTAGTAATATTCAATGCATAGATGAATGGTAGATTTATAAAGATGCAAGATAGATTCTGGCGATAAAAATGGTCTAGAACAACACTGAACCAATTTTCCTAACAGCAGATCTAATTGATTCAATATAATCATTCCACTTCATGTCAGTAGAAAACATTAGCTCGAGAAGGCACAAAGAGACACTGTCCTGGTGGTTACCATCAGCCATGCTGATGGAAGGCAAAAAAAGGTACTTTAAGATGATTAAAAAAGAGCAGTTTTGTTTTAGAGGCATTCAAATTAACAAGCTGTTTCTTGTCACAATTAACAGATTGAACCCATTATTATTAAGCCAGGAGTAAATCAGCATAGGTACCGAGTCAAGAACTGATGGCATCTGAAATGTCATTGATGAAAATTAAAAACAACATAGGTCAAAGGATAAAGGGGACAACAGCAATTACGTAAAAAGATCTAGAAGAGTAGCCATTCAAGACTTTCATTTTGCAATTTGACTTTCACTTTCAAACTTTCATTTTGCAATTTGATTAGAAAGATTGAATCAAATCAAAATTTTGTCCAGAAATGCCCTATCCCTTCAACTTGTGAAGACAATCAACATGCCAGACCCTGTCATAATACCTTTAAGATATCTAAACCAACAGCTCTAGTTTCACTATTATTATCTAAAGCTTGATAGAATCTTTCAGTAATAACTGTTAACACATCAACAGTTGATCTAGAGAAGTGAAAGCCATATTGCTTATCTGAAAGACGAAATTGTGAGGTGAGATGCTTAACCAATTCAGAGTTGATTAGAGCTTCTAGGACTTTGCCAAAAAGAGGTAGAAGACTAATAGGTTGATAATTCGAAAAATAAGACAGTTCATTTGAGTTGTTAAAAGCGAACTACAGAAGTGGATTTCCAACAAACAGGAAAGCAAGAAGCAGCAAGGTCTTTATTGTAGAGTTTAGAGAGAACAAAAGCACATTTCTATTGAACTATTGCAGGGATACCATCAAGTGCATACACTTTGTGGAGATCCAGTTTAGAAATGATAAAATTATATGCAAATCACAGTGTAAAGGCACAATTTTACATGGTAAGTCGGGCAAAGGGACTCCAGATGAGTCGAGAGTAGAACTGGAAGAGAATTTACAAGCAAAGAGTTCTGCCTTATCAGCAGAAAATGATAACTCCTGAATGTTACCAGTATATGATGGAAACACTAGTGGCTGAATAAGCGTTTGGCCAAACTATTTTCCCATAACTACCTTACCTATCCAGGTAATAAAAGCTAAAAAGCTGTAACACCTATAATCAATACTCTAATATTTACATTAAAAAAGATGTTATATGCCATTAAATATGGTACTACTAACTACAACATGTGATAAATAGTATCTCCATTTGAAACTATTTAAATCATATTCTTCAATTCATTATATCTTAGTGGCTTTATTGCCTCACTTATAGTGATATAATTATGAATTTTTTATCTTGCTGTTTCACATTGAATGGGTGCATGGACAAGTAGTTAGTATTCCAACCATAGGACTCAAGTTTAAATTTCACCATGGTCAGTTAGTTAAGGAGGGGATAATAGCCTGAGATGATCCCAATGTGTGGCACCCTTAGAAAGTGTCTGAAAACGATACCACGAGTTGACCCAAGTCTTGTGAGTGAAATTGGGTAGACAAAACTATTCTGAAGCCATTGATAGTTGCACTAGCACAAAGGACAATCATGGGGATGTATTGGCCTAAAAATCTACAATGACAAATTCTTAGGAAAAAAAATAAAAAGTCATGTGAGTTTGCAATTTGTCACAGATGTAAATAATGCAGCATGATAATTCACATTGAAAAAAATATATACATCTCAGAAGTGTGCATCAGGATTGGGTAATTGTTAGTAAGTTAGTCTGGCTGACAGTTACTTCTGGATATGAAGTTTGATTTTCACCAGGTACTCAATACTTGTGTCCTTGTGCTAAACTAACCTAAGATTAGTAAATAATATTGCCTCTCAGAAACTTGGATTTTTTTTTATAAAGCTGATCAAGAAGTTTAAAGCTACAAAATTAGCTGTTGTTGATAATTCCTTATATTAAAATAATGTTTAATTAAAGACATGATTTTGGTTATAAGCAACTGTACTTGACTAAATTTTTAGCAATTCCACTACTGATGTCGGTGTGGCTTAGGTAACTGAAAAATACAAAAAAAAAAAAAACATTAAAAAATTAAACAAAAAATTAAACAAAAAGTTACTAAATACATTATTTTATACTGCATTCAAGAATTATACCAATTCTAGTTTAGTTGCATTGAAATTTCTTTCTTTTCTATTTAACTTTCACAAATTTTAACCAACTATTACTTCTGTAAAAATTAAGCAACCCAAGTATTAGTCAAAACCCTAAATTGCTTGTAAAGAAAATTGCTTTTATATTTGTCAAGTCA
>OZ010581.1:15223039-15393039 GCA_963932145.1 Acanthosepion lycidas | reverse complement strand
ATAAAATATACCATTAAAAATTTATGGATGAATAGAATGAGAGGGGAGGGAATAAACCTCAAAACAAACTAAATATAAACACAAAGTAAACTAAACATAACTGATGTTAGTAGGGCCTGCCCAGCTCTCAAAAAGAGAGGCCGCTGTATTCTGCCCCTTGGACAAAATCAAGAGGCTCTCTCGCTAAGGAAGTGGGAAAGGAGAAAAATATACGAACATGGGAAATAAAAAGCTGACCCAGTCAAGATAAAAAGTGTCCGAAACAAACTGGGGAGGTTGGAAATCTCAACTTTGATCATAACCAAAGAGGCAGCCAGGAACAGGCAAGGAACAACTCTTACTCACATTAACTAGGTACACAAAAACTTGTCTAACCTAACCAAGGGGAGGGCTCCACAGGAAACCACCCCAATGTGACATAGGTTGACCTAGAAGAGAAAATCAAGGCTAGCCCCGTTCAAACAAACCAAGCTCGCCTCAGTCACCCACCTTTCACTGAAGATTGTTGTATGCAAGTGTTTTCTATCAGTTCTAATCTTCATCTTGAGCTGATGCTCAATCGGATTAGATCCTGATGAGAAAGACGGTTGCCTCACAAGACTTCCTCCATTCATGTCATCCAAATCAACATTCGGTCCGTGGCCAGCAGCATCAGAAACACTAATTCTTTCAAACCTGTTTCTAAATTCCTCATAATTAATTGATAAAAACCACAGCTTCAACACACATTCTCCAATGGAGAGCAGTGGGTACATTTTCAGTTTAGATAATACAGACAAAACTGGAACTCTAAAATGGAGGCTATTTAAGTATGAAACTTATTTGATTGTGATCATGATGATACCAAAAAAAAAAAAAGACAAAATGAAGAAGGCTGGCTCTAGTTAGAGAAAAATCCATCATAATTATTAGGTTGGTGCAAAAATAATGACGTAATAATGTCGTTTTTTGAGGTATTTTTTTAACGTCAAAAAACGACATTATTACGTCATTATTTTTGCACCAACCTAATACAAAATGGAACAACGTTCTCCAATCAGGGAATATTCCCTGGCCCAAATAAGACAAGATATGGACAAAACTGAAACTTGAAATGATTTTGAAACATTATGCCATCAGTGATTTGAAAGAATCACTACAGACACAAAAACTCCAAAAATTGAAGGATCATGAAATGGGATACAACAATGGCTAGCTTGAATCTGCTAAAGTAGTTGTCAACAGTAGCAAATACCAGTTAACTACCCTGAAAAATTAATACTAAAATAACTAATAAAAAAGAAATGCTTATAAAGAATCAATGTATAATTTCATTGGTTACTTGCATTATTTACATTATTCAATCTGTTATCCTCATTTTCATTGCTATATTCACAATGTTTTAGCCGTTGTACCCTCCGGCCTTCTTCAGGTGATTGAAATTTCAAACTGAACCCTATATTTCGTTTACCGGGGGTAGATTGTAATAGTTCCACATGCCATCCCTCTTCTGGATGTTTCAGTTATTTCCCTCTAACTCAACTCTCCAGGTTTTGATTCACCTCTGCTGTGGTCTGGTATTGAACTCACAATTCTTTGGGTCTAGTCACTGGATCTAACCAATGTCTTTATCCACTGGAAGAGGTATGGCACATGGAACAAGAACAATCTACTCCAGTGGATGAAATATAGGGTTCGGTTCAAAATTCCAATCACCTGAAGAAGGCCAGAGTGTACAACAGCTGAGACATTGTGAATATGGCAATGAAGATGAGGATAACAGTTCGAATAATGTAAATAATGCAAGTAAACATAGTACCTCATCTCAGATATATAGAGATTTGGATTTAAATATTTTTATCCTACTTTAAATTTATATTTTAAAAACATTTTTCATGAAAATGTAGAAAATTAAAATAAATTTTTTAGCATCCATTAACAATCAAAATCATTCTTCCAAAGCAGAGAAGAAATATTTTTACTATTTATAAACATCAGGTCAAATAATTAATTTGTTTTATCACATTACTGATAAAGATTTCATTGAAAGATTAGTTTCTAATCTCTTTTTTGTAACACTTATTGGGTTTTAATTCATACCTTCTTGTTAATCTTATAATGAAACTTTTTAGCTTCAAATAATTCAAGCAAGAGTGCTATGAAATTGAAATTGGTATAAAAATATTATTGATAATTCTTAATGAAATAACGCCATGTAAATAGTTATAAATTTTACATTTCCTGTAAACTTAAGGATGAATAACTTGTATCTATTAAAATGTAATCAAATCCACAATAGATGTAAATCACTATATAAAATGTATATTTGTATTAGGGTATATCAAAAGTATTTTAGATTTTTTTTACAAACATTTATTCTAAAGCTTATATCATGTACACATGATGACTCCACTATATATCATATCCTTACTATTTAACTTCACATTTTGTTTTTAGATTTTATAATAAGCAAATATAAATATGAAGATTGTGACAATTTTGAGGCATTATTTTTAACTGAACCTAAAAGTTACTGAAGGTATTAGTATTTACCAGATTCCCCACTGAGTCATAATGTGACACAAGGTCAGCTATTTAATGTGGGGTAACCAAGCACGTACACTTGGACAACTGGTCAAAATATTGGTCAATTTTTGGCCAGCCCCCGCTTGCATGGGATTGTGCATAAATCTTGTCTTAGCTTGTCATGATCTGCCAGAACAGATTCTAGAACAGTATCTGAAGTTACTTGCTGAATTCAGGAAATAAAATGAATTACCAATAATGGGTTTAAATATTTTAATGGTGGTGACTGATTCCTTGAAATAAAACACAAAATTCGACAACCATCAGTTGTTGATTATGAGGCTTGCAAGTTAGAGGAGAACCCGACCACTGACTTTTAAAACATTCCCAAGCACTAGATCAAGATTCCATATGTAGAACAGAACAGAAACTTCAAAAAACATACTTTACCCATTACATAAGCTTCAAAAAGCATATTTTACCCCATTACATAGACTTCAAAAAACATACTTTACCCATTACATAAACTTCAAAAAACATACTTTATCCATTACATAAGCTTCAAAAAACATACTTTACCAATTACATAAGCTTCAAAATCATATTTTACCCATTACATAAGCTTTAAAATGAAAAGAAAAATCCTTTTAATACTCCTTAATATTATTTAAGTTAGTGGTTCTTAACTTGCCACGGAAATGTAATCTTAATTTCTTAGTTTGGAATAAGGTTTTTGCCATTGAGTGAGATTATTAATAATTATAGTCAATGATTAAGTAGAAAAGATAATGATTATCATTATTAGTAGAACCATTTATCCTGTCTACTGTTAAGTGTTCAGAATAATAAAAACAGCCCAGTTTATCCCATGGCTGAGATAGTTGTATATCTACCAACAGTGACAAATTTGAATCTAGCTTAGAACTAGAAGAAAGAAAACAGTCTAGTTTACCCCATGGCTGAAATAGTTGTATATCTACCAACAGTGACAGATTTGAATCTAGTCAACAAGTGCTCAAAAGAAATAAAATGGCTTTGTTTACCTAATGACTGAAAATTTAGTAGTGAGAATGGTAAATAAGAATGTTGTTTTGGTGAAAAGAACATTGTCAAATGATTGGGTCAGAAATTGTGACTAGTTAAGAAGATAAGACAGATGAAGACCAGCCCTTCCTTTTGACCTAATTCTTGGCCATATGCTATATTTTGTGTATCAATACACAAATATTTTTACCTCATGGCTGAAATAGTTGCATATTTCCCAACTGTGACAGGTTCAAGTCTAAATGCTAGAATTTCAAATACAGATTTTGGAAATGAGCAAGTTTAAACTAACACCAGGAGAATAAGACTTAAGCCAGCGAAACCGCATACTTAATAGTGACAGATTTATGCATAACATAATATAATCCACTTAGATAAAATGCATTGTCATAGACACTGACATGCTAAAAGTCATAGGACAAGTAACTTATATAGGATCCATTTGAGTCTGACAAAAAGCAGCAACTTGACATAGCATTGATTCTACAAATGATCATAAAATCTCTGAAGTGATGTTGAGCCATATCATTTCAATAGATGTCTACAAGTACTAAATAATTATAGGTGTAGGATTTTGTGTGTGAATAGACCTCTTCACTACATCCAATAAATGCTTATTTGGGCTCATATCAAGTAAACATGGCTACACCATCTCTAGTATGCTCCTTAGACCAATTCTAGAAAGCTTGGGCAACTAATGACACAGTGCATTATCCTGCTGGAAGAACCAATCATTGATGGGGTACATATAGTCTATGAATGGGTGAAAGTGGATACAAAGCAGTGCAGTACTCTTAGTGAAGAGGCAGACCCAATCCATGCCACATGAACACACCTCATAACATTATAGGACTGCTACAAACCTGCATGGTGCCTTGTTGATAAAAATAGGGTCTGTGCAACACACAAACTCTACCATTAGCCTAATACAACTGAAATTGATTCTTTCAAATTAAGCCTCCTTTAGTAAAAACATTACCAAGAATTGCATATATTCCATTCCATGTAGTTATGGTAGGGAGTACAAAGCCAAGCTTTCTCCTAATAGTAAGGCTAGAGGAACATTGGAAAGATGTAATCCAAAACAAGATCAGGAAATCAAGAATGGCAGATCATATGTGAAGGGAAAAAAGTGGTCACTGTGGAATACACTCAGAATAACGGTACTCTGGAAGATAAAGTTATTAAAAGAATATGATAGGCTTTAGCAATCTCCTCTGCAGGTATTGGCATAGAAATGAACACCATATCAAAGTTTTTAAGAAAGAAAGGCTAAACATGATGCCCAAGATTAAAAAATCCTGTCCTTAATTATATTACAAGTATTAGGTTGGTGCAAAAATAATGACGTAATAATGTCGTTTTTTGATGTAACGTCAAAAAACGACATTGTTACGTTATTATTTTTGCACCAACCTAATACTTGTAATATAACCTAATAGTATAAAGCCATATACTCAAGTTTAGTTTGGCTTATGGCTATATCATGCTGAAACATTGGTTCTCATACAATCACCAAGGTTAAACAATGTTGAGCCTGGCCAGTAACTAGATGGCTGACTGTTCTGGAATTCCAGGTGCTGTAAGCTTGCGTGTGCAGGTGATGTAATGGATAATGACTTAGAATTGTTAATCAGAGGGTAGAGTTCCAATTCCAGTTGGGTTACTTATATTCATTTATGCACAAATACTCTTGAGAAAGGTACGAATCCACATCTTCTCCCTGGAGCTATGGGTTAATTAGTAAGACTTACACCACTAAATCATTATTATCTCAAAAAAAAAAAAAAAAATTTCTTACAATCTAAAATGATATTTTCTGGTTTTAAATAACCTGAAAAAGGTTGATAAACAGTAGAAAAGAAATCAATCAACAATCTAGTTCAGTTGAAGAGTCAGACAAGTGGTATTAGTTTTAAGGCTATAAACTTTCACCATATGGCTTAATGGTATCATGATTATCTGGTGGGCGTGTGTTCAATCCCAAAGTCAAGTCATGTAAAAAAGATATACACTCATCATGTTGATACAAGATATCATCTAGCATTGACAGCAGAATGAGAACACTCTACCTCTATGAATTGAATAAAGGGTTTCAGTTGAAATTCCTGTAAAGTTGCCAATTACAACAGACACCTGAAGAAGGTAGGGAGGTAAAACACCAAAACATAGTGACTATAACAACAAAGATTCTTATAATTTATTCATCAGAAATGTAGCTCAGATTATAGATCAACAGAGGTTTGCAGTTTTGCATTAGCTGATAAAATCCAAGATCATAAAGAAGAGAGCAATCTTTGACACCAGAGAAAAAGTCATTGATAAATATCTAATATCAAGCAGAGTAAATTTAAATCAATTGTAATATGCATCAGTGAAGAATACTGAAGAGATTCACAAAGATTTGATTAGAAATTAATGCTTATCAGAATGTGTCCACTTACACATGAGGCTCTAAGGGGAATAATGATTGCTGTAATAACACTTGTGTGACTTGATCATTTGAGTAACCCTATCATATGTCAACTAAAATACTTCAAGCCTGTGCTTGCAGACCTGGAAAAGGCTGTATTGATGCATCCAGTGTGTTATGGGTCAGGAGCAAAAATGTCAGAGTTAAAAAGATGATACCAAATAGTTATTCTTAATCTTTTAATAGATTATAAACAGAAACCTATAATTAATACTGGATTTCTTATAAACCTATAACAAATACCAATTTTTTAAAAGCCTCTAATTAATACTGCATTTTAATTTTTATAATTAGTACCAATTCCCAGAGCCAGTGCAATGATCTTGTGGTCCCCCATTTATTCTATGATATAGAGCCACTCAAATCTATGAGACAGGCTCCTGCAATCTACTACATCTCATTTTTATAAATACAAATTAAAGACCTGTCATTGTATCTTAAATAAATCAACAATGTTTTGCAACAATTATCAACATCAACTTAAGATTTTTCTTGTTGAATAATTTAACACATTCAGCATTATGGATAAAAAAAAATAGGGAAATTTATAGTGTTTTTTGAGACTTAACATGAACAAAACAAATTTATTGATTTGGGGAAAAAAAAGAAGCACCCAGAATTACATTAAAATTTTTCATCTTTTAATTGTGCTTATTTTTAACATATACAAATGCAAGTAGAAAAAAAGCAGATGTTGATAAGATAGCAAGGATATAATAAAGCACTGCCCGGGGTTCCTAATAAGGCTTGCCTTCCCAGTCAGGGGTAATACATGCCAAATCTTATGGTGGGCATTAATCATTTATACAATGTTATGGAAATCTTAATAGTATCTTTGAAGTTTACTCAACTCTATATTGTTTTGTCAAATGTAGTTCCCTCATTTATAAGCCCCAGGAAAAATCCAGAAGCTAAGAAAAATGAGTTCCACATGAATTTATAACCACAAACATTGGCTCTTATTCCTGCTTAGGTGTTTATTTCACACTAATGTTTTTGGTAAGGCTTGAATTTGTCCCTTCTTGCCCTAGCTATGGATTAAATAGAAGAGTAGCCAGGGCTCTTTAACCATGCATGACAACTAATCTAAGAGAGGGTAAACTCAGAATTCATAACTGTGGAGAAGGTAAACCACTCCACTATCTTTTCTAAGGTATAGCAGTTTAAAGATACTAAAGAAAAAGGAGTCTGTGGAGAATGCTAATCACCTACATCTTGAATGAACATGAAATTAAAAATAATTGTACTTAAAAATATCAAAAACTTAAATAATGTTGTCATTTTTTTTTTGACAATATTCACAGCAAGTATGTATTCATTCACAGCAAGTATGTATTCACAAATTTAATTATTTAATCCTTGTCAATATTTTGTTTAAAAACTTATACAAAATATTAACTTCAGAGATGTATCTAAAGTAAATGGAGAGTGTAGAGGACTGTGTGGGTTTACTTGTTGTTAAATTGGAACACGTGTTGTTTATTCCTGCTAGAAGGTTCAACTACAAGAACAATGTGAACTCAAGTTGAGTCCAACTGAAGATGTAAAGAAAACAAACAAGACTGATATATATATGTCAACAAATATATGTATTAAACAACAAATTTACAAGTGATAAAGACATCAACATTTGTGTTTTGTGTGTGAACATAAAGAGTTTGTATTTTGGTGAATGTTCATAAGTACATGTATGTGTGTTTCATGGTGTTTCCCATAAGTGCATGAAAACACAGATCTCTATGAGAGATCACATTTTTACATGCTGAAATGCAAAGTGAAAAAGAGAATGAGGCAAGAAGTCGCCCAGTATTTATAGTGTAGGGAGAGCGACCCCTAGTGACAATTAGGAAATTAAGGAGGAGCTAACTCTGACAAGAGTATATTTGGAACCCCTTCACAGAAGAATTTGTAATAATCCACATTTGGGGAATTTTGTACCTAGTGCAAGACATTCATGATCATTCACATGATTATGACTCAATGGAAATTATCATAGTAATATTAGTGCTTAAAAGTGGACTTCAGTAATTTAACCAATAATTTCTTTGAGCAAATTTTGGCAATTGTAGACTGAAAAATAGTAAGCAAAGAATTTTCAGTGTTCAGGAATTAATGCAATGATCACTGATGAGTATTTTATCTGGAAATGTATTACAATTTTACTCTAGAAATGTACTGAAATTCGGGAAGAAAGAGATTGTATTCCCTACTTCAGGAAAAGCATTACAATTTTACTTTAGAAATGCATGGAAAATCAGGAAGATAAGTTTAGAATGGTTAAGAATTAACGCAAGCATTACTAAAATAGAATAGTGCTATTTTATAATTCTAATAAAATCATTGCAAATGGTTTTAAAATGCATGGGAAATTGTTTTACAATAGAATTGTATTAAAGTTTAACTAAACATCAAGAGGAAAGGAATTGTCAGTGGTCAAGAATTACGTACTGTAGGGGAAACGGTGAAAAGATTGTTTTGTTTGTACCAATAATCTGGTGAGTATTACTATTATTGAAGGATTACCTTTCGTGAAAATTAACATGTAGCTTTCTAACTAGGCTCAAACATCGACGATTGATGTCAGTGTGAAATACGCAAACAAAGCTATGAGTTTAAGCCTTAAGGAGGCTAAAAAAAGATGTCTGGTTGTAAATGTAAATAAATTGTTTAATAACGGAACGATAAGTTTTGCACTTGTACAGTATGTTGTGTACAGTGTAATAAAGATTACGAAGTAAGTTATGTTTTTAAGTTACTGTAGTGTATTATTTCAATAGATAAAAAAAGTTAATGGAAACTTTAAGACACAAGTTGTAAAATAGTTCGCGATATTCTTTTTTTAAAAAAAAAAGGTATATTTTTGTGTACTTTTCTCGGGATGTGATTATGATGTGTTGGATACTGATCTACTCCTTACCTTACAGGAAAACTGCAAAGAAGAAACATTACTTCCTAAAGTGATGAATAATTTTGGTTCTTTAACAAATAATTTTACAATTCATAAAAGAAAAAAAAAGATTATTATAACGGAACGAACCTGACTTATCAAAGTTTATAAAAAGAGAGCCGTGTTTTGTTTTCTTTAAAATCCTTCTCCACGTGTTTCATGAGTATTCTTCATAATAATAATAATAATACTTTCTCTTTTTCTCTTCCAAAACAGTCCTTCTTTCTTGAACTGGTGTTGTTAATTAACGTTATCGTCGTTTTTTTTTTTTTTCCACGTTGCTAAGTCAAACAAAAACAACTCTTAATCCTGGTTGCTAATTTTTACACGCCGCTTTTTTTTTTCTTGAACACCTGACAAACTAAAGTGGAAGTCTTCCTCCCTATTTTTTTATTTTTTTTTGGGGGGGGACCTCAGTTTAAATGCGAATTTTTAACCAAAGACGGTGGGGAGAAATGCCGAAAAAGTTCAAACAAATCAAAACGTGTATATGTTTTTTCGTTTTTCTTTCCTTTTCTTTCTTTCTTTTTTTTTTTTGTCAATAAAAGAAAACGTCATAAACAAAAAAAAGACGTATGTTTTTATTTCTTTTTTGATTGATTTGTTGTTGTTAGTAACAAGATCTGCTCTTGTTGGTGGTCAGTAAAAAAATAACAGAAAAAATGTATCATATCAACAAAGATTTCTATTGAAATTTACTATTTAGTTCATTAAAAATTGTATTTAAAAAAGACGGATCAATAAGTCTGTGGCCTGACGCAATTGTTTTCACTATTTAATGTTCGATCTAATTGTAATTTATGGAGAAGGGTTGGCTAAGAAGTGCATTGACAAGGGAGGAGATAATAAATTTATTGTCTAAAAAATGTTTTCTCGTTTTTACGTTTATTTTTTTTTGTTCATTTTTTTTTCTTTTAACGCAAAAAAGGAATTATTTTAATTTCTGACAAAAGAAAAACGAATTTAATTTACTTTGTACAGTACACTCAATCAATTTCAAAATTAAATTATTTTGAAGTCATGTCGTCATTTCCGTTGTTTGTTCAATTTAGCAATTATATTGAATTGAAAGATTGTTTTCATTTTTTTTTTTTTTTTTTTTTCAAATAAAACGTGGCTCAAAAATGGAAGGGAAAAAATCTAGGAGGATGCTTGTACTTAACATTAAGAAGAGGCAGCTGAAGTTTCTGGGGCATGTAAATGAGAAAGGAAGGCCTGAAGAATCTGATACTCACAAGTCGAATAGAGAGAAAGAGAGACAAGGGAAAGCAACAGGCTCTTAAGCAAGTGAATGACAACGTGGTTTAGGGGAGGACAGGAGGAAACATATTGAGAGCTAAAAGTGATAGGGGGAAGTGGTGATCCATGATCGCTTACGTCCTGAAGGGACATGGCACATAAAAAGAATTTGTACACTTAACTGTTAATTATTTAGTACACCTCATTTTCACATGGCATAGGTTAAAGATTTGTAGGCAGTTCACCCACCCTGCAAGTGACAGGCCTATTTTAAACTTCATTTCTTTCTTTTATTTTTAAAAAGAGATTCTAAATAAAATAAAAATAATTTTGCAAAACTTACAATAATATTGTAAAAAAATGAATTGTACTTGGAAAGATGCAAATAAAATTGTTAGTTTTTTGTCTTTTTATCAATTTTCGTTTTTATTAAAACTATATAAAATTTGTGCTACAAATATTATAAATAAAAATAAAATAAGAAGAAATGCTAACAAGGCAATGCTAATGTTTTGGAAAAAATAGATTTTTACATTTTCAACAATTAAAACATTTTTTTTTCTTGTGTCCCATTGAAAATTGGTTTATGACTAGAAGCAGAATAGTTAAGAAGTAGATGCTTCTTCTTAACTTAAGCCTTTTGTATCTGTCTATATTTTCTGAGATCAGGTACACTATTTACATTGTTCTATCATCCTCATCTTTGTTGCCATATTTAGCGCAACGCTCCGACCTTCTACAGGTGGTTGGAATGTCAAACTGAACCCTTTATTTCACTCACTGTTCTAGTTCCACATATCATGTCTAAATGGATGTCAGTTATCAGTTATCTCCTGTTAATTCCCCACTCTGAGTTCTCCACCACCTTAACCAGGTATTGAACTCACACTCTTTGGGCCCTGTCACTGGATCTAACTAACACCTTTATCCACTGAGACATGTGTCCTTGAGGATATCTGTGTATGAATTCTGGGACTTATAAACCTAATGTATCAGCAACCATTTTTACCAGTGCTCATATTGCAATTTTTGCTGTTATTATTGGATGTACCAGAACTTATATTGCAATTTTTGTTGTTATTATTGCTTTCCTCTGGCATTCCTTATTACTGGTTTCCATATTGTATTCATTTCTATGCTTAGTCAGGTCAGCAGATTTTTGTGGGCTAGCATATGTGCTGATTCCTTAAGTTTACAAATTTTCCAATGATGTTCTTTGTCTATGATTTCAACCTGATTCCACAGAGAGTGGTGATCTCCCTTTTCTCTCCATATGTGGTCAGCCACGCCTGATTTTTCCACTTCCCCTCATGTTACCACTTTTTGGTGTTCTTGAAGCCTTACCTTAAGGGGGCAGCCTGTCTCCCCTTTATATTCTTTTCCACAGCTGCACGGGATGGTATACTCACTGTCTTTAGTCATGTTCTCCTCTATGGAGGGTCTTACTTGGGAGAGGTATCTGCGAAGTGTCGTCCAGCTTTTGAAGGTTGTCCTGATGTTATATGAACTGCAGATCCTTTGTATTTTCTGCAATAACTCCTTCACATAAGCTTTTTGTATTGTCAAACTTGTAATTTTATCATTATGCAATTAAACAACTTTTTTGTAATTAGCAAACCAGTTATCAATATAATGCTGTATCTGCATGTTCTTTTCTTTAAGGAAAAATAATTGGATTAATTCTGAGTAATTTAAAATTTATTTAAAATTTTTACAATCTGATATGCTATTTAATTATTTTGTTTTTATTTATTCGAATATTTTGTTATTTTTCATTTATTTGCTGAATAGGAATTTCTTATAAAATTTTATGCTTTTCATTTAAAAAAAATAACGTCAGACAAAATTTATTTCTCAGTGCAATATTTTAACACAAAATAAAACAATGTGAAGAGAGAGTCACACACCCCAAACAAACAAACAGACAGGAGTAAAGAAAAGCAGCATTCATCCTGGCCTTTTTAAACACCCAATAATCTTTAAGATGATTAGGTTGGATACAAGAAACACATTGTTGAAATAAGGGAAGCTTACTCCTTGTTTGATTTTTTTTCATTCTCTCTAGCCAAACTTTGATTTCTCAACTACAATAACAAAAGTCCAATTTTTCTATACTCTGCTATCAAAGGGAAGGTCACCAACCTATTGAAAAATGTATAATATTGGAATTAATACCATAACCATTATTATAAGAGTTCTATAAATTTACAGAGTAATATTAATGATGTTTCCTTTGCAAAACACTGAACTAGTTGTTTGATTTTATCTTTCAAACTAGCCAGTGGTTAATACTTATGCTACATTCTAATCTATCAGCTTACTAGTAATCCTTACCTAATTTTATATTACTCCTATGATGAAGCCTGACTGATTTTATAAATTGTGCTGTTCTGTCAGACATAGTGTTGAGGGTGGTAAACAAACAGATATTGAATGACAAAAGGCAACAAGAAACAAAATGGAGACTTGATTAAAAAAAATATATTGTCAAGTTTATTTTTGTTAGAGAAAATACATCAGCAAAAATAAAATTACAGTACACTAGGCAAAAAATATCTCTGCATGTTCATGTAGAGAGTACGAAGAGCATTGTCCTAAGAAGTTTTGTAGTCATTGAAAAGTGTTGTCCTGAAAAGGACAATTTATCATATATCATTACTACTGGCAAGGATGGCTAGCTGGAGTGGCAGTCGATGGTGAGCTGTGGCTGATGGCAAAGTGAAGCTGTGGCTGGCTGGCTGGCTGGCTGGGACTGCTACTGAGGGCTGGAGTCATGGTCTGGCTGTCAGCTGCTGGAACAGACAATACTTCGATCCTCATTATTTTGGCCACAGAAATGCCATTTTTAGAGTTTTGAGGCCTTTTTATATCCCAAAGCAGTTTTACTACAATTGATGGTTAAGCTTCTTGTTCCAGTTATTTTTTTAAAATGTAGGAGTGGCAACAGGAGGCAACAATGGCAAGACTATTCAAGTTCTTATCTTAGCAGAGACGATGAAAATCTAACATATAACTGTATTTTGCTTTTGTGTAAATACATTGAACAAAAAGAATTGAAAATGTTACTCATAGACTTTATTTTTGTTCACTGGATTTATGAACAGCAGTAATTTTAAAATCAATTGTTAGTATTCCAGTGTACTGATAGTAACACCAAATATAACTTTCTGATTACTTCCTCAGACAAATAAGTTTTTTTGTAAATCATCTATATTATTATTTGACTTTGTATAAATATTATACTTTTCTATCTAGGATCAGAGTATAGTATCTGCACCCAATTCCAAACCCTTCCAACCTATACTATTCTTTTTTTAATCATTTCATTCTAAGCAAGACAATAAAACCTCTAAGATACAAGGTGTTACTGAGTGTGAAAGAATATGAAAAAAAGAAAACCATTATTAAGGAGGGAATAATAAAACAGCTGCAATTAAGAAGACAAAGAATAACAGTTGATATTGCATTCAAATCTTTGAAGATCAAAGCTGAATGGAAAGTAAGAAGCTAGAAGAGAGTCCTACAAGTGAGAAGTGCCAAAGAAGAAACTGTTAACATAGAACTTACAGTTACATCTAACCATTTTGACTGTAAAATGATGAGACCTAGCTGCCAATCTAGTACTGTTATTCTGCTTGTGTGTATGTACAATCATTTTACTTTTCTACCTAAGATTAGAGGGGAGTAGCATTCACAACCAACTTGGAAAACAGGAAAATCAGGGAATTAAAAATAGTCACTGGTTTAATGTCATGAAAATCAAAGAATTTTCTAATACAACAGCAGCTTACAGGGACATCATATTGAAACATTGGTTCCCTTATGATCACTGAAGTTAAGCAACATTGAGCATGGTCAGTAGCTAGATGAGTGGCTGTTTAGGAATACCAGATGCTGTAAGCTTAGATATGCAAATGGTGTAATGGATAATGGCTTGGAATTGGTAATAGAAGAGCTGAGTTTCAATTCCAGTTGGGTTCATTATATTCACTTATGTGCAAATGGAAGAAGTATAAATCCACCTCTTCTCCCCCAGCTATGGATTAATTAATAAGATTTGTATCACTTACACCATTATTATCTCAAAAAAAAATTGTGTACAAAATATTTAGATTTTGGCATTAAAAAACACATAGAGGTTGATATGCTGCTAAACAAAAACCAACCAAATCTAATACAACATGAGCTGTATTGAAATATGCCTTTGTGAAGCTATGAAATTTTTAAGCATTGTTGGTTGGTTGTTTTGTTTTATGGCATATAAACCTCAGTGGGTCATTTAATACCAACAAAATTTTGAAATATATTCGTAGTGATAGTTTGGTAAAAGAGGTGTGTATGTATATATATATATTTGTTTAGTTTGGTTTGTTTTGTTTTATGGCATATCAACCTCAATGGGTTATTTAATGCCAACAGCTTTATTTTCCTGGTAATATTTTGTTTTGTCAAAAATCTATTTCTGATAATATTTTTTCCTCAGAAATGTATATCTGGTAATATTTTCAAAAACGTATTGCTGGTAATAGTTTTTTTCTTCAAAAATTTATTTCTGGTAATAATTTTTTACAAAGTATTTCTGGTATTGAAATATATTTTTACACTTTTATAATGCTTTTTACCTCAGTTTCAGGGTTAAGTATTTGCCCATAGCTGGGACCCTAACAGGTGCTACCACCCTGGGTCAGGGTGGACCTGGGAACACCAGCAATTAAGAGGTGGTTACACGCTCCTCAAAACCTCCTGATCAGAGGCCTTGCTGTTGGATGTAGTTTATCGTCCCAGGACACTTTAAACATTGTAGTTACAAGGAAGTGCCAAAAAAAAACAAGGTGTCAGGTCCTAAATCAAGTGACAAAATATGTGAGACTGATAACTTGGTTTTCTTCAAAAGACATTAATAAGAAAAAGTAAATAAAAAGTGCAACTGAATACAAGAAGACCAATTTTTCAATTGTTCTTTTCACTAATGCTGTGCTACCCTCAGTAGGTCAGATGGATAAAGTTTGGGTGGCTACTGACAGATAAGCACACTCACAGCTTGAGAGATCAAGAAGGCAAAACTGGAGTGTTGTTTTCAAGTGGAATTATAGATGATAAAATATTCAGCCAATCATGAGTTCCAGATGGTGTTAAGATGACTACTCAGATATACATTGATTTTGTAGCTCGGCAAAGATTTTGTTTTGCATGAAAATGCTCTTCAGGAAGCTTGTAACATTAAAATAGTAATGGTAATATTAGCTGTTTCCTTATAAGGAAATATTTGACATTCACTAAGTGGCCAGTGCTAATTTTTGCTGAAATTTATAAAATCTTTCTATTAAAACAATTTTTGCAGGAAAGTAGGTTTCCACTAACAATTATTGGCTTCTTTCCTAACATTTTATTTCAAGTCATGTGGAATGTCAACATCTTGATTATGTTATTATTTTATATTCTCAAGTCCAGTAGCTGTTATCATTCTTTCCAGTATTGATGTGGGTTTCCTTCCCAATCTTTTGTTTGAAGTAGTGTGGAATGTTAATATCTTGATTATGTCATTATTTTCTTTGTACAAAAAAAAACAAATATATTAAAAGACAATTTATAGCAAAAAAGAAGGAGGTAGCAAAAAATATATTATCATAAAAAAATGGCAATACAGAATATTATTTAACCTACAAATTGAATTCAGTGTATCTGATCCACATGTATTGAAAACTTTTCATAGGGGTAGAAACTTTTATTAATGCGATAAAAACATATATTAAAAGACGATTCATAACAGAAAAGAGGGGGTAACAAAAAATATATTACCGTAAAAATGGTAATATTTATTATTTTCTCTTTGAGTTACATGTGCTATCTATTATAGTTTGGGCTGTTGCTGAAATTCCTCAAGTGATATGGTTTCTGTTGTTTGGTACAGTTCTTTGTGATTCTGTAGTACCAGTTCACAAAGTTCAAAGAAGGATGAACATTGCTAAGACCTACAGGGCTCATCTGCTCAAAGCCATTTTTAATTATTGATCTGAAATGGTTATATACAGCTGATATTTTAGGTATTTCTGAAAGAGTTTGGTGGTTTGGTTTGTTTAATGGCATATCAACTCCTTATGGGTCATTTAATGCCAAAATTTATTTTTCTTTGGAGCTTTGGTAATTTTTTTACTATTAAAATCTATTGCTGGAATTTTTACTATAAAAATGTATTTTTATACTTTCATAGTATTTTAACCCCAGTTTGGGGATTCACTATTTGCCAATATCTGGGACCCTAACAGGTGCTACCACCCTGGGTCATGTTGGACTTGGGAACAACAGCAATTGAGAGGTGTTTCCAAGCTCCAGAAAACCCCTAATTTCCTGATCAGAGGCCTTGCTGCTGGATGTAATTTATTGTCATAAACAGGACAGAGAGTTAGATGCCATGCATGACATCCATATAAAAGTCTTAAGGCTATTTAAGAACAATACTCAAGGTTTTAGGTTGATGTAGGTAAGTTTTTAGGTTGATTCAGTTAAAATGACTTAAAGTAGATGAGAAAAATCATGAAGAAATGCTAGATCAAAGAGAAATCAATGAGAGAAAAATCCAATAAAATAAATCAGTTTTTTTTAATCTATAAGTCAATAGTGGAAACATAACCAGTAAAATTTGAAAGTTGGTTTAACCTTGCAGGATGATGTAAATCCAGTATAAAGGATAAATTTTATTTGCTGAATAATGTCACATCTCTCTGTGCATTTACGATGAGTTATCTCATTCTTTACGTTTATAAGCAAATGACAAGAATTTTTATGAAATGTCTTGCATTTCAAAATCTCAAAACAAAAGTTGCAAATTTGAAGCTTTAGAATGAATTGTAACTCTGATTTTATGTATAAAGAGAAATGTTTTATAACTTCGGAGCTTGCAAAAGGTAAACTATGGTTTAAAATCTAAAACTTTAAAAACTATAAATGTGGGATAATAAGAGGCAACAAATCACCACAATCAATTATGGATTGTGAGAAGTGATAGTCACAATATTGCAAAAGGTTATAATTTGTTGAAAACACACACAGAGCCATAGTTCAAGAAGTCAGTCACTTTCTGAAAGATGATTCTTATGTATGACAATGTAATCTAGTGCCTTAATAAACATAGTATCAGCAGCAGCTCTTTATAATCATAGTATCAGCAGCAGCCCTTAATAAACAGTATCAGCAGGAGCCCTGAGGGTATAAAAACAAGTGAACCCTTAAGTAGCCCTCTCTTCCTGTTTTCCTCTTTTCAAATTGTGTTCCATCAACTTTTCACACTGAAGCAAAAAGGATTGTGAATGTTTCACACACAAACATGCCTACACAGGCAAGTCACAAATACATTCATTGACAATTTTTGTTTAAGTATTCCATTTTATTTCTACAAAAGAAACTTTTAAACTTTCCTTTTGTTGTTTTGTTTAACAGATGTTATCTTACATTGCAAATCAATCAGTCTCTGTTATTTTGTGCATGTACCTTATCAACACTATTATTTCATGTATGATAAAGTATTCTTGTAAGAATCCTTATACATTAATTATAGAAGTAACCACACACTAAAGTATCATTGCATTTATTGAAAAACACTATAACTCATTTCAGAACACGAATTGCACATTTCACATTCATTTTGTCTTTATATAGAAACACACATTTCACATTAATGTCATCTTTATGTAGAGCACACATTTCATATTGATGTCTTTATATAGAGCACCCATTTTACATTAATGTTGTCTTTTTATAGAAACAGATTTTACATTAATGTCGTCATTATATATAGCACCCATTTCATATTAATGTTTTTATGTTGAAATACATGATTCACATTAATGCTATCTTTATAACTTAGTCATTATTAAAATGACACATTTATTTTTTTAGTTCAAAATATTTGTCCTTTTAGATTTTGTGCAAATTCTATAATTACAGTTTTTAATTCCAACCTAATATTTCTTTCAGTAAACTTTGTCAATCTATAAAAATAGCTTTGCTAACCACTGCTCTATGCAAGCACAATCATTTTCTGATAAATGTTTCCAGACAATAAATAATGACTGTTTTGGCAATAATTGCTTCTAAAGAATCACTTGTTAATAATTATCTTCTATAAATAACTTGATAATAATCACTTGCAAACACTAAACACCTAAAAATTAATTACTTGTTAACTTTTTTAAATATATAAAAAATAATTTATAAATCCCAAAATGATTAGAAAATAAATAAATCTGAAACAAATGACTTTTTTTTTTAAATGTCATGTCTCTCTTCAGGATGATGCTATCATGGCTTTTCATGGGTGTGTTTTTCTTTGTTATCTGTCAGTTTCTATAACTTATTAGGAAAAATAGTGGTTTCTGTTTAACTTTTCTACAGTTTTGAATTTAGAGTTTTCTTTCTCTTTGACTGGTTGCCAGGCTAGAGAGGCCAGTCTGTCCTATGAATTAGCTAGAGAAAGAAGAAATGGATTCATACCTTTCCCAAGAGCATTTGTGTGAAAGTAAATGCAACAGACAAGACCAGAATTTGAACTCAGATCATCAAGTCCCCTTTCTGGGCCAATAGCCATTACACTAACTGCACATCCAACACATGGCTACTTTCAGTAAAAGTTAGTAATGGCTCCTAAGGATGACATGGCAGATTTTGTGGTGAATAACTTATTTCTTGAATATGAATTATCAACAATATTTTCTTGTTATTTTTTACTGAAAATACTTAATATTGATAAAATAGGCAGAGTAGGCTGTCTAATCTTGGATAGCAACCAGTCTAGGAAAAGGACAACAATGAATTCAGAACCTTTCCCGTGTCTGGGTAAAGCAAGGTTAAGCATGAGGCTGTAAAGACTTTATTCCTACAATGAATGTGGAATAAACAAGAACTAATATGAAACTCCAGCTTGATACACTCTTTAACCAAGAACATTATAAAAAAACTGATCAAATATTATAATGAAAACATTACAGTCTAAAATTGAGAACAATCTACATCCAAGAATTAAATAAAGGATCTCGTCTAAAATTCACAGAAGGTTACCAAGTGTTACAGACACTTGAAGAAGGCTGAAAAGTATAATAATCAAAATATTATGACTAATAACCAAGATGAGGATACTAGTTCAAATAGTTTAATGTATAATAAATTCCCCATCTCTGAAATTTAGACAGAAATTAGATGGATTTGTTTTGTTTTTACACTTTCAAAAAGAAAAAAAGAATGAACATAATTTTTTTTAAATTCATAATAATTGTTACAATCTGTAATATTTTTGTTGGAGATGAGCAACATGTATGTTATACTATTTCATATAAATGTATTTTGGGATTTACATAACCCCAAAATATATCTAGCAAAATATGACAGCTGTATCTGCTATCATTTTTTGATATAAACAAAACATAGTGTGACATGATTTTTACATTACAAAGCAATTATATAGAGAGAGTGATTTAATCACAGAAGCAGTTTTAGTCACACTTTCCAAGCCTTTATACCTTCCAGTTTTTTCCTTACCAAATGCAATCAACATCATAAGATCAAAGGGCACAATAGCCATAACATTGTGATTCTAATAACTGAAATAAGGACATCAGTATTCATTTTTTATCATTTCATCCCAAACAAGGTAATAAAGCAACTAAGATGCAAGGGGTTACTGATGTGAAAGAATGAGAAAAAGAAAAAGATTATTAAGGAGAAAGAACAATAAAAAAACAGGAATTAAGAAGACAGAAGATAATGATTGACATTACATTTAAGTTTTTGAAGATCAAAGTTGACTGGAAAGCAAGATGGAAGAGAGTTCCTCAAGCAAAAAGAGCAAGAGAAGAAACTTTTAGCAAAGAACCTACAGTTACATCTAGATATTTAAATTATAAAATCATGAGACTTAACAGCCAATCTAGTACCACACTTAAATTTGTTAAATCTAGATGCCAAAAAAGAAAGCTCATCAAAACAATTACTATGAAAACATGTAGAGAAAATGCACAGGGAAGCTATGTTACAGCAGTGGGAAAGAGACTGAAGCCCAAGATGCCAGATCAGCACCAATAACATTGCATAGTCTTCTTTGGATTTTACCAAGAATCTCTAAATACATAGCTGAAGTAACAGACCAGATGTGGCAGCAATATTAATACATTGATTAATGGTAAACTTATAACTATGTAAGATAGATTCTGACAAGAAAAATTGTCTAGCATGACACAGGGATCCAACTTTCCTAGCAGCAGACACAACAATTGATTCAACATAATCTTTCTACTTAATGTCAACTGCAAACATTAGCTTGAGAAAAAGCAATGTGTCACTCTCCTGGAGGTTAGCATCAGCCATACTGATGGAAGATAAAAAAGGTTCTCTAAGACAATTAGGTATAGATCAATGTATAGTAATGATAATTCCTTATCTCAGAAATTCAGAAGAAATAGCTACATTTATTTTATAAATTATTTAATCTATTTTTTTTAAATTTACTATAAAATGGAGTTACTGAAAAATTCTCAGTTTGACCAAAAAGCCCTTCACAAGAGAAATTTTACATTTGACTATTTGGTCAGATTTTGGTTAAATGGTTCACGCTAATAACTTTTCAGCACCTCCTTATAAATGTGTAAATATGAAATATTTACTTTGTTTTTTTTCCTGATTGTTTTTTTTTTTTGCTCTTAATATTTTAACTATACTCAGTACTGTCTTTTAGAGAATACGTTAACAGATCTCAACAGCCATTAGGGAAATGTGATTAAATATACTTTAATGTTTAAAAAAAATTATTCAGTATTATTGTTGTTTAGGTAATAAGCATTATAACACAGCACAAATAGTTATATTGTGGAAAAAGGAATTTTTGACAATATACACATTTTTTATGTAGTTATGGTTATTTTTTAACTTTTATCAAAATCAACATTCCTGTACATGTAGTTATGGATAATATTATACATTAATTACTAATTTTTTTAATTAATAACTATTTGTGCTTAATTGTTGACATTAATGCTGATGTGTTAAAATTTTGGAATAATGCAATAATAAAAATTTAAATTTCATCTCTGATAGATGTCGTGATCTGTAAATAATGATTAAAAGGGTGTGGCAAATGTGTGTCAGTACAGACACAAAAGAGGCCCCAGGTCACCTACAAACATGTCTGTCAAAACCAGTTACATCTAGGTTTTCCCTGTTAGCAGTGAAACAGCTTGGCATGTTCAGATACATGCCTCTCTGCAACTTGTCTAGATCTGGGTTTCTGTCAACTGTTTTCTGTCCATAAAAGCAAAGGGGAAAGTCAGCAGTCGGCAAGATTCGGTGTCTTGTTAAATCGTTCTCATGGGCAATTTGTTCTTAAAGTTGCTGTGTCTTCTGAGGCAGTGTCATCTTGCTACCACCCATCTCTTTCCTTTCCCTGCCTATAACCCCCATAGGGGTTGGGAGAGCAATCACTTAAGTGTTTCCTCCAACCTCAATACTTATTTTACAACAAAGGAAAAACTCAACAGGTTCACCTATCATCCACTTCACACTCCCCCTCCAGTCTTTTGAGCAGGAGTAGAGGTTTATTCCTTGTCTCCTGTTCAGAATTGGGTTTCCAGGTTCCTTCTAAAGTCTTTTCATTCTCTTTCACTCTCAATAGCCTCTTACGTCTTGGTGACATTATCACCTTGCTTGCAGTGAATTGAAATAAATAAATAAAAATATAAATAAGTAAAATATAAATTTATTTCATGTCCTTGAGAAAGTTTGTTAATTTATTTATTATAAATTATCTCCCTTAGCTACTACATATTTAAATTATCCCCCTTGGCCTCTACGTATGTATTCAACCATAACAAGATGACAACTCCCTTTTTAAAGAAAACCATTCAAAGGAGGTATTTTCAGTATGATCCTGATTAAAGAAATCTTTGCCTGTAAGGAGCTGGTTAAGATATTTGGAAAAAAAAGCTCAATTTGTAGGATAGAGAGAAGGTAGAGAAAATGTATGATAAAGTTTCCACTTCAACTGATTCACTTTAAATAATGAGCTTAAATTGTGGAAGGTTTGAGATAGTGAGGGTGAAAATATTCAATTCATCCACAAAGAAAAAACAAAGGAGAAAAAGAAAGCAGGTAAAATGTAAATTCAAAATTTTATAATTCAGAAATTGTTGAAGTAATTTACAAAAATTGTTTTTCCTGTAACAGGGTTGATATTAATGACAGAAATTAAAATGCATAAAATGTACAATGATAACAACAATAAAAATTTGAGACACCTGTTGACATAAATAACAAGAATTTGTATTTTCTTTTTGTGATGTGAATTACAGAATATAGGTTTGGTGTGTGTAAAAAATTTTTCAGTGTCTGTTTTGTTTAGAAGTCAGTGCTTACTTGGTTTGGTTCCGAGAATTTCGGTTGTGAGGATGGCATTTGAAATTGTCTGTTTTCAACTTTCATGGAGTGCTGGCTAGACGTGTGTTTCTGTACTACTACTGCTACTTGTCTACCCATCTACTGACTACTGCTACGAGTACCCTGGTCAACTCTACTGCTCTCTACCCTACTCTACTCACTCTCTTGTTGTGGAAGGGTTGTTTTTATAACGTTAGGATGATGAAATATCCTTCTTTTCTATCATCACTGATGACAAGGTTATTTTTAGAATGATGAAATATCATCATCGTTCTGGACTATAATATTTGTTTTTTTTTGTTTTTTTTTTGGTTTACTTTCTTCTTATGAGACAGTTCTCATAAAATTAGCCTAGACACAGGAAGATTTCTTACTATTTTGACTCAGATTGTTGCAATCATTTACTAATCAAACTGCCTACTTGATACATTATCCTTTTATTTATATCTGGTGCACAGACATATTAGTAGGCACAAAATACATGTGAATGTTTAACAGAAAAATTCTCAGCTCTATTTGAACATGTGTTACTTGAAGGGTGTAAAATTTCTAATAACTTAATAAGTATATATGCTTAAAAGCTGAAACTTTGCTGATTAATAATTTGATATATGTGTAATTGGTATCTTTCTCTCTAAATTATAATTAAATTTTATTTTAAGTTGGTATCTACTCAGTAAGAATGTTGTATCTTATTAAAAATTTTCAATAAAAAGAAATTTTTGTTTGAAATAGATTAATAGAATATGATTAATTAATAGATTATTATTAATTAACATAATATATTCTAATAATGTATCCATTATAATTTGAATCTCTCGAATTTGTTCATTTTACCAAATCATCATTTATGTAAATATTTAAAGTTTTCTTTGCAAATACTATGAAATAATGTCATTTTCACCATATGATTGAACTTAATTTAATTTTTACAATGTAATTAGACTTCAATAATCTCCTTTGACAGCTGAGTTATATTAAAGCATTGAAATGAAAGAGAAATGAAAGTATGTTTTCAATAGCAGCAGCTGTAGTAAAGAGAATGTTGTGTCCATAAAAAATACATAAATAAAAATGATTATACTGTCACTTTGTTGTGTCAATGAAAAATAAATCAAAATTAATTATAGTGTTAAAAATAATTATAATAAAATAACAATAACAATCATAATTATCATTAATTTACTCTTTCTAAATCAATGAAAATCAGCCCTACTTTTCTCGTCTATGCACAAAAACACATGACACTCTTGTTATAATCTTCCTAAAACCAGATCTTCTTCTGATTCATGTTACACAAATTTCCACCACTGGCCGGATGTGAACGCTTTGAAACCCAAGACCAAACTAAAAATTCCATGAAGTGTGCATCAACTACTCACACACCTGTTTTCCTTACTCCCCTCCAAAAAAAAAAAAAACATACAATCCAATTTTTTACCCAATAGCACCCACTCCCACCTAAAAAAGCAAAATAGAAATTGGAGTCAATCTGGACCTACAAAAAGGACATAAAAGCCCATCAAAGGGACATCTTGCATGCTTAATATAACACTCTCATTAACAGACAGGCAGTCAACACATAGGTTGAGAAAAATTTTGGCTTGTTTCCTTTTTCAGGCCACAATCGTATCATTTATACTCAACAATACTCAACAAAGATTTTAGGTAAGAAAACTTCAGACACTTCTTTTATTTTCCAACTAAATTATCTGGATACTCATTACACACATACATAAAGAAGACATATGAGAAAGATACTTGTTCAATTTACTTGTTCTTTATTTTATCATTCTGTTGGATTCCAATCCACATTTGATGTACATTTGATTCCAGCTTACAATTTTACTCAGTATTACTGTCTCTCATATCTTCAACACCACATAACAACCAAATAATAAATAATACTCGTAAAGTTGTTTCTACATCTTGCTCTTTCTCATTTTTACTAGTATTTTTGTATATATAAATGTTAGGGGGTTTATAATTATTTACTCAGAGTTATAACTCCTCTACAAGAAGCCTTTATAAGTGCACTCAAGTGTGAAAAACAGTAGCCACTAGATTAAATTTAAGACTCCTAGATATACACTCAGGATACACACAGGATAATAACCTTTAACCTAGTGAATAAAAGTGTTGTTTCATGAATATAGTAATCGCAAGTTCAATCCCTGGGCTGGATAGTGCATACTATATGGAAATGGAGAAAGCAATAACCAAGCAGTACTGAATAAGAACTAGACAAGATATCCTTAGACATGGGCAGTGAAATGAAAACAATCTAACAATCTAACTCAGAGATAAAATAAAGGGTTCAGTTAAAAAATGCCTGAAAGTTAACCCAATCAACAAGCTCCTGATGAAGACTGGAGGGCACAACTACTGAAACGTGATAATATGTTGAACACTATATTTTGTCTGATTTAGCACCTGCAACATTTTATTTTGTAGTGCCATGATTGACTTTTAATTGTTTACATAGTTCCTACAATATTTACACCTTTTGCACATTTTTAGTTCCAGGTACACAAATTTGTTCAAGTTATATGCTATTCTAGATATTCATACTTTTTATCTTAATTAACAGGTGTTTCATACCTGTTTTGACAGGTGGGTACTTGTAGCATTACAAATCTTAATTATCTCAGCTATTATCTATATAAGTATTACTATATGGCAAGTACAGTAATTCCAGAAATTGGTGCAGAATTGCTATGTAATATCAATCTTCCTATATTGCAGTGAATGCTGGACAATTTTTCCTTACAGATGAAGAAACAACTTCAAGCAACAGAGATGTGGTTCTACAGAAAGATGCTAAGAATATCATGAACAGAGCATATGTGCAAGAAGGAAGTTTAAAGGAAAATGGAAACAGAAAAGTGACAATTTAAATTTATGAGACACATAATGAGAAAAAAGGGCCTGAAGAATTTAACACTCACAGGACATATTGAAGACAAGAAGGACAGAGGGAAATAGCAAATGACCTAGTGAGCTTGTGTATATGGATGGCAGAGAAGAGATTGGGAAGAATAGGAAAAGGAAACACTACAAAGCTAAAAACAAAAGGAAATTATGGAGAGCCATGAATGCGCATGTCCTGAAGGGAATGTCACATAAGCCATTCTAATAAAATTAATATTAAGAATTAACTAATTAGAATAAAGTTATGCAAAAAATTGCTTTTAATAAAATGATATGAAATAAATCAATGATAAAAAAGATATAAAGAATGAATTGGTTGTATAACAAAGTAATGATATGATATGACCACATCATAAAAGGAAATAATCTTTCCACTGCCATCCTATAAGTTACCTTCTTAGTCAAAAGGAGAAATGGCAGGCAAAGAAAGAAATGGTCTGACAATTTTTGTAGGAATTTTTCCCAGTTGCATGTCTGTTTGTGTGTGTTCAGCAGTCGAAGTGAAATGAACAAAACCCAAGGATGAAAATAACTGTTCAATGGCTTTTATTTCTGGTTGAAAAAGAGTGCAAAATAGTAGTATTTTGTGGGGGAAAAATGGGGTTTCCCAGTTAACAAAGTTCTTGAGATGTTTTGTTGAGAGAGATTTGCTTGTTCCACAGGGGGAATGAGAAATCTGAGTGTGAAACTGTTAGGACTGGTACGAGTCTCCTGCAGCAAGTGTTGTGTGGAGTTTTTCCTTTGGTAGATGTCTTGAAAGGAGATTTCTCTACCTGTACCTACGGGAGGAATGAGAAATCTGAATTCAAACTACAAGGACAAGCCTCATCTTCTGCAACAAGAGTTGAGTAGGCCTTTGAGCTAGGCTTGAAGGTTGTGGCTGCTGTAAAGGAAAAGTGGAAAAGAGAGCTGGCCTTGAAGGTAGAAACCACTGAAAAAATGAAAAGTGGGAAAGAAACTGAATAGGGCTCTGTTAGGTCTTTTATGACTTCTGAGACTTCTGGTTGTACCCTGCTGATTATTTCCATTGTTGCTACTTGAGCAAAGTAAGAAAGCCTCCCACATGCCACAATAGCCCACAATTGTGATAGTTTCTATATGTCACTGAGTGAACTGTAAACTGGAAGATCATTCACAGAAACTTAGACATTGGCACACAACATTTGGAGAGAGTTGGTTAGGTGATAAGCTGTACAGCGACCCTACAAACATACCTGGTTATGGGACTGATGACGATGATGATGATCAAAGTAATGTTATTAACTAACTGTTATAATGTTAAAAATTAACTAACTGTTATAAAAATCATGCTAAGAATGAATTAGAGAAACACATGAGGCAGTGAATAAAAGCATTGGTTCAGTGATCCAAAAGTGACTTGACACAAAGAGTTGTGAGTTCAAAACCTGGCCACAGCAGCGGGAACAAAAAGTTGGAGAGTTGAGTTACTAAAGGGTAGAATTAGAACAATCTGCCCTCATGGACTAAATAAATGGTTCAGTTTGAAATTCCAACATATATCACCTGAAGAAGAATGGAGCATACAACGGCTGAAACGTCATCATGAATATGGCAATAAAGATGAGGACAAAAGTACAAACAATGTAAATAGTTACAATAGTTTCATTTCAGAAATATAGACAGATGTTAAAGAATAAATTAGTTATAGTGTAATCTTCAACCTCCTTCAGTCACTATCTCTGCTTGTTGATTAACATTAACCTTACAGGTCATCCAACTTTCTTTTCCCTCCTCAGTTGGGGCTGGTGTGTTGCCTCAAAGGGGTTTATTTGGGTTTTCTAAAATTTTATGAAGTTGACAGCAATGCCTAATGGTGGACCAAAATCTACATTGTGTACTGCAGATAAGAAATGAGTAATTCTTTACTGTGGCTGTGGTAAGTTTTTTTTTTGCATCCACGATAATGTCAGAAATCAAGGCTAGAATGAGAACTCTTTCAATAAAGTAGACAACACTGTTGATAACACTAACAACAAATTTATTGAATATTAAAACTGGAGAATAACATGTTTCTGTTATCTACTAAAGGATTAGTCCTACTCTGCTGGATGGTGGCTGGAGAAATATAGCAGTAATTATTGAAACAAAACTAGCACTGTCATCTCTCACTTAATTCTTCTGTCTTGCATGTGTCTGTATGTTTGCTTCAGCCATGGAAATGTGGGGCTTGTTATGAAGTGACAACAACCCATGATGCAATCTGGAGCAAATCTCTGACAACTCTCTTGCTGGACTCCATGGGTCTTCATTTATATAGTACCCCTCTTAAAATTTGACATTGATATATCTAATTTTTCCACTTCCAATAGTCCTATCTTAGGAAATCTTCATATAAACTACATAGCTTTCTTTATTAAAGAATTTCAGTCATTCTTTTTCTGTAAGAATAATAGCATTTTGGATGAATAGCATTAATGTAAACAAACCCCGAGTTGGGATGTCAGCATAAACAATATTACTTTCTTTGTTAATTTTTCTCTGTAAAGATATAAGTATTTTGGGCAAATAATGATTTAAACAAACCCAGAATTTGTGTTCTCAGGACCAAATAATTCAGACAGCACATTAATTTTGTCTTCTTATTGGAGAAAAGTAAATAGTTTGGGAGAAAAATTGGTTGTGCTTAATTTCTGAGTTCAATTCTTTTTGGAACTATTGTTAAGTTTATTTTGTTTAAAATATAATTATTATCTCGTTTCTTTTGCCATCTTTTTCCCAACCATTCAGTCTGCTCTTGTGAGAATTTTAATAATTATTATCCAATTAGTGGCCCCACTAGATCACATTCCAGCAATTTCATACAATTAAACATTGAATTCTGTTATAATAATAGCATTATGAACAGCTGAAACAAATGATAATGTTAATCTGAAAAAAACTTTCTAGTTATTATAATTTCTTATTTTAAAAAATTGAAACATTTTGACTACTTTGGACTTTTGAGGTCATAGATTTATATAACAGCATTGTCATTTGGATGTATGTTTAATTTAATGTAATATTATTTGTATTGTTTTTTATTTTATTATTATTATTTTCCTGAGCCCTTCTTAAACTGACCAGAAAAAAAAGTTAGGAATGCGAAATAGAAAATAATGAATTTGAAAACAATTCCAAAAGATTTTATCCACAAAATAATGATAGACTAAATTTGGAACAGAAAAACAAATGAAGTGGACTCACTAGAATTGAAGATTGCCTCAAATTTGCTATCAGTAAACTTTAGTACTATATAAGCTAGAATAATAGGAAACGAAATTATGGCAACCCAATAGATTTAACAGGACAAATAAAGGAGCAGAAAACACAAAAACAATAACTTAAAAATGGAAATGTAACAGAATGTCCACTTCAAAAGCAACTTGAAAGCATGCAGATGAAAAATCATGGATATGGTTTTAAAGAGGTCATCTAAAGAGAAAAAGTGAGCTATTTTTAATGGCAGTCAAGAATAAAGTAATAAGATACAATTATGTAAAAGGTAAGATAGACAAAACAAGAAAATGCAGAATGTGTAGTGACCAAATGAAATCATTAATTATTTAATTAGACGAGGAAGAATACAATGATTTTTGTGTGGTGGGTTATCATTTCTTAGTCTTTCACTTTCTTTCTTTCTTTTCAAAGGCTTTTACTTCTTTCATTCTTCAGCCTTTCCTTTTCTTGTATTTGTAAACATTTTCTTTTCTATCATTTCTCAGTTTTTCACTTTCTTTCTTTCTTTCTTTCCCAGAATATTTTGCTTTTTATTCACTTCCAGTAGCTTAGTTTTGTATTATTCTAGCTTATATAGTACTAAAATTTATTAATAGCAAATTTGAGACAATCTTCAATTCTAGTGAGCCCACTTCATTTGTTTTACTGGGAGTGAATAAAAAGCAAAATATTCTGGGAATCTGAGATACAAATAGACAAGTCCAGGCTAGAAGCTAAATTTATTTATTAAAAACAAGAAGAAAACTTGTCAAAAGATTGATTTCATTATTCCAGAATAATCTAGAAGAAAATGAAAAGATAGTGAAAAAAATAAATATCTAAAATGAAATCAAGTGAAAAGAAAGAAAGAAAGTGAAAGACTGAGAAATGATAGAAAAAGAAATGTTTACTAATATAAAAAAAAGGGACAGGCTGAGAAATGAAAGAAAATGAAATACTGAGAAATGAAAGAAAGTGAAAGACTGAGAAATGATAGAAAAAGAAATGTTTACTAATATAAAAAAAGGGACAGGCTGAGAAATGAAAGAAAATGAAATACTGAGAAATGAAAGAAAGTTAAAGGCTGAGAAATTATCATGACATGAGTCTTAAGGATTAGAATGAACAGTTGATTTACCCACCCCAAGAAGATTAATGAAGGATGATAATGACAAGGAAACACCCCTTGGTAATTTTAACAAAACAAGATAAGGAATTTAATCACGAATTTACATGCTTGAAGTTGTGTCAGTAGCTCATTTCAGGAAAATAAATCAGAATTCTTAAAGTCCATAGTTTTAACATATTGTTATAAATAGAAAATATTCAAACAACATATTAAATGATCTGACACGAAATAATATTCAAAATGTTTAAAATAAAGGTAAGAGAGTTTGTTGCTAACCGAAGGGATATATGGTTTGTATACATTGCTATAGACCCTCATCTAAACCCCTTCTAGAATCTGTATCCATGCTTATATTTTAGAAGTATTTTAAATAAAAAGTCAGTACTCTCAGAAAATGTAATGATAGAAAAAAATAGATGGATAAAGTAAAATTAAATGTTGACAGATTTTAATCAAACTGATACGCATATGAGCAAAGAAAGATTGTACATTTTTATTTCTCTCTTAATCATGTTGTATGTGATTTAACTGGATGAAGTCCAGATGGTGAACAGAGCAATGTGAGAGAAAGGGTCAGCGACCTCTTTCTGACCACCCAGGAAAAAGGTTCATACTTGGAAATAAAGAACTACATGATGAAACAAAGACACAAAAAAAAAAAAAAAAAAAAAAAAAAAAAAAAAAAAAAGAAAGAACAACCACAGCAGAAAAGAGTTAGCCTTGCTTCGGCATCCAAGCCAAGTGAATGGGTTTGCAATACCAGCTATAACTCGCTATAAATTCATGTATGCGAAATGAAGAAAAGTCCAATATGATTTTGGATCTCAAAACAGTTTAACGAGGTTTACCCAGAAAAGAAAGTAACCTTTGGCACGAGAGGAGAGAAGTTGTGTCAAAACATAAGGAAAGATATACATCATACTGAGAATCACAAAACGACAGCTTCAATTGATTCTTCATTCAAACCCCTAGACCAGAAATGAGAAAAAGAAAGAAGAAAAAGACATCAAAGAAATGAAAAAGAGAAAGAGAGAAAAGACCTCAAAAAGAGACACTTGTGCAAAAAGAAAGAAAGAAATATAAAAAGAAAAAAGGAGAAGTGAAAAGAAAAGATGAAACACATGAGAGACATTAAACTAAAGGAGATAAAAAGAAAATGAACTTTGGTAACAAGAAGATAAGTTATTGTTTCACTTTAAGTTATTACTTTGCTCAATACATTTTGTCTTGTAAATTTGCAGGCAGGCCTACAAGATTGTTTATTAATCAACTAGTTACTTTACTGAAAGTTTATATCCCCCCTCCCATTCTTCTGTCCCACAACATTTCTTTTTGACTTATTGTTTTTGCCATATCTTTCTCATTGTTTTCCTATTGTAATAAAGTTATTTAATTGTTAACTCTACATTTGTGTTTCTGTTATTTGTCACCCACTCTGTGTGTTCTTTAAGCAATTCCAGCCTGCTCAACCATGTCTGATCAATCGGAAAGAGACCCTTGGGGAAAGAAAGTTGTCAAAATAATTACATACACGTTAAATATAATAATACAGGTTGCGATCCTCCTCTATCTCCACTAATGATCCAACAACATTCAAAAGTAGATGAAGAGAGATAGTTTGAAATACTTAGCTTTCTTCGATTGTTGAAAGAACATTCTCTAAAATGGCACGTGCTTAGTTATAGGCTGATAATATATTTGACAAATAATTTTACACTTGTGAGAACTTCAATACATGTCTGGTGGAACTGAAACAAAAACTTTTCACATATCATCAGGCACTCTTCCCTGATTAATTTAATTTTTCTCCTTATTTTATATCAAAATGAATTTCACATATGCTCACTACTTTCTTTTCTTTTTCTTCTTGGCTGACTGGCTAATTTACATTAAGGGAAGGTTTTCATTGGTCCAATGAAAGCAATTTTACACAGGCTCACAAATTCTTTTCCCTCTTCTTCCTCAGTCTTCCGAATTTGAAGGAAGTGGGTGAAGGGAATTATTATTATTTTGCACTCTGTGCAAAATTAAAGAAAGTGAAAGGTTTAGAAATGTAAGAAAATGAAAGGTTGAGAAATGAAAGCATATGAAAGACTAGGAAATGAAAAAGTGCAACATCTACAAATGAAAGAAAGTGAAAGGATTAGAAATGAAAGAAAATGAAATACTGAGAAATGAAAGTGCAACATCTAGAAATGAAAAAGTGAAAGTCTGAGAAATAAAAGAAAGTGAAAGGTTGAGAAAGGAAAGACTAAGAAATTAAAGAAATTGCAACATTTAGCAATGAAAGAAAAAGAAAAACTGAGAAATGAAAAGGTGAAAGACTGCAAAATGAAAGAAAATGAAAGACTAAGAAATGAAAGAACTTGTAACATTTAGCAATGAAAGAAAAAGAAAAACTGAGAAATGAAAAGGTGAAAGACTGCAAAATGAAAGAAAATGAAAGACTAAGAAATGAAAGAACTTGTAACATTTAGCAATGAAAGAAAAAGAAAAACTGAGAAATGAAAAGGTGAAAGACTGCAAAATGAAAGAAAATGAAAGACTAAGAAATGAAAGAACTTGTAACATTTAGCAATGAAAGAAAAAGAAAAACTGAGAAATGAAAAGGTGAAAGACTGCAAAATGAAAGAAAATGAAAGACTAAGAAATGAAAGAACTTGTAACATTTAGCAATGAAAGAAAAAGAAAAACTGAGAAATGAAAAGGTGAAAGACAGACTAAGAAATGAAAGAAAGTGAAGGACTGAAAAATGAAAAAAACTGTGAAATATGATGGTGACATTTGTGCTTATAATTGTTAGAACATTTTATATAGTCCCAAGGAGCCTAGTAAAAATAGAAAAAACTGTCAACCACGGCAAAACGGAAACACACACAAAACAAAACTAGGATACTGAGAAGAATGCAAGAGTATCAAGGAAACTTACTTTCATGCATTCTGCAGAGATAACCATCAGATATCTGGCATGAACATACAAATGTATAAAAACATAATAATAAAAATAATTACCTGGAGCCATGCAAATTTTACACATGCTGACAACAAGGATAATTCTTTATCTCATGCACCTTTTCCCATTCTCTCTTTTATTCCTTTGTTGCTCAGCCATGTTTTTATCTAAATCTTATATAAACATGGATTTATTTCATATACAAAAACAAGAATAAGAAATGCACAGATATTTTCTTTTACATTCTCTCTTCTGTTTTTCATTTACTCTAGCTATCCATTTTGATTTTGAAAGTATCATAAATGTGTTACCTCTTCATTCCTACCTGCTTTTCAATCTTTTGTTCATTGCTTCTTGATATCCAGCCAACAAACCTGTCACTCAGTCATTTTTCTTCTCCAATCCCTTCCCCCATCTTTATATAAATATTTCTTTTTTTTTCTTTCACCTGGTTTTCTTTTCATTTTTCCTTGTTTTTTTTACCTCATATTATTCATCTTCCATACTCTATTTTCTCCATCCTTTTCTCCTTGGATATTCTTAATTCTTTCCTGCTTAATATGATTATATAGCTTTCTCTATCCTAAAACATAATTGATTCCAGCTCAGAAGATCCAGGAATTAAGCAGAAAGTAGGATCCTAGATAAAAAAAAAAAAAAAAAACCATAACAGTTAAACATACAAACAGGCAGAATATTACTGTACAGCATTATTTTGCTTGATGTATGTCAGTGGGTTATTAAATATTTATTCAAAACATAAATACTTTATGGACCATTATTCAGAATACATGGATTTAAAAAATAATTACTTCTATTCAAAATTTATGAATATCTGTACTGAAGACATATCACATCAACCACAATTGCAATCAATAGTCATTGTGAACTCCAATATCTTTTTAATTGCTGCAAATTATGCACTTCACCAGGATGACACATAGTATTGAATTCAAAGTTGTCCTTCTAGACTAGTTGTGGAACATGGCTATAAAACCCAATCTGTCCTACTATTTAACCCATAGCTAGGGGAAGAAGAGATGGATTGGAGGCACAGTAGAGTAATGGATTGCAGCTTGGACTGAGAAATTGGAAGTTTAAATTCCACTCGAGTTCATTACATTCACTTACATACTAATACCTTTGGGAAAAGTATGAATCTATCTCTTCTCTCCTCAGCTATGGGTAAATAGTAGGACAGACTGGGTTCTATAGCCTTGGATGGCAACCAGTCTAGAGATGGTGACTTGAGAAAATTACCCATCTTCTAGTAGGCCTGTGCCACCTGTGGGGATGCATCAACCCATGAAAATGCACACTGGCTGAAATTCTTCAGTCATGTGGATTGTACATTCTGCCACAAGTGAAGAAAGTGTTTACTTTGGAGTAGGGAAAAGAGATGGATTCATACTTTTTACAAGAGTATTTGTGTGACTGGAATTTGAATGCGGTGCACCAATTTCTCATTCCATACCACTAACCATTACCCACCCTGCATATTCACTAAAGACATAATGAATTTTTTTTTGTTGATACTAATATATAAAAATTACATCTTGTATTAACTTTTCTGAAGAATCATTCATATAAGCGAGGCATTTAAAGTAATAATTAGAAATAAATTGCCCTAACAAAGAGTCATTGAAACTTGTAAATACTTTTATTGAAAAATACCTTTATTCAAAATATAATTATTTTTATTCATATAATATTTTCTAGAATCTATAATTACCATTATTAACCTTTATCACTTTGTGACTTCATTTACTGTACAAAATTTTATCCTGCCACTGTAGATGACTCTGACTCCTGAACAATAGTGTGTTTGAATTTTATAGTTGTGTTGTCATATCCTTCTATGGCAACAGAAAACAACTTTGAGTGAAATTAACAATAAGGATACTGCAATTGAAAGGCTTTGAAAAAGAATACATTGGAAAGGAAAATAATATTAATAATGCAGAGTGCTAAAGTTTAAAGACGTTTTACAATGATTTCAAATTTTTTCTGTATTAAAATTTTAGATATAAAGTTACCGTGTATGCCTGTCTGTTAACCAATAAAGTTAGCAATACATACCTTCCTTAGCTTTTCCTTTTTGTGTGTGTATATTTGTATGCATTATTTTTGTCTAGCAAAACTTTTTATATCTTGGTTAATTTGGTTCAGATCACTAATTTGCATATTTAGCTTTAAAAATCGAATCTTGAAAAATAATTGTTTTTTGTTAGTCATTACCAATCTGGCCTTTTTTGTCTTTATAAGTAATTCTTTTGTTGATAGCATTTATAATTAAATTGTTTCATTATTTAAATAAATCTGTTTTCTGCCTTAAAACAAGTAATTATGTACTTAGAGAGAGAAAACATTTATTTTATTACACCAAGCTAAGTATTTCAAACTATCTCTTTTTGTCTACTTTTGAATTTATGCCACCATATAACCCTTCTGTAAGCAACAAACTCTCTTACTTTTATTTTAAACATTTTTTAATATTACTTTATGTCAGATTCTTTAATCTGTTGTATGAACATTTCCTTTTCATGACAATTCATTGAAACTACAGACTTCAAAAATTTCTGATTTATTTTCTTGAAACGAGCTACTGACACAACTTCAAGCACGTAAATTCATAAATAAATTCCTTATATTTTATTAAAATTACCCGTGTGTGTCCTCATTATTTACCGGCCACCATTAACCTTCTTGTGGTTGGGTAAATCAATTGTCCATTCTAAACCCTAAGTCCACATCACTATAAACTAAGCAGCAACTGACTATTCCAACCAACAGGATGTCACATGACTCTCAAATGATCCATAAGACATCAGTGAATTATTCCTGGGAAAATCGAGATAATTGGCTTCAGCATTATTTACCTTATTCACACTCAGATTATTCTCCTCATCTTTGTTGTTGTTATTACAACATTTTGGCTGTTGTGTCCACTGGCCAAGGTGCTCATCAATTCTTACACAGGTAATGATCTTTAATATTCAAAATTTAATGACTAAAATACCTAGTATGTAAAGATTTCAAAGGTATATTAAAAAAAACACAAAAATGTGGCTCAACATCTATATATCAAAATGGCAGTCTCCAGGAAAAAGCTACTAAAAATAAAATCTGAGATTAAAAATTTGTTAATTCAGAAAACTCATCCTCAGTTATAAAAAGAACATTTTCAACTAGTCATTGTTGGTTTCAGTAAATTCAAAAGACTTTGTTTTTGTATCTGCTAAAAATTGATAAATATGAGGATTTACAACAGGTTATAGTCAGTCAACTCAAAAATGACAACTCATCTACACAAATCTAAGGGAAGTGAAGAAATAGCAAGAGATTAAAAGAATCATCAACAATTGAAATCACGTGACAGTTTCTCAAAGTCAATATGCTTATATTTCTTTCTGCCAGTAAACTGTGCATTATGACATTTATTGTGTGAATTACCTCTATATCAGATGCATGAACATTTCAATTAATAATACTGCTTAACAAAAGGAGATACATCTGCCAAAATCAAGTTACATACACCTTTATATCTAAAACCAATTTGTTGCACAAGTATAAATAAATTTCAATTTTAAATTATAAGTTTATTTATTAATTGTGACTATAAGAAATTGCCAAAGCTTGGCTGTATTCAGTTCATTGTGTTTAATGGATTAATCAAAATTTAACAAATGGATTTTCAAATTACTTTGATTATTCTTCTTAAAATTTCTTTTTATTTGAATTGACTTACAATTATTTCAATTCATTTATATTGCGGAGTTACCCTACTTTGTCTTCCATAGACTTTTTCTAATGTCTGCTTGGTGGTTTTTATAAAGCAGTATAAATGAAAAGGACACTTTCTTTGTACCCTTGAATGGTAGAAAAAGGATTACCATATCACGTATCAGTTTTAGTGTGGTAAAAGAGAGATTTCATTCAAATGAAACTCACAAAAAATTTCAGCAGTGTTACCTGACCCTTACAAAAATCGAAATCTATTTCTAGTCCATAAGACAAAAATGATGCATAGACCTTGTGGTTCACTAAATTCACAAAGTCCTTACATTAAAATATGGAAAATGCACTAAGAATTAGCCCTGTGACTTCTTACAAGTTACTCAAATGAGCCCAGAGAGAAATCTTTCTAAACAACAGAGGAAACCAGATTTGAGACCACATTATGCTCATTCATAACGACCATCCTATTTTTGAGATGATAGGCATTAATGAGTTAGAGGTAGAAATCTATAATTAATACCAAAGTTTTCTTTTTTAAGAAACTTACAATTAATATTGGATTTTTATTTTTATAATTAATATTGAATTTTATGGTGAATATTAATTAGTTACATGTGCAGGTAGTGTTATGCTTAGTAACTCGAAAAGAGTTTTATGGACTGATGAGACCCAAATTAATCTCTACCAAAGTAATGGAAATGCCAAAGTGAGGAGAAAGAAAGCATCTGCTTATGAGCCAGAGCATATAAAACTCATCTGTGAAGCATAGTGGAAGCAGTGTCTTGGCTTTGGCTTCCATGGGTGCCTCTACAACAGGCTCATTCATATTTATTAATGATGGTAGCAACAGAATTAATTCATAAATATACAGAAACATTTTGTCTGCTAATTTACAGAGAAATGCATCCAAACTAATAGGGAGGATGTTTGTCATGCAAATGGACAATGACCCAAAACCTACTACCAACACAACAAAGGACTTCATTAGGGGAAAAAAGTGGACACTTTTAGACTGGCAAAGTTAATCACCAGACTGTAACCCAGTAGATCATGCATTTCCTCTTCTGAAGAGGATACTGAAGGAAGAACCACCAATAAAACAAGAACTGAAAGAGGCTGCATTAAAAGTCTAGAAAAGTATCTCAAATGAAGAATGCAACAGTTTGATGATGTCAATGAGTGACTGATTTCATGCAGTTATTGCAAGCAATAGTTATGCAACTAAATATTAAATGTTATTTACTTTAAGACTACTTGTTTCTTTACTTTTACTCACTTAAAAATGGGGTGATCTGATACAAAAGGCCATATGTCCTAAGCTGTTTAATGCATCGAAATATAAATGCCAGGAAATAAAAACTGAAATTCTGAACTCATGACTCATATTTATCGTTTGATCTTATAGTGAAGAAAATGACGATTTACCTTGTCAAACTAAGCAACAGCACATCACATGTATCCTACGACAGAAAATGTGGCAAAGAAGAAAAAATTTAGGCATTTTGGCTACCGTGTTGGTCAGAGAGTGAGTTATTTTTCTGACTGGTTGCAGGCATTGTGTTTTGTGAGATAGTACCTGTGAATCGAGTTTTCAGCATGCCTTTCTGTCCCTGATGTTCAAATCTGAACTTAGTGATTTATTCTCTGCATTGTGGAAGTAATCTACGACAAATATTTCCTTTGCAATCCCAGATCGCTTACGGATCTTAAACCCAAATGTCTTCGGTGAACAGCAATAACAAAGCAATTTGCCAATACTTTTGGAGAGGGTCATATGCAAATTTTTTATTATCATTTACTCAATACAAAGCCACTTAATGTAGAGGGTTACTAAATGAGGTTGTTGTAAAGGTAGAGAAGGAGAGAGCAAGCAGTGCTGTGGTGAACAAGTATGTAGATGCAAGCAAATCAGAGTGGCTTACATCTGATGCAAAGGAAAATAAGTTCCTTAGTTCAACACATGACACATAGCATCGGTATTTTGTTCCTTGGAAATGGCACAAATCTCCCCTCTTCACATTCAGAATGTGCTGTAATGGTGGCTTTTGTACAGCTTAGTGTGATTCAACCAATAGCAAGTCATGTGCTGATTGGTCGAACTGGAGGAAGCCATTTGCCTGAATAAATGAAGACAAAAGCAAAGAATACTAATTGGTTAGTTGGCCATTGTGTTGGTATGATAAAAGAGGGCTGAAGCAATGAGAGGGGAATTGTTTTTTTAAATTGGTGAAGTGTGTGGAACTCAAGAACGGCAGATTGAACAAGAGGTATTTTGTATTGTACAAACAACATCTGAGGAATAGAGACTCATTTAACTACAAGTGCATATTATGAAGATATGTAAGATAGATAATGGTTGAGATAAAGACTTGAACAGGTTAAAATTATAGTGATCATGAAAGCATCTTCGCGGGAGTTTGTTCTATAATGCGACAGTTCTGTAGAAGAAGCTGTCTGAGTTGAACTTCTTCCTCTTCTAATGGAATATAAAGGAATGAAGATGTGTCAACTAAGTGTACATGGCATGATAGATTCTAGCTGTGTAGTTTTAGACTGGTGGAACCAATGATTGTAGTTTGTTTAAACATCCACCATGAAAATAATGATGAATTAGCAAGAGGCTAAAAATATTTAATCTGTAGGAAATTTGGTGTTGGGTGGAAATCAATTCATCATCCACAAGGCCATGCAAAGGCTTTTGAACTCTATCAAGGCAGGAAAATGAAGATTGGGTAGCCTTCAGCCAAACCTCCCATCAGTGTCTTGAGAGTGTCTCATTACACTTGCTTGGTCTCACGCTGTCCACTGACATGAGGTGAAATAAATACATTGAATCAATTGCTTCATCTACCACAAGGAAAGTTGGCTCTCTGTGTCGTGCCAAAAAGTTTTTCTCATCTGAGTCCATCTTTCAAATCTGTAAATCTACCATCCATCCTTGCATGGAATATTGCTGTCATATATGGTCTGGTGCTTCCGCTGTATGTCTTGAGGTCTTTGATAAAATTCAGAGACGAATATGCAAGGTTAAATGTAACCATCTCTTCTTGCAAAATTCAGAGATGTATATGCAAGGTTAAATGTAACCATCTCTTCTTCTCAAACAGCTTCTTCAGCTGTACTTCCCATCTGTAGAACTCCCTTCCCCTTACTAGCTTCCCTGATGACTATAATCTTCAAATATTCAATCAACATCTGACACCCTGAGCTTGTTTCCTGCCTTTCTCTGTATCCTTTCCTCAAACACACCTCTTTACTCTTGTTCTCAATCCTCTGTAACCCCTTGCATGCTAGTGGCACTCCTGCCTTGCTTGGGGTGAATTGCCTTAAAAAAAAAAAGCTGTGGCAGCAATACTCCATTTTTAGTCTGATCTTGTAAAGACAGAGCGTGGCAGAAGGGTTAGGTAAGGTCTAAAGCAGTTCAAGGAACCAATCATTTTTTTCAGCATCTTTAGCAATGGATTGTATATACAAGTTCAACTTCAATGTCTAGATTGAATTTGACTCCCAATAGACACTGAAGGCAAGTAGCGTTATTGAGAGTAAAAACATTCATTTTAACTGTAGAAAATTTAAAGTTTGCTCTGTGATGATGAAATATTAGTAACTTACTTTTTCAGGTATTGAATGTTACAAGCCAGATCTGCCCCATTGTGCTGTGTGAACAAGGTCAGAGGATAGATCAGCTGCTAGGTTCTGATCATGTAGATTTTTGGTAGTGCTCTCATAAACCATAGTATCATCAGTATATATATATATATATATATATATATATATTAAATAATGATCTGAGAATACTAAGATTGTTATATCGCAAAAAATGTTTTAGGACTGAGCTGAGAGCCTTGGGAGATTCTTGTATTGAGGAGAGAGCCTTGGGGAATGCTACATGGGCTTCAGAGGACTGGCCATTAACATCATCATTCATGGACTTACCCAATAGGAAGAACTTGATAATCAAGAAGACTCTCCCAGAAATGCTATAATTTAGTTCTGAAATTCTTTGAAATCCATCAAGTACATTTGAAAATATGTCAATAAATGTTTTAATGCTGCTATGTCTATTCTACAACAGAAAAAAATGCTATTGATGAAATAATCCATTAGTTGCAATGAAGATTTCTGGAATATATTTGGTTTTGTACAAATAAATCACTATATAACCTATAACCCTTATTACTAGTCTATATAGTAGTCTAGAACCAAAATAATTAATAATAAAAGAAAAATTAAAAATTAAGCAATAAAAAATAAATAAAGAAAAAATTAGATTATTAAAAAAAAATAGTTAAATAAATATAGAATACTCCCATGATGCATCAGAATAGGTATTATACCACCACTTGAAACAAAAATCAAAATTTTCTGTCTTTGTTTTTGACATCCAAAGGAGGCAGACATTTGGGACAGCTCTATGATAGAGCATGTTGCTACCAACAAATAAACACAAACTTTTTATCCCTATATATGTATAAGCTCTGAAATGTATACGAAAGCATTTTATCATTTTTGTCCAATGCTTATTGTGTTGTATTTTGTATATTATTTCTTTACAATTTATATAATTTTTTTGTGGACTGATGATGTCTTTTTAACCCCCAAACAAAATTACATATATCGAAAAAGAAGTACGTTCAGACTAGGCCAATGCATCGTCAGTATGATCTATGACAATTTCATCACATACCTGCTATTCAAAAGCTCAGTTTTCATCTTCAAAAAGGATGACTGTATTTCACAGAAATAACTCCAAGGCTTTCATTCTAAAGAATACTACATTTACAGACTTTTACAGAATTTGCTAAATAGAGACATTTACTATAAACCTTTCTTTATATTGCTAAAGAGGTACTTAAAAAGAGATAGGAAATATCTTGTTCTTTTCTACCCTCCAAAGCCCACTATAGGCATTAATATGACTGTAATAGGACTGATGTTAACACCATAACAAGATGAAAGGGAGGACTAGAACAACACAAAGAGATGACCTTCATAAATAGGTTAAACATGAAAACATTGCATATTCCAAACATTTTATATACAAAATATGAGTATACATTGAAAATTATAATAAACATACAGTATTAAATAAATAAGTAATAAATTGTCTCACACAGTGAGATTTAATTACATATAAGGAGGCAAGCACCATGTGAAGATGATGAATAAAAAGAAGCTCTTACTTCTAATGTCCCCAAGGGGGATACAATACAGTCCTAGAGTATCTTTTCTTTGTAAAACACACCAGACTTACATCCTCATTCTTGGGAAGCTAAGTAGCAACTCAATTTTTCTCCCCAACAGGCTATCACATGATCCTCAAGATCCCCTTAAGACATCACTACATTTTTCCTACCTACACAATACTTGGAATAACAACACATGGTCAAGAAGGAAAACTAATGCTTTTGTTAGATTTGATGACATTTTGATAAGAGTCTGTACTGTTTATTTCATCCAGCAGAGATGCTCCTTCTTGAGGATGTGTTGATATAGAGTCAGAAGGCCAAAATCATTTGATGATCTTCAAACAGTGGATGATTACATAATGAAATATAGAGAAGCAGGTGAAAATCTTTTAAAATTAATGCTCAGTGGAAAGTAGAGATTTACTTGACCTCCCCATTGAGTCAGGTTGTGACACAAGGTCAGTTTTTAACATGAGGACCTGAGTGTCTTCACTCAGGCTGCTGGCCTTAAGTGGTCATAGCTTGTCCAAGCTGGTCAGAGCTGGTCTAAGCTAGTTGTAGCTGGTCTTAGGAGGTTCAAGCTAGTCATAGCTGTGATACTACCAGTGCAGGGACAGATCCCTGTCACCAGCAAGTATCAGAATGTGTATACCACTCAAGAGAGAGGAATTTACACCTTCCATGCTCAGTGGAAAGTAACAATGATGGAAACTGTTATTTCACAATCACCTTCAAATGTATGAAGCCTCTTTGTAGTTCTTTTGAAAATGTGTGGATTATCATCTCTTCATGAAGATTAAAATTCAGAGAAGACCTATCGTAAAATTGTATGCAGTAAAAAAAAAAGTGTCATGGATTTCAGTGAAAACATCTTCAGCATAGTTTTAATTGCTACCGAGAAAAAAATGTTGGCAATGGCTTTAATTGAATTCCATGAATATGATTTACCTCAGACTAAACAAATCTCAAGGAAACCAACCAATAAATGAGGTTTAACATAAACTCTGTTGCGATCTCAATTCTCTAGCCTAAATTGTTTCTTAAAATCAGCTTAAACTATTCTGCAATCAAACGACAGCCATTGATACAGTTATACTATACTACAAATTAAATCTTTTTCTGATTCATTCTATATATTGGCCAAATGTGAACACTAAAAAAGCAAAACCCAAAATAAAAAATGTTATCTTATTTGAAGGGGCTCCAAGCATCACATTCAGCCTACAAAGCAAATCTCCTCAAAAATCTAAAATATAACAGTGATCATTAATTAAAAATAGCTTTGAGTGAATGAATCCTTTAGTCCTTAAAGACAATCCTTCATCAGAACCTCTAAACTGGTGCTACAAATTTAAAAAAATTTGCTTAATGGCATGAACCATATCACTTGAAGACTTCCAACAGCAACAATAACAAAAATGGGTTGCACATATAACTAGAAGAGAAAATAATAATACAATTAAGATGTTAACTTTCCACACAATATTAAACAAAAGATTTGAAAGGAAACCCCCATTAATATTAAAAAGAGCAATAACAGTGGACTTGAGAGGTTTCAACCACTTGTAATGCTGTGTAGTTAATGAATTCCAAATATTATTTTTTGGAAAAAACTATTTCACCATTACCATTACTATAAATATGAATAAAAGCACTTTTAAGTTTTGAATAAAGATCCATGCATTTTGAATACTTGTTTTGAATAAATCATAAGTGCCCTTGGTTCATCATCACCTTGTAGCAAAAATATTTTACTTTCAATGCTTTTCCCTTTTAGAGTTCATGCCAATCTTTTCTGTTCCAGAACTTTTATTTACTCCCATGGAATTACTGTCACAAAACTCCTCTTCCATATATATATATATGAAGAAATATATTTTTAAGGTATGCTATATTTATGGGATAAAGTGCTCAATATCAGAGATAGAGTGTATGTTAATATAAAATATAAAAGTGGACATTGACATCAACAACAGAGGCAACAGACTGTTTCATGCTAAATGCAATTGTCATATATATATAGATAGAGAAAGAATAATGAAAATATTTAATCTCATATCAATAAGAAATTCATTTGAATATTCAATAAGAAATTCATCTCTCTCATACATATATATATACAGAGAGAGAGAGAGAAAGCAAGAGAGAGAATAATGAAAATATTTAATCTCATAATTTAAAATAAAAGGAAAAGAAATATCAATAAGAAATTCATTTGTATTGTAGACTTAGCAATCTTACTATATATATATATATTAATCAAATAGCATTTGTGTATTTGCCTTGTCTATGTCTAAATTTAAATGTGACCAGTTCAAGGGAGATAACTGGATTTTTAGTTGTGCTTGGTGGCAGTTTTTGTTATGATAATTACAGACTGAAAATGTTCATGAAATTGGAAAGGGAAAAGATTCTGTGAAAGAAAAAAAACTAATAAATGAAAAAATGTATTTAAAGATTCACATGAAAATAACACTAAGGACATAAAATATACCACCATATATTGAAATATGTCAATTTTTTATACATTGTTCTCTTTCTAGAAAATAAAAATATCCTTGGATATATTTTTTTTAATTTTAAATGTCTGTACCAATGGCAGTTACTAACAAGTCTGCGTACATATATTTGTTAAAACCCAACACTTGTAACAGCCTTAATTTGGAACCATTAAATAGAACAAAGCTCATTAGAGATGCATCATTTATATTTAATGAGCAAACTACCCATAAATAATGACAGAATTATTTATGTATAGATAAATAATACAAATATTCATAGATATAAAATGCAGTATGTATACATATTAATATATTATTTATGTGTGTAAATTTTTAGTAATCTCTTAAAAATGAAGATGTTTATGTTAGGCTGAAGATGTCTTCATTGAAATCCATGACAATTGCAGGATTTTATTGTTTACAATCTTGCAATAGGTCTTCACTGAAGAGTGTGTAAATTTTTAATAATCTCTTATAAAATGCAGTATGTATACATGTAAATATATTATTTATGTGTTTAAATTTTTAATAATCTCTTATAAAATGCAGTATGTATACATGTAAATATATTATTTATGTGTGTAAATTTTTAATAATCTCTTATAAAATGCAGTATGTATACATATAAATATATTATTTATGTGTGTAAATTTTTAGTAATCTCTTAAAAATGAAGATGTTTATGTTATGCTGAAGATGTCTTCATTGAAATCCATGACAATTGCAGGATTTTATTGTTTACAATCTTGGAATAGGTCTTCACTGAAGAGTGTGTAAATTTTTAATAATCTCTTATAAAATGCAGTATGTATACATATAAAAATATTATTTATGTGTGTAAATTTTTAGTAATCTCTTTAAGCACATGGCATGAAAGGACTCAGTGGGCAAATGAAACAGAAAGTATTTGTGGAAAACTTGGACATTCATGGCCACAAAAAACTGTCTCAAAAGGATGGCTTCTCCATTGAAACCACTATTATTTTACTATCTTCAAAAATCCATAATGTTTATTATTTTAAAAAGTGATGATTAGAACTAGAATAAAACTGAAACATATGATGAACGGGAATATATTTTTTTTGTTCTTGATAATTTACAACAAAATATTAAACACTATTTATTTATTAGAGTGTTTATTTAAAAGAATAATTTTATATTTACAACATTATAAAAATTAATACAATTAAAACTAATGCAATGCCAATTTATAAATAAATAAATATGAAAACAATTTTTATTCATAAATTTATAAACATTTACTAAATTATTCAAATATGTGAATGAATCATAAGGAAATCCTTATTTACTATTTTATAAAGTTTTAATCAATTGGCAATTAGCCAATGTTTTACTAACCATTCCAATAAACAATATAATAAATAGTGGAAGTAAACAATGTAATAAATAAATAGTTTTTATTATTTTTGTAGTCAATTCTCAAGAACAAACATAATGTATAAATTCAATTTCATATGTTTAGGTTTTATTACAATTCTAATCATCACTTTTTAAACAATAAACATTGCCAAGGAGTGAAAATAATATAAAATAATATGAAATAATAAAAAATAATAGCAGTGTCAAAGGAAAAACCGTCCTTTTGACATTGATTTTAGTGAGCTTGAAGGTTCAAATTTGCCAAATTTATTCATTTATAATAATTTATATGAAAAGAAGCAGAGTGCATAATCTTGCTCAAAATATTTTTTTGGCTGCCTAATAAAGATTAAATTTGATAGAGAAAAATGTTCATAAGAATGTGGTATTTACATTAATTCCTAAAGTTTAAAAAATGTCATTGGTAGAGGCTGACAGTGAAATTCACAAGAACGTTATTAATTTCTGACCTGTTCAAATTTGTAGTAGAAGTGTTTGTAGCTGGATGGAAGAAGCGCTAAATATCATTGTGGTCAATTTGTTGAAGGAATTACAGCCTTGTAAATTTTTAGCTACAGCAAGTGAGTTGTCTGGTATCATCAGGGAAAACTTTAGTCTGCTTGAGGATAGTTTCAGATGAATAAGTTCAAGTTAATCTGTTTTAATGTTTTGTGAGGTGGCTGGAATTGTTGGTTGGTCAGGTGGTATCTCGGAGCCCAGTGTCCTCTTCTCAACTAGTCTACAACTTGATCTGATGACTTCCATCTTTCTGACTATCTGCTCTGATTTGTGTTGTGAATGAATTGTAATTAAATCAAACGACTGCTACTCATATTTCTGATGGTAGGCTCCTTTCAAAATTCTCTCTGGTTTTAAATTCCATTCTTGCAATTGGTTGGAAAATAATTCTGAGGAGTTCTTTTCTTAGTCTTTTTTCCAGAATATTCCTTTTTGATTACTCTGAACCAGACACAGCATCACCATAATCAGGCTCAGAAACAAGGCTTATCAAAAAAATCGTAAATAATGGAAAAAACCTTGCTTGTAGATAGCTGAAAGAGACTGATGATTCTATTTTTTTACATAAAGCTTAATATATTCTTTTCTTAATGTTGATATGCACATAGGAAAACTGGTCATAAGGTTATAGAAAAGGAACAGGAGGTGTGCGATTATGTTTTCTAACTTTGAGTTTTTGAGATTGAATGCAGGTCTTTGTCTAAAGTTGAATATCCAACTTCATGCACAACCAAATAAATCTGTCTATGTTTAGCTTGGTGGAAGCACTTGCAACACAAGAGAATCTATGAAGTGTAAAGAAAAAGTCTGCTCAAAAAATTCAGGAACAGAAGGATGTAGTCGACTGGTGCCGGTGTCACCCAATTTCCAGGTTGATGTTAAGAACACAAATTTTCATCATTTTCAAAGACAAAGAGAAACTATTATAGTAGTTGATTCTTTGTTCCCTAACAAATGACTGGTGTTCTGCAGAGTACTGTCAGGAATTTTTTCCAATCCAGTAATAAAATGATTATCTGAGGTAAATTAGCTTAGATAATTCAAATGTTGTATCTGCCATGAGGAGTATTTGTCTGAAGTTGATTTGAGTGCACACAGCAATAATTTTATGGTCACTCATGATATGTAATGGACAGCACCTCAAACACCTCAGATAACTGGTAAAAATATCATACCACCAAATAAGCTGCAACGATATCTCATCCAAAAGTACTGTATTAGCACCTGTAACTGACCATATCCAAAAAAAGAAATAAATTAGTTTCCATTAGTCACAATTTTTGACATTTGTTAAAATGTCTGTCAAAAGTTTTAATACCTGAGGGTAGGGAGTGAGTAATCTGTAATAGAAATTAATAATTCCTAAGAAATATTTTATTTCTGAATAGGCTTCTTGTTTTAGTGTGCCAGTTATCGTTATCACTGACAGATGTTGGCATTTTGAATCTGATTTATTCTATCAGTTAACTTTTACATTGTAAGAGGATTCCTACCACTAACTATCATCCTGATGCAAATGACATATTGAAAGGATTCCACTGCAGTTTTAAGACAACACTGAAAGCAATGTTGAAGCAGTTTAAATGGTTGTAGCACTTTCCCTTAGACATTGTAAGACTTCATATGGGAGTAAAAGATGACATTCAATGTTCACCTGTTGAAATAGTGTTGTGAGGATTACCTCCCCTTTTCTTCCAAGACACCTGCTAGGTGGTGCTGTTTAGGAATATAAAAAGAAAAGACAACAAACCCTTGTTATACTCCACTGCAGTTAGATCTCTGATTCATTCTGCACGTCATATGGATGTGAACACCAAGAAGTCAGAACAAAAAATAAAAAGTTGTTTTCTGTGCATAGACTCTGAGCATCACATCCAGTCCATGAAGCAAGTTTCCATAATGAAAGTGATACAGTGGCCAATCACGAACATTCCCACTGGAAAAGATGACACAAGGGACTACCAGATCTGTCTAAAAGCAGGCCTCTTGTAATGGCCAACACAGTTATAGACCGATATACCACCTGCCAAAATGCAGGTGTGCTGTCACCATCATCACTGCTTTTCTCAACACAACTGTCACTACATGTAAGCTTCACTAATCTCACCCAACTCTTCATATGCAGAATGTGGCCAACAATCCAGCTTCGACACTGCCAGGCTCCCAACACCAACCACTGTGATTTATAACACCTCAATGTCATCATCACCCAGCTACAGATATTCCTCGTCATCACCATCATGACACGAACATGCCTTACAATGAATCAACCAACCTTGCCACACAGTTGCCATCTGAAAAGCTACCTGCCAACATGCAGGGCACTGTCACCATCACCACCATCATAGCTTCTCTCAACACAATCGTGACCTCACCCAACCTTCACTTATATCACCCGACTTTTCACACACAGAATCCAGCTTTGACACCAACAGGCACCCCACCCCTGAAGAAAAATGACCATGATTTATAACACCTCAACATCATCACCACACAACTCCAGGCTTCCCTCATCAAAACCAGAGACATTCCAACACTCAGCTGTAACCACCTACTAGAGGCCTAGCCTCGCCTCACCGTCACCACCACAACCCCATTTTGTTGATACAACATTCAACTCACATCCAACTGAAATATTCTGATCAACTTGCTACAGGTATACCCTTGCAATCATCACCACATCCCTGTTTCATTGATACAACATTCAACCCAAATCCAACTGAAGGATTCCACGCAACTTGCCCCATGACTACTAGCGACTCCTAGTCCCTCGTCACCACCACTGTCACCTTGGCAACCAACACACCCTACCATGAATCAACCCACTACCATGATCTTAATATATAAAATGGCGACAATTTGCCCATCGCACCCTGTATATACTATTATAGAAATTAAATCCTATATATATTTTCAGTCAATAAAAACTCATCAAAAAATTTGACAAACTATCATTACAAAGGCAAATACCCCAACATGCATGTGGATGTAGTGGTAGACCTATCATTTGTTATTTTTAGACTATTTAGAAAATAACAATAACTCCTTTCACCACTCTCACAAATTAAAAAAAAAAGATTTTCATGAGCCAGTGTGAAATTATTTTCTAACCAATGAAAACCTTGTATTCAATAAGCTCACACCTCTATGTGAAATTAGATTTTGAATCTCCCTTACAAATATAAAAATAGAAGCCTACTGCTTCTCAAGTTTCAAAAACCAATTTGGGTGGCCAGTTTCATCTACACATGTGTACACACATGCACCCACACACATGCACACAATAGAAGTGAGACAGCCAGCATCTACACAATAAAAGGGATTAACCAGAAACTGCCTATTGAGTTTTTGTCTACAAACTTACAAACACATTAAGCTGACTGTCATAAAGTAAGTCTGTTCACACATTTCACATAGCACAACAAACACTTAATTACTTTATAAAATAAGCTTCACTGCAAAGAAAATTGAACATTTTATTGCTATTGTATATTTCTGAAAAAAATATATAAATGTTATTTCAACTGATGTTCTGCTTCTACGTTTCCTTCAGAAAATAACCTTTTATATGTTTCATTTAAAAGATGTGCTATTGTTAAATATTTGGAATCTTAACACTCAGATAGTAATGAAAACCCAGGTAGACAGACTCTAACACGTTCATATATCTTATTACCGTTGACCTAAAATAGCAGTTTTTCTTAAAACCTGTTTCTTGGGATGGATACCTGTATCGTTATGGATGTGTCTGTTCAAATTTCATCCAAAACTGTTGTATTCACTTTCATGCAAGAAAAAGTCTGAATTCACCTCTTCTCTCCACAACTGGAAGTTAATATCAGAGCAAACTGAGCAATATAGCTTTGGTTAAAAAACCAGTCTAAGAGAATGAAAATTCTGAATCCAAAATTGGTTGGGTAGTGTGGCTAGCAACTCCACCCCATAAAAACTTAGTTGCTACATAAACCACTGCAGTAACACCTATTTACATTGTTAATATCCACATTGTAGCATTATAAAACATAATTATCTGCCCTTGACTCAGTTATAAATTTTTTACACATGATCAAAGAGTTACTCTGTTGGAAATATAGTAACACTTATATTGGGATAGTAATTTAAAATGATTTTCACTGGTCATTCTAATACACTCTTCATTATTACTATTATTTTATTACTAGTTATTATTTCATCTTAATAATATTGCTTTTTATCATAACATTCTGGGTCAATAACCCTTTGACTGTATGACCACAAGACACAAGAGTGACAGAATTAATTTCAATTCAGAACTAATTTCAATTCAGAACTAATTTCAACTCGGAACTAATTTCACCTTGGAATTAATTTCAACTCGGAACTAATTTCACCTTGAAATTAATTTCAACTCGGAACTAATTTCAACTTGATTTAAAATCAAAATTATCAATTTCCATGAACTCCTAAACAAAATGCAATGAGTTGGTGTTAATTTTTTAATTTAGCATTAAAAATCCTTAGTAGATAAGATAATTTAGAATTTATCTTTTGTGCAACTTTCATTCTTTTTTTGTTGCAAATGAATAAAGTGGAACTTTTTTATCTACTTTTATTCATTTAAATCTGATCCAATAAAAATGTAATGTTCTTTGTAACAAGAACAGTAAACTGTTTAGCTGTTTCTTTTGTAAAAAGCTCTTGTTAAAAAAAAGCTGTTATTAATCAAAATTTAAGAAAATCAATAAATTATTGAAATTAGTTCCAAGTTGAAATTACTTTGTTGAAATTATTACTGAATTGAAAATAATTCTGCACCCCAAACACAAGATTGGAAATAAAGAAATAACATCTAACAAGGATTGAACTCACATTTCTCATTTGAAGTTATGCAGGAAATTCATTCGTCCAGGTTTTTTTATATTAAAAAGCCAAATGGCTGAATTCCAAACAATAATAAAATAAAAATAAAGAAAACATGGGCATGTCTGTTAAATAAATCATTTGTATTTACAAACATATGTATATGAATTCAAAAGAGTTAAAAAGGAGTAAAAATAGTATTTAGTTTAGTTAAAGTATTTTGGTCCACAGAAAGAGCTAAAGTTTAGAAAAGACTTTTATCATCAGCAAAGATTCACTGATAGCCTTTGTTGTTGTTGTTGTTGGAGATGATTCTTTTGAATCCGCTGACACATGACCATCTCTACTGTTGTTGTTGGAAATAATTTGTTTGAAGTCACTGACACATGTTTATTTGAGCAGGGGAAGAGGGTGAAAGCTATATAGTTACATCTTGTGTTGGAATGGCATGGAGAAAGTTACATTTCTGCTCAGTGAAAATCAAAATCTGTTGCGTTTTATAAGAAATTTTTACCTGAAAGTAGGCTCAAATAAAATAGAGTTTTAGTTTTCTCTGATTGGTCAAATATTTCACATGGCGATGTTAATTTCTAACCAATAGACACTTTGATTTAAACTGTGTTGTATTGTGGAATCTTTTTGGCATGTTTGTAAATATTGTCTCTTATTGGGTAGAAAATAAAGTTTGGCTGTGTTTTAATATGGTATGTATGTAGGTAAATAATTGTGTTAGAAATAGGATTTATTTCCTATAATTACTTCTTCAGTTTCATGCTATTTGTTCTAGTAGTCAGAGAACCCATTAAGCCAGTGTTGTGATAAAAAGCAACAATTTTTAGTATGAATATTAATAAGATAGAACTTGTAATAAAACAATCATAATAATAGAGATTATGTCAGGTTGCTGTATGAGGGCTACTGGTAGCAGATAACTCAATACTACCTGCCACATTTTTGGATCATCAGTGACTAAACTGGTTCCTCTACCAGGCTTCTCTAATGAGGAGTCAATGGTCAGAGTGGGGTGTTCTCTCAATGTCTGTGACTAAAGTGAGCCTAAAAGTTGGAGAACATTGACTGTGGCTTGAATTGAAGTGGGATGGGTTTCACCAGTTCTACTTGATCAAGGCATATTATGTTTGAATGAATACCTTTGCTTTCAACCTGGATATATGGAAGAAACTGGTCAGTTGATCACCTACACAACAACCTTATGATTATATCCAGCCATAGAACTACAGAAGATGCTGATGATGATGAAAATGACAACGAAGAATAAAATGAAGGAGAAGAGACTTAATTTAGAACATTTTATGAACGTTTTTGAACAAATGGCTATATCTTGGTCTTCAAATTTTAATTCATACATTTTTAAATATTTTATTAATAATAAAATGTACTATGGGAAAGATACTCTACTGTTTCTGCTAGAATTTTGAGAAGCTTCTTAAAAAAATCATATCAGCTAATAATTTTTATTTACTTCCTAACTTTGGTGCCTGTCTTTCTATGCATGCATTATTTTGTGTGTGTATATATATATATATATATATATATATATATATATATATATATACACACATATAGGAAAGAACACATTAGGTAAATAATTCAAAGTTCTTTAGTATTTTTGTTTTTATTTTTGTTTTTGAAACATGTGAAGGAATCATTTTTTTAAAAATAATTATATATTATTACTTTATGTCTTATATTTTAGTGAATACACATCTATGAGTAGACACACTGTTTCTTTTTAACAATTTGAATACCATTTACCGATGTGTGTATTTGAGAGTTTTAAATATGCTCGCCATCTCATTTTCTTTATTAAAACTCAATTACACAGGCAGATACATACAATTCACACTCTTTAAAAAAAAAGCTAGGCATCTATTTAAACATGTTCATCTACAAAAATATAATGTTTAAAGTAATAAGAAATAATATTGGATTAAAAATAAAATCCATTAATTCATATATATATATATATATATATATATATATATATATATATATATATATATATGAAGAACTCTCCCATTGATTTCAATGTTTTTAGAACTAAACTGCTAAACTACTTACATATATGATTTGATTGCAGTAGTGAAGTCTTCTAGACTGACTGCCATCCAAGGCAAGAGAGCGAAATCTGCTCTGTTATTTATCCCATAGTTGGAGAAAAATAGACTCATACTTTTTCCAAGAACATTAGTGAAAAGTGAACAAAACAGAGTCAGTGGGGATATCTATCTATCTATCTATCTATCTCATTCTGTTCATATCTGTCTGTCTATATATCTCATTCTGTTCATATCCATCTCTGTATCTGTGTTCATATCTGTCTATCTATCTGTGTCCATATCTCTCTATCTCATTCTGTTCATATCTATCTATCTATCTATCTATGTGCTTGGTTAAAGTCTGAAATTTTATTTCTCTTTAAGTTTTTTTTTATGTATCATCTTTTATTTTAAATTTTTAAATTTATAGCTATTTTCCCTCTCCTATTCATGCTTTATTAACCATTAGGTACTGAGCATATTACTATTGTCTCCGCGAATATTTCGTTTTGAAAATAATAGTCAATCTCATATAGACTTCGACAAATATTGTGCATTAATTTGTAAGAGTGTGTGTGTGTGTATAAAAAGAATTGTTTACGCAGTAGTCATAGTAGCCAAAAGGTTAGTACACTTTTCCTGATAACAGGACCGACCGCTAGGTGTCGCCAGTCGTAGAAAGAAAAAAAAAATAAAAGTAGTAACTAATAACATCAAAGCTCTTAGGTAAGACTAGTCAAAAGGAAGTTTGTGTGGTGCGAAATGATTGGATGAAGACGAAGCGGTCCGGTGCCAAGTCAACGTTTTTATCAAGGAAAAGCGTGCGTGTTTAATGTTGTTTTGGGATCCTTTTTTCACTGATTACATTTCTCTCTCTCTTTCTCTCTGCATTTAATATATGACTGACTGTGCCTGGTAGCTTCCATCGTGCACAACAACAGCGTAGTGGGAGCTGTGTCAAGAGGGAATTATTTCTTTGTGGAAAAGGAAAATCTTTTGAAATTCTGAAACTAACGGCTCGAAAGAGACGGAAAGACGATCGTTATGTGAGTTGTAGGATGCCGAGTGGACGTCGGATTTTGTCGCGGCTCCAGACCGCCTCTTCGTCTGCTCATAAATGTTACACCTCCAACAGGTAATAATAATAATAGTAAATAAATACATATTATTGACCGTAATAAAAGAGAAAAAAAGAGAATGAAAGTTAACTCGAGGTTACAAGGGACAAAGTTTGAATTTAAGTAGTTTCGTTAAAAAAAAGTAAACAAAAATATAGATAAAAATATTTTTTTCAAATTTTATTTTTTTATTTAGTTGTTAAATTTTACCTTTTATGTCAGATTATTTATGAATTTTTCAAATTCACTCTAAAAAAACAACAACAAAAAAAACAACTTAGAACTGACCAAACAAAAAACTAAACATTTTTAAGTACAATTTAAAATTCTGCTGTTTGCACTTTTTTTAAATTCATATCTTGAAAATTGATCCCCTTGGCCTTATTTATTTTTTTTATCTAATTGTTCATTATCTTTTCGTTTTTACGCAATGTGCGATTTTATAATTTCATCAGTTTTTCCTTCATAATTCAATTCAAATTCATGAACGAAAACAAAATTATTAAAAGTTAATTCAAATTGTGATGGAGGAATAAATAATCTTTGCTGGTTTTATTTTATTTTTAATTTTATTAGAATAAATTTTAAAAATCCGTATGAATCTTTTAGATCTTTTCTTAACACAGTGAAAGAGTGAATTTTTTAAATTCAAAAATGTATTTGCTTTGCCTTTAAAAATGCTTAACTGCCGGTTCAAACTACAGACTACACTAGGTAAAAAAAAGTAATTTAAGAAGAGCAATAGTATCTTTATTAAAAAAAATTTTTTTTTTTCTATTTAATTTATCAAAAATCTCTTGTCAGCCGTCTATATCTCTCTAAAATAGGAATGAAAACAAGTTTGAAAAAAAAAGTCGAAAAATTAAGTAAATAGATTTAAAACAGCTGTTTTTGTTATTTAAAAAAATATTTATCCAACATGTTTTAAATAAAATTAAAGTGAAAAAAGTTTAAGTTTTGGTTTTTAACTTTAAGAAAAACGCGCGTAAGAAGATGAACAACTTTTATTTTTTTTAAAATAAAGATAAATAAATTTATTTATTTGCCAGTAAGTGATTTACAATCTGAATTCTTTCTTTATTATTTATTTTTTTGTCACTTAGTGCAATGCAATCTCTTACTTAGCTTACCTTAACATCCACACAATTGTCACTGTTGTGGTGTAAAAAAGTAAATAATTAATTTAATGATAAAGAAAACAATTTTTTTCTTTTTTTTTTTTTTTTTTTTTTTTTTTTTTTTTTTGAGACATTTTTACGTACATATGTTGTTTTTTTTATTTGACATTTGAACTCCTATTTTACTCTTAAATTGTATGTGATTAAGATTATTATTACTTATTAATAAAATATCCAAATTCAGATTACAAAAAAAATTCCTAATCTCGTTCTCTTCAAAAATCAAAATAAATAAAAAAAATAAAAACATTTTTAAAAGTAAAATTCACAGAAACTGAGAAAAATTACGATATTGTTTTAGAAAAAAAATATTTTAAATTAAAAATGAACTTAAATTTTTTAGTCTGGACGTAAGAATATTTTAAAAAAGGTAACCTGTTGATTTAAAACATTTTTTTGTTTTTTTTTTAAATAGAAAATAACTTTTATTTACAACACCGTTTCTTTTTTAATTTTTCCCCTTTTACACAGTGAAATTTTTAACGAGTCCGAGGTGAATGACACTTTGATATTTAAATATTTTTTTAAGTTAAAAAAACAAAAAAAAAGACTTTAAACTTCAATCTGAAGAAAGTCAGATTGATGTGCAAATCTAGAGAGATTGCCTTGGTTGTTAGTGACGTTAGAAAAATTTTCTCGATCCATGAAGAAAGCAAACTTGTTTAGAGATGTTACCATCCAATAGAGGAAATCTCTCACAAAATCTAAGGAAGTAAATAAAAACCCTCTTCACAACTGACATAAAATTTATAAAACCATTCCTAAGAAATTAGTTGTTTAATTGAAGTATTTTTTAATTTTTTTTTAGCAATTTGATAAAAATAAAATGCATGAACATCTCTTTGCGTTTAAAATAATTGAGATCGTCTCTAATCATGATGATAGATTCATAAAGACATATTATGTTTGGACTTTAGTTTAGATTGATCATTCTTTGATAATTTTCATTTATTTATTTAGTTTTATTAAGCTGTTTCATTCCACTCAAATTCAATAATCATCTTTAACCGTTCTATATTCTCTTCCATTTCTACTTTTTGGACCATGTCGGTTACCAATATGACTTTCACAGCATTAATATATTTGAATTTTGGTTTGATTTCCCCAACTCATAATTACAATATTTTCTTTTTTTTAAAATTCCAGCAAAATATTCTTAAAATTTTGTAATTTTTTTTTAATTAATTAGATAAGAAAAATCTTTAAAATCAATAATTCCAGTATTATCACCTGAAAGCTTTCTCTCTCTAGCAGCTATATTCCTAATTATTTTTTTTTTTTATATACTCATTTTAGTACAGAAAAAACAAAGCCTTTACTTTCAGTCAGCTATCAAAGCTTGACAGTTGACACAGACAATTATTGCCTGAGGTTTTACATTCTAAAAACAAAAAAAAAAATTATACTTCTTAACCCCCTGAAAATACTTGAATTCCTCAATTTTTTAATTTCACTATCTTCTTTACTAGTCAGTTAAGTTTTTTGACTGTGTATATTAAGTAATAGTGATCTAAAATGGAATTTATGAAACAAATGTTTCATTCTTTCTAATCTCAACTCAGGACCTAGGAGAGTAATAATTATGAAATAAGTTGCGGTTCCATTTTTTCTTTTCTTTTCTTTTTTTTTTTTAGTTTTGATTGTATTTGAACTTCATAGGCAAAGTTTCAACTTTTTTTTAATCACCACCCACCCTACACTGACTTTGCAGTTATTCAAACACTCTGCTGCTTAGATTTCATAATTTCCTGTACTATCAAATATTTTTAAACAGATTTCAAATTCAATCAGTATGTTATGCATTGCATATGAAGTGGGGTAATTGTTAGTCCACAACTATGTTTGAATAGCAGGATGGACTGGACCCTATAGCCTTGGTAACCAGTCTAGGAGTAAAAAAAAGCCTTGAATTCTAAACTTGAGTAGGGTTCTTTGGAGATCTTGTAGCAGACTATGTGCACCAGTTCCTGTATTTAGTTCTTTCAAATAAGTGTGGCTGGTTCTGAACAATCCTTCACTACTATAAGCAAATCATATGTGCAGGTAGTTTGGCTGTCTAGTTCTAAGAAAACAATGAGAGATTCCATTTTTAAATGGGACAGACTTGACCTTATAGCCTTTGTTGGCAACCAGTCTAGGAGAAGAAAAATTCTGAATTTAAACCAGTCTGTAGAGAATTGAGCTTCATCAGACTGTCTTGCCCAAGACACATCACTGCTGCTATGGCTGCAGTACATGCAGTGCGCCTACAACCCTATTAGGTCTTGGTACTCTGGATCAGGAATTCTCAGTAGTCAAGGATTGATAGGAGAGAAGTGCAGAAAAGTTATTTTACCAAATATCATAACACTGATCTGAACTTCTCAGCACCCCCTTCTTACAAGTATGACTGTCAAAATACATTGATCATCTGATATTTTTTCCTTTTCATACAAAGAATACATTGTCATTGCTTATCCTGATTTGGTTAGAAAAAGCCACATTTTAATTATAAGTGCAGAGTGAAGAGTATATAACCATTTGTTGTTGATAGTTTTTCAATGTCATCACGAATAAAAGGATATGAATTCAGTCTTTCTTTTCTATTTGATTCAATGAAAAAGTCTCCTATATTAGCCATAGCATCTTCATCTAATTTGAAAGGCATCTTTGTCTAACTTTAAAGCAATTCATATCCTCTATATCAGGCTTCTTACAGGTAGCCATTTATCTGTTTTCTTTCAAAACAATTTGGAAACCTGTTCAACTTTGAAAAACAAAAAGGTTATTAAATAAAACTATGTTTAGTTTCAGTGAAGATGCTACAGGTGATTCATGTTGACTATGATGGGGGCTTTCAACATCCCTTTGGTGTTATGAGGGACACAGTATTGGCAATACTGAGAACTTTTTACCATGTCCTCATATATCTATTTACATAAGCTCAAAGTGAAAGTAGTGTTAAAGGAGCCTCAGTTGTTATTCCCTTCTACTTACTGATTGCCATTGCTGGAGAAACAGCTGAAAGATGATGCACGTTCTATTAATGTGACCATCACCAATAATTTGTGGTGTGTATACTAATCCTCAAGTTATCATGGCCACTGCAAGTATATGAGAGATCTTTCACAGAAGATGAAGAAGTGATTAGTAATACTTAACTCTTTAGATAATATATAATTATATAGCTCAAGATCAAAACTAAAACCATTGTCAAGACAGTACATTAATAAGATGAAAAAATATCAAGGGAAAGGAGATTATATGGAGTGACATCAGACAGATCAACAAAGGTTAAAGTTCTTTATTAATCCTTTGAGGCCTGTGTTCCTGAACAATTTTAACCCTTCTGCCTGAGCTCCTGAGTCAAAATTTGCAAATAATTGGTATGTAATGTTTCACAGTAGATATAAAAATAGTTACAAGTTCAGCTGATGGTTGGGCATTAAGTCATTTTTCTCTACCCCCAGTAAAGTGGTCAGGGCTCAAAGGGTTAAAAAAAATATATGAAATCTTGACAATGTCAATAGACCTGTAGCTGTAGAGATTGGCTAGTTCAGACTGATGCAATATATATAAGAATATTGCTAGACTTAAACATATCCTTGTTGGTTGCAAGCATTCTCTTGCAACTTGTGCATGGAGATGTTGGAGGTTCTGACAGAGCTACTAAACTCAGGGTTTGAAGTTAAAGTTCTGTCTTGTACCAAAATAGATAAATTTTACTAAATAAGGTACTAAGGAAAGTGGGTATGGGATAAAATGTAAATCAGCACTTTGATTGTAGTATGGACTGATACATCAGAGCAGACCTAAAAAAAAAAATTAATTTCTAGCTGAGACAACATTAACTACTTATTGTCCTGACATTGTAATTTGATCAGTTAAATCTAAAAAAAAAATGTTAATATTGTTGAATTAACTTTACCTTTTGAGATAACATCAACTGAGAACATGTGTAAAAGATGCAAAATACAAAGATTCATGTATGTGAACAATGTGTTATGCAGGGCTGGACATTTAGTGTATTTCTAGTTGAGATCAGATGTTGACAATTTGTAGCAAATTCAGTTTGAACATACTTCTAGACACAAATTGTTGTGAATAGAAGAGATGAAAATCTTAAGTGGCTCCAAGACTGGGCAAAATTAGCATTTTTATGACATTTTTGTACAACATGATTTCAGTTTAGAATTCACTGTAGGTTAACCAGATCAATATACACCTGATGAAAGCTGGAGGGCACAACAGGTGAAACATTGTGATAATGACAACAAAGATGAGAACAATAGTCCAAATGTAAATAGTTTAAATAATGATAGCTCCTCATCCCAGAAACTCAGATAAATTGATCACTCCAACTGTAATATCTAGCTTACCTGTTTTAAAATTTGTCTCATTTTTGTCAAATGCTTTGCATGTCCAATTTTTTTATGGTTTATTTTTTTGTACAATATTTTAGTTAATTGGTGACCATGAGAAGATATGTGGGTTTAGATTGTTGCCTTTTGTTTCTGACCATTATGGCATGTTCTGTTTACTTGGGGTGTGAATACTAGATACAGTCATTCCCCACTCTGGCTAAACAAATGATGTGGTTGAAAGAGATAATATGCTTTTGCTTTCAGGACTCAAATCATTGCACACAGAAAAGCACAAGCTCAAAAAACTGAGTTTGGTTGCCATTAATTTAATTATCATTAATTTCTTTCTGATTATTTACCAACTGTGATTCTTTTCCTTTTCTCATTAATTATGCAAATTATTCCTATTATTCTATTTCCATGTTTGTTTGGGCAAAACATTTGATAGTGACTGGATTTCTCTTTTTCTTTCTTTTTTTAACTATAGCATGGGTTGAGAAGAAATATTGTCTTCATTATGAGTAATTCTTTTTTTTTTGTAGTAAGATATTAGGGAGTTATTCTTATTTCTCTCATGTTATATCTGACTGATCCCCATTAATATCAAAGGCTTCAAGATTGAGGCTGAAACTGCATCTGTTTGCAACTGATACTCCTACAATGTGATGGAAATGTCAACAAAACATGGTACAGCTGAGGCACATTGAGTTATGATCTTATGGTGCCATGGCCCAGAAACCATGACTTAACACAAGATCATCGTTTGATAAGGACTTTGTTGGAGACACTACTGTTATTGTAGTAGTTGTATAAAATTGTTATATATTTCTTATATATTTTTCTTTTGTATTTAAAATGCACAACTATTAAGGATGCATGTGATATCTTGTGTAGAATATTAAATATATGTTGAAATTTATATCTAAAAATTTATATTTATTTGTGACCAGATACATCAGCTATGAAATTTAGGCTTTTAAATTTTGGATTTCATACTATATTGAAGAAATTTTAATTTATTTTTATTTTTTTATTTTATTTTATTTTTTTTTCCAGCCACTTGGAGGAGAGGGAGAATGTCATTCCTATTGCTTCCATGGTCACATTACCCAAACATGGTTTCCTGCCTGACATCCCTCGTGAGAGCAATTTGCTCTTTGAGTTTTTACTCTATATGTTGGGAGTGATCATTCTGCTGTTGCAATATGTGAATCTCTACAAGACTGTTTGGTGGTTGCCACACTCTCATGCAAACTATGCCTTGGTAAGATAACATTCCTCTAGCATGTGTGTTTTTGGCCTCTTTTCTAATTTCCTTTGTTTAAGGGATATAGCAACCAAATCATTTGGCACACACATACAGACACACTTGACAGTTAATCGCAAATGTTTTTTTTTTTTTTCTGAACTCACAAGTACACATTTTTACTTCATGAATTATGTTCTCTGTATAAATATATATTAACAAAATTCTCTATATATGCATTTATTTTGAAAATGTTGAATTTTGTTTATTTGGAAAGTTCTCAGTTATGACATGATTTGTACAATTAACAACCAAGCAATTAACTTGCCATAATCCAGAGAAAAATGGAACCAATAACTTTACATCCCAAAACAGAAAGCACAATAGTTAGATAAGACATCATACAGGAATCTCTGATATAATTCAATTCATCTGATAAGTAACAAATATTGATAAGGAGGACATCTAGCTAATTGTCGCTCAACGTTCACTAAAAAACCATAGCCAGAACATGGGACCTACCAAAGACAAGATGGAACAATCAGCAATGCAACCATCTAGGTCCAACCTGGGCATGCACTTGCCAAGAATGTCTATCTGTGCGATAGAAGTCTTCCTCCAAGAGTGAGAAAAGTCCCATGATTTATTGAATAATAAAAAAAACAAAACATTGGCCACTAGATGAACATATGAAACTACATTCATAGACATTTTTCAATCAATCGCCTTACCAAATTTGTGTCCACCTATATAAAGGGATGCTGAAAAGTTCTCAGCTTAACCTACTTTCTAGAAAGTGACCAAACATCTGTTTTTAGAAATTTTTGATTGGGTATATAACTTTTGACATTGCTTTATAAGTAAAAGATTATAGTAGTGGACTTGCTTTATGAAGTAGATTAGGTATATAACATTTGACAAATGAGTTATAGTCTCTTTTATAAAATGTTGTATATTATCTTTACATGATTTTAGATTGCTCCTTCAAAGAGTATTTAACAATGAAGTATTTGAGAAGACTTGGTTTTAGCCCAGTTTTGAAACAAAGAAATCTATTAAGTCTCTTATTTTAAATTTTGTAATATTCTTGTGAAATTAATGACAATTTGTTTAAACTTTGTGCGATTGCATTTAAACAGATTTTTCTGTAACATGTTAAAGATATATTAAGACAAAATTAAAATCTTTTGCCAATTTGTCTTGAAAAGCAAAAATCTTAGCTTCATTATAAATTTGCATGTAAAATTCAGAATATTTATATCAATGTTGTTAAACCTTTTTTTTTCCACTGCTTGCAGAATTTCTACCTAATTGATCCTTATTTGGTGAGCTTTCTCATGCTTCTTATGAGTAGGAGATTGGTTTGGTGTTTCGTGCAAGAGGTAAGATTTAAATTATTTTATTTTTTATTTTTATTTTTTCTGCCTGGAATTTTAATCACTTTGTTTTGGGTTGCTTTTGCATGCACACAATTTATAATTCTTTAAAAACAAAAAGAATCTTGGATTTTACAATCTTATAAAGACAACACAAAAGTATGTTAACTGAATTTGTTCAGCAATATTTAAATTTGCTTAGTTCTTTAAAACCTTTCTTGCTAAATTTAATTTTTTTTTTTTTTCTGTTTCAGGTATATGGCTCTAAAAATAGGAAAAGTGTTCTTTATTGGTTGGTTCAATTTATCAAGTTGATATTTGTCCTTGGAATTCTTGGCACATTTTGTTGGACAGCTTATCATGTTGTTGTTCGATATTCACTGGTCAACTGCTTATTCTTGTGCTACCCGTAAGTTGCTTTTTCTTTCTTTTCTATTTTTCTCATCTGCCACCTCCTCCTCCTTATTATGGACTTCTAATTTTATTTTATAATTTCAACTTAATGAATTTTAGAAAATAATCCAAGTCTTGTAAAAATATTTTTAAGTATATTATTTAATGTCAGCTTGTTTGTAATTGAACTATTATAATTTTATTGCATGTTGTTCTACTGATGACAGATGAGATTTTAATATAAATATAACTACAATCCATACTTAAAATATACTTTTTTTTTTTTTTTTAAATAAAGTTTCAAGTTCAAATCTTTGAATTTACTGTTATGAATCTGTTAAGCAGTTTACAATTTTTATAACAGTGTTTGTCATCAAATAAAATGACTTTTCATTATAAGTGCTCATGACTTTTACCATTTCCTTTATGCTTATCTTATTTCTAGTTTTATAATTTTAATTTATTCTTACTAAATTGTGGTTATGTTTCACAAGCCACTATTTTTATATATAAAATATAGGAAATAAGTGTATATCGAAAATATTGAAAAAAAATCCAGTGAATGTGCTGCTAGTAATGTTATTATGTAATTGCTAGTCAAAAGGACTGATGTTTTAGATAAATTTAAAAAAATTGTTTAAGCAAATTGTACTTAATGACACCACTGACTAAAGTTAGTATTTCTAGCCAATAATCCAGTATAGAAATTCAACTATGAAATGCATTGTAATTGCATAAAGTGTATTAAACATTGTTTTAATTCTTAAAGTGGCACTATTTATTACTTATAAACAGGATGTTCCAAGTTGCATTACCATTGAAAAACCTTGTAAATTTTATATTTATTTACCAAATGCAATCATGTTTCTTTATATGAGAATATATTAAGAAATTTTATTGGTCGAATTATGGAAGATGATGTCATATAAATTTCCTCTAGTTACTATTTCAGTGTACATTTTCTGCTAATTGTCATGTGACTTTTGGGACACCTTGTATAAAGCATATTCTTTTCCTCCCCCCACTCTTTGTTGGATAATTTGGTTTTCTTTCTACTGAAGTAATAGAAAATATATATTAACAGATTTCTATTAGCCTTTCATTGGTTTATAAAAAATTAGGGTAAATTTCATTAGTGGTTAGTGTCAAGTCTGACAAACAGACTTGAAAGTTTCGAGATTCTGTCCTTTAACTCTATTTCCTTATTTCAAATTCATTGCACTTCAATGATCAAGGAATCTACTGATCTAGAATATTTTGATAAAAAACAACAAAATTTGGAGAATAATTAGTATTAAAATAATATTGAAATTAATATTAAAAATAATTCGGCTAAATATATGCAAAGACAACTAAAGAAACATTCTAAAATATCTATACATATTTTTTTCTTTTTGTTATTTAAACTTTCTTAAATTTATTGATAGTAATTTATTTCGCCTTTTTATTCTTTTATTTCAGCTTAGCAACATATCTGATTCTGTTTGGTTTTACTGTGAAGCCAGTTTTCCAAAAGTCTCTTGTTTGGCCGTGTCAAGTGGTAGACAAGTGTATCTCTATCTCCTCCTCCTCCTCCTCAACACAAAAACACAAGACCTCCCGTGATACAAACAATGAAGAGAATGTTCTTTTTCACAACTGCACGCTCACTCCTGACATAGTGCGTGAGGAGGTTGAGTGTCTCAAGCAGGACTTTAACAACAGAGTCAAGCAGGTGTTGTTCAACTCCATGTTGACAGCCTACTACATGGCATTTGTCCCGCTATGCTTTGCTCAGGTATGACTTGCACCCAGCTACTTCTAGAATAATGCTGCTTTGACATTTTTTAAAAAGTGTCATTGTAAACATTATTTTCTCTCATGCTTATGTATTTCTACCCCCACCCCCACTCAAGTATTCCAATTTTATTTTTCTGACCAATGTTTTAATGCTGTTGGATGTTTGAATTTTAATTAAATTTCAGATTAAGATTTTTTTTTTTTTTCATTTGTTTGTTTATTTTATTTTAGTATTTTGATAATTTTCTTTTTAAAAGTTAACATTCTCTTGTTTATATTAGTAAAAACATTTCTTGTATACCTGTATATAAAAACAATATATTTTTGTTTGTATATTTTTCCATATGCATATGTGATTAATGCATTGTCTAAGTTTCTTTTAAATAAGGACATCAAAATTGTGAAAAAAATAAAAAGTATACAAAACTGAAAGCATAAAGATTTTAACTTCATTAATGACCAAACATTTACACTATCTTAGAAACTGATTATCACATTTTATTACAAGGTTAATTCACCATTTGTTTATATTTCTGAGATGAGATATTGTAACTATTTCCACTATTCGGACTATTGTCTTTATCTTTATTGGCATATTCACATTTCAGCCATTGTACACTACAACCTTCTCCAGGTGATATATGTTGGAATTTCAAACTGAACGCTTTATTTAGTCTACAGGTGTACACTGTTCTAATTTCTTTTTTGGATATCAGTTTTAGTTAATTCCTTTTAATAACTCATCTCTCCAAGTTTTTGTTCCCTCTCCTGTGGCCAGGTTTTGAACTCACAACTCTGTGTTAAGTCACTTTTGGATTACTCAACCATTGCTTTTATCCACTGGACTAAAAGGGTTTAGTTTTGTTTATTTTGTTTTATGGCATACCAACCTCAATGGGTTATTTAATGCTGACAAAAAATTTTATTGCTGGTAATATTTTGTTTTGTCAAAAATCTGTTTCTGGTAATATTTCCTTCAAAATTATATTGCTGGTAATAGTTAACTATTTGCCCATAGCTGGGACCCTAACAGGTGCTACCACCCCATGTCAGGGTGAACCTGGGAACACCAGCAATTAAGAGGTGGTTCCACGCTCCTCAAAACCTCCTGAACAGAGGCCTTTCTGCTGGATGTAGTTTAACGTCTTACCCCGGATGAAATAAAGGGATTGGTCTGAAATGCCAGTATATATCACCCGAAGAAGGTTGGAGCGTACAATGGCCAAAATGTTATGAATATAATAATAAAGATGAGGACACACAGTCCAAATAATGCAAATAGGTTAATTCACATTCTAAATTTTGTTTAAAGCTTTAAAAGAGGAATAAAAAGTGAAGTACAATGTCTGCTATTTTCACATTTTACCAGATGAAGTTAAATTTAGCTAAAGATTGAAGAGGTTTCAGCTTTATAATTTATTTATGTAATTTTGCATAAAGAATTTGTAACTACAGTATCATCCCCACCCATCAAAAAAGATGAATAATAATTTTTACTTTTGTTTTATCAACTTTATTCTTCAAAGATTAAAGTACAATTACATTTTATTTAATCATATATTCACAATCATTTACAATGACTTGTTGGCCATTTACCAGTCAACTCATTAATGTTTTTGTTAGTAAAATTCCACAGGTTTTGATGTGAAAAAGTTTTCGACAAACTCTCAAATCTGATTTTCATTAGAGAAAGTTTTCTCTATCCAAGCATTTTGCAGTTAGAGAATAAAAAGGTAATAACTGGGTTGTGCAAAGTCAGATGAAGGTGATAGGTGGGGTAGAACAGACCAAAGAAATTCCAAAATAGTTTTCCTGCATTATTCTTGCTCTATGTGACCTCGTGTTGTCATGGAGAACATTTTTCCTGTTTTATGTGCACAGAGCACTTTTTGACTAAACTATTATATACCAGTTGCTGGATGTATAAATATGCATTTTGTGTTTCATTGCATTTTAAAAACTCTAAATAAAAATACTCTGACAATCTCATCAAGTGCACATCACCTTTCTTTCATGGAGCTCATTGTCAGTTGCAATTTTTTTTTTGTTTTTTAATCCTTGTCACTCCACTGCCTTTTGTGTTAAACATTGTGATATGTAAGCTATTTTTCATCACCTGTTATGATATATTCAAGGAACATTTAGTTAGGATGATACATTAGTCAATAAATCTAAAAACACTTTGTAGAGTATTTACTTTGATTTTCACTTGTTTTACCTTGAATACCAGAATTAGAGAACTCGATTCTTTATAAAGAAATCCTTAACTACCAATGAAAGGGCTAAAATGTTCAACAATAGCTATTTTTTCTATTTGAAAACTATAGGAATGCAAACAAAAACTGTTTTTGTATGCTAGTTTGTGGCGAAAGAAGCCATTTTAGTTGCCTATTTGCTAAGACAAAAATAATGTTTAGACTATTACTGCTATAGATGTAAGTGATAAGTCAGATGAAGTTAATTTATAATCTTTTTCTAGTAGACCTTAACACATTCACTTTGTTCTGCAGTCTAGAGAAGATTTCATCCCACTTGTTTTATCCGACCTTAGCTGCAAAAGAATTAGCTTATAATTTTGTTCTCTGGAACTTATCCATTTACTTATACATTATTCCAAAACATTTTCAGAGTGGTGGCGTAGGCGTTCTTAATTTCTTTTGGAATTTGGGATAAAGATTTTTTTTCTTTCTATCCCTTAAATAAAATTCAAAATAGTTAGCCGAGATATTTTCACTTAAACTCTTAATCCTCATAAATACTAATCAACTTCCGTCTTGCAGAATTAAAAGAAAACAAAACTATTTTTGACTGTCAACCCTAATTGAAAGTATGCTTGACAAAACATCTTTTGAAGGAGTAAATATGATAAACATTGAATTTCCATGCATACCCTTGACAGTTTTTAATGATTTTTTTTTCTCCTTTTATATTTACAACCTTCTATTTACAGTACTGATCTTTTTTATTCTTTTTTTTTTTTATTTGGTTTATTTAGATGTCGTATTCTTGTTCTATTTCTGACAACTGTCCTGTCATTCATTCATTCATGGTGGGTGTTATTCAGCCAATCACTAACTTACAATATTTCTTCTTTTTCTTTCTCCCCCCGCCCCCACCCAATTCTCTCTTCTCTTGGCTCCCCCCCTTTAGCATGTGCAGAACAATTGCGACTCCTGTTGGGTAAGTCCATACCTTCAAACGCCTATTGTTATGATTATTATAACTTTTCCGCTTTCAAATGCTACATGGTGATGATTATTGTGATTTCTGTATTTTTTCTTTTTGTCTAATTTTTTCTCCTTCACTGTCAATTACTTTTATCATCAAAATCTGTGTTTCCTTTTTTCTTTTTTTTCTTTTTATTTTATTCATGACCAAACTTAAACATATATTTACTTTTTCAAACTAAAATGTATTCCAACAGTGTAGCGTAAAATGTGAATTTACAAAATCATGAATTAACATGTAGAGCCTTGTATCTAGTCAAGAGATTTGTTAGAAATTCTTTTCAGGCTTCAAACAAAAAAAAAAAAAAAAAAATCCTAATTCAAAAGGAAATGATGTTACATGATTTAAATAGTTTATTGTTGCTAAAAAGACTTATAGATTCCCTTCAACTATTTAATATCTTTCATCTTAGGAAAAGTAAAATCATTTATGAGAAATTGTTTTTTATATATATATATATATATATATATATATATATATATATATATATATATATATATGATAATTGCATCTTTTTTCTTCTGATTTTTTTTTCTTGTTAATCATGCACATTTTTTGTTCTATTTTACTTTTTTTATTGTTTTTCTTTTAAAGTCTTCAGTTTTTTCATTTCATGTATATTGAGTTTATTTTGTAGATGTGTGTGTGTATTGCTTCATTTTTGTAATTTTTATTTTTTTTTGTGTATCTGGTTATCTTTACCAATTTTTCTTGCTTGCTCTATTGTCGCTCTTTGTGTATATAATAATTTTAATAAAAAATCACTTTTTTTGCATTCATCTTTTTTTTCTGTATAAATAGATATGCTAATAGATTTTTTTTTTTTTTTTTTTTTTTAATGTTACTTTTGTTTACATTTCTATTTGTATGCAAAACGGAATTGATCAGAATAGTTTTTTTTCTCCACAAAATACCATAAGTAAACTAGTACACATGAAGCCTATTCAATCATGAATGTTATTTTTCTCAAACCATTTATGCTTTTTGGAAAGTAGTTATTAAATGTTGATTATTTTTCAAGCTATTCATCGTAGAACTGAAGTCTACGTATCAATCAGTAATCATCTTCGTGTAATACTGTAAGTGAGCGACTTAGAATCAAAATTGCCACTTGGTGAAAAGTTCCCAAAAATTACTGATATTTGGTCAGTTGATCAGATTTCGATAAATGGGTTGGGATGAGAATTTTTTAGCACCTTCACCTTAAGGTAGATATAAACAGATATAAATTCAACACTATTTATTAAACAGTCAATATTTAACTTTGCTATTAAAACAAGTACTTTTATTTTTTAAATTTAAATCATAATTTTTGATTATGAAATCAATAATTAAGTGCCATATTTATAATTACCTGAATTATTCCATAAAAATCTTTTTATTTCATAAGAATTTCTTAATATCAAATAATTATTACATCTTTCTTTTTTGTGGATCTGGCAAATGTCATTTGGTGCATTGTTATATTTCTTTGTTTGCAAGATTAAAAATATGGAAGAATATTTAAATGCTATTCTTATAACTTTCAAGAAAGTTATGTCTGTGGTTGCAAATTCAAATCTTTTCATAGCTTTTAGTTGTAAAAAAAATTCTGATCAGTGGGGTAGGTAAATTCCACCTTAAACTTCAATCATTTGTTCACTAACCAAAATTACAAACAGAAAAGCCAATTGGTTTTAGGATAAAAGAAATAGCTACTTAAATAAATTTCTCCTTTGCATTCTAGTCATTATAAATCAGGATTAATCAAATTTAAGAAATGAACAAAGGTAAGATTAAAGCCATTCCTGGTTTCTGAAAGAAAAAAAAAAACTTCAATAGATTTTTTATCTGTTCAAGCTTTTATTAAAAAATCTGTAGATCTTTCATGTCCAAAGATACTGACCAATATGTATACAAGGGCTTGTTCTGACAAAAAAATGTCTGTTTTTAGTTTCCTATTTTATTAAATGCAGAAACAACTATTAAATATTTATTAACTTGTACAATTGGCTTCAACAAAATCTTTTTTTCTTTCTAAATCACAATCTTTGTTTTTATGATCATCTTTTTACTATTATTTAGCAAATAAATTGATGCCATTTGTATTACTTATTTCGTTAATTTATAGTCAAGTGTAGACTTCATCTGAAGTATTCTTCCTGGTTTACCATGTGTCATATTACAAAAATTTTAAACTTTTATTTCAATTTATTAAAAAGTTTATCATTTAAATGACAGAAAACATCTGAATAACAATAAATCACTTTAATTTCTCATTATGAAAAGTCCACTGTTGAAAGATAAAATTCCAATATTGGAATTTTGAGATTACTGAATTGATTACTGATCTAAAGATTGTGAGGGGTGGGAGGGGGGTTATGATTATACCAAATTTTTGAATTATTACAAAAAATACTAATCTTAATCATAATTTTTGTAGTCCTTTCAAGTCTCAAATATAAAATATTACTTTTCTTGAAAAAACTAATTTATGACTTTGCTTAAATTGGAATTCTCATAATTTTTATTTATCCCCTTATTTTGTCTTTATCATCAACCAAAGAAATGAGATATTTGTTCTCTCATGCAATTGTCCTTTTTTCTTAAAAAAACAACAAAAAACAGGATGTTTGTTAAATGCTATATTAGAAAAGACTTAAGTTTTACTCTTATACCAGTTTTACAGTAATATGGCATGGATCATGTGAATAAATATTTCTTTAAGTTGGAAAGCAATTAATCAATTCATAGAATTGTAAAATCTAAACTAATACCTCCTTGTTACCAAAACAATTTGTTACAAATGTCTTAACAGTTATTGAATGTTAAGAACAAAAATTTCTATTAAAATGCAAGAATATAAAAAAATTTTTCATTTTACACTTTTGATATCAAATTATTATATTTAATTTTTTTTAGTTCTTCTATATTAGATTAACATTTGCTTCCTTTTAGTCTTTTTGCATATTTTTATAAGCTTTTAGTGAAGAAATGCTAGTAAGTTATTGATGTACAATGAAATCAGTATGTCTGATGTGATTGGAACAATTTTTAATGTTTTTTTTACATTTTACAATTAGATAATTTAAAAAACATTAATTTAACATGTCATAATTACTATGCAAGCTTTGCAAAAGACGCATTGATTTAGGAAACAATACAGAGCAAAAAATACTAGGAAATGCTCCGTGTTGACAACCATTTTCAATTGATAAGAAATGTCTGTCGAATTTGATGCTGTCTCGATTTGCCATTGACAAGTTTTTAAAAATCATATACTTGCATTTATATATCCTCAATAAGGCTTTCAAATGGCTTCTTAGCAATTAATTAATGATATGATGGAATTGTATTTTATTTAGAAACTAAATAATTGTCTTCTTCTCTATATTATCATCTCTTCTATTCTTCAAATTATCACTTATTAATTTTTATAGTTATCTAAAATCATTATCAAAATAATATTGGATTTACATCATGTTGTTGTTTATTATCCTAAGAAAAAGCATATAAGAGAATTAAGTGATTATTATGAAGAATTTGTTCCCTTCCTTGAATAATTAAGCAGTATTTTCTTGCCAAATAGTTCTCCAAAAAAAAGTAGTACAAACTTTTGTTTTTATACAAATGGCTCCACTTTCTGTGTAACTAAGAAAATAGACTTCTATATAAATTTATATTTTTACTTATAATTTCAGAATACCTTGTATTATGATACTTACTGGGTGGGCCAACATGTCTGCCTGGCTTGGTTATGTGCATTTCTGCTGCTCATTGTTCACTTCCTGCCACCACAATATCTTGATCTCCTCCACAAATGTGCCCTCCACCTTGGACGATGGCAGAAAGTGGAAGGACGGCATGCACATGTCCCATACAATGCGTAAGTATATCTTTTTAAAAAGAAAATGTAAGCAATAATATAACTTGCATTTGTCAAGGTTGTAGTAAATCTTTCTCATTTGTAAAAGCTGAAAACCAATTTGAAGTTGTAATAAAAGGTCTCATGACAATTATTGGAAAGAAATTATCATTGTGAAGGTTAAATATCACATAAGCTAATCATTAAATTGTTCTATTTTAACCTTTAACATTCTGGAGGTGATTTTGTTTGCAAACCAAAAATTTTATCCTGTCACTGCAAGAATCATGCAGTTGTGTTGTCATATTCTTCTATGGCAACAGAAAATGGCCATGACTGAAACCAAATAGTGCAATATAGGAAGCTTGAAAAACAATGCAATTGAAAGGAAAGTAGTGAATAATGCACTGTGTTAAAGGTTAAAAACATTCTTGTAATGACTAAACACTACTATACATTGATTCATTTAGATCAGTTACTTAATCTTTGTTACTATTGCAAATTATTAGGAAAGAACAGGACTTAGATTTGAGGTATTTTTATCAAATCACTGCCTATTGTTCTAATTCAGTAGTTTTTGATACTTTGAAAACTCAAGGACCCCCGTCTATAAAGGAAACATTTTGGTAAGCACTTATTTTAGCATTTCATTTTTAGACGGTAATTAATGAGCAACAGTAAGCAACTCTTTGACCTTTTAAAAAATATCTTGATGGATTACATTTATCTGAATCTTAACCTGTGCTAAAATCTATACAATCAAATACAAATATGACTGAAATTTGCTTTGGTTTTTCAAAAGAACTTTTTCTGATGTAAGGAACTGAGAAATGTAAGATAATTTGAACAAAATCCAGACTGTATTGACATTTGAGTGCTGTCAACATGGATGATGGAAGTAAAAGGGGAAAGGCATGTACAATGCAACTAGTGATAAACTGTTATTTGATGGATGATTGAAACATGAGACCAGACTGAACTTTGGCTAGTTAACTTGTCCAGTGAAGTTTGCTGGACAGACAATTTGTGTCAAAGGTTTAACTGTAGTGTATCCAATGTGCAACAGATCTTTGATGTGTGTAAGTGACCTTATTGTAAAGCTCAATTGGTATTAATTTAGATTTTCAATTGTGGGTCCCCAGCCATTATCTGACAGATCCCTGGGGTCTACAGATCAGTTTCAAACAATTAGTCTAATGAATTAAAAAAAAAACTGGAAAAGCTTTATTAATTTCCTAGAATTGATGGTTACAAGTTTGACATTACCCCAGGGTGACACTGGATCAAACACATTTGCATAATGCTGGAAGCTGAAATACAATGAAAACAACAGGTTGTGTGTGTGTGTGTGTGGGGGGGGGATCCAAATGAAAAATGAATCTCTGAGATGAAGTATTACGATTATTTACATTATTTGGACTGTTATCCACATCTTCATTGCCATATTCACAATGCTTCGACCATTGTATGCTCTGGCCTTCTTCAGGTGAATGAAATTTTGAACTGAACCCTTTATTTCATCCACCAGGGAAGATTCTAGTTCCACGTGCCGTGCCTCTTTCGGACGTCTCAGTTATTTCCCTTTGACTCGACTCTCCAAGTCTTTTGGTTCAATACTGCTGTAGCCTGGTACTGAACTCACAACTCTTTGGGTCTAGTCACTGGGTCTGAGCAACGTCTTTATCCACTATGCCATGTGTCCTTGGAGAGAGCAATATATAATCTCAGAAATACAAAAAAGAAAATAGCTTAAGTGATGCAAAAGTCTTTTTCATTTTTTTTTTTTTTCTTTTTTTTGTAACTCTATAAAATTGTGTGGTGGTAAGTATGTATTAGGTTGGTGCAAAAATAATGACGTAATAATGTCGTTTTTTTGACATATTTTTAACATCAAAAAACGACATTATTACGTCATTATTTTTGCACCAACCTAATAAATAAATCTGAAGCAAATTGGAGAATTAATGTTTTGATTGATTTCTCATGAGTTTCTTATTTTCTTTAAATAAGATAAAATTGGCAAACTTGAACTTTCATGTTTGCAAAAAAAATGTGTCAAAAGGATGATTTTTTTTTTTCCCTTGACACTTCTATTATTTTGTACTACCTCCACTCTCTCAACAATGTTTATTTATGAGATTATAAAAATATGTGAACCAAATACAATGTGATATCTATTATTTACTTTTTATAAAGATTTATTATTTACCATTTTATAAAGAAATAAATATGAAAAAGAATTTTTTATTCAAAAAAATTTTTTTTAAAGTATCAAAATGTCAATCATCAACATTTACCATTTAAAAAATAACTATTAAAATGAGTTTTTTTTTTTTTTTTTTTTTTTGATAATTTTATAAAAATGTCAATAAATTGCTGCATGAAAGAAATGCTCAAAAAAATGCTTTTTTTTTTTCTTTTTTTTCAAAATTTGTAATTAGTTACCCATCATTATATTTCTTAAATTATTTCTTTATAAATTGATAAATGATAAACATTGAATTGTATTACTTGGTTTAGAATGTTTTAAATATAAAATTGTTCTTGTAAATAAACCATTTAATACTGTTTAATATTTTTGCTGTAAATTCTCAAAGAAAAAAATATAAATATGTTGGTTTTATTAAAATTCTAATCATTGCTTTTAAAATGACAAACATTGCCAAGGGAATGGAGGTCGTTAAACTAATAGTGGTATCAAGAGAAAAAAACGTCCTTATGATACACCATTTTATCGGTGGAACGTAAGTTAAAGATTGCCAAGAAAAGCATGTAAAATATTGTAAGATAAATATTATTAGGTTGGTGCAAAAAATAGTGTCGTTTTCTCACATATGTTACTATGTGTGAAAACGACATTATTTTTGCACCAACCTAATACATTTTTAATGATACAGACATATGTTTGTAGGTTGATATTTGCTATAAAACCTATAAAAATGGCCTAAATCTAAATAGGTCCACATAATAAAGCAGGTTTTATACTAAGTATCATTCACTCCATACTATTAAAAAAAAAAAAAAAAGATGAAAAATAGAGCTTTCTAATGTTGAAAGATGAAATGTTTAAAAGACAAACTTATAATTTTTTCATTATTTAGGGTTTTTAAATTTGTCATTCCAGATGGTCTGAACTTCAAGTATGGCCCCCTGGTGTGTTAGTGAAACATGTCCGGGGGCTTTTCAGAGCTGAAGGCATAAATATTACTGCTGAACCTGGTAACAGCATGCATGTTCGGTTCTATGTAAGTTACTTGTTTTGGAGATTTATACAGATTTTAGGGGATTCAGTTACATGTGTCACTTCTTGTCAGTTCTTGTTCTTTTATTAAAGACAAGTTTCACTCCAAGTTTTGTGAGAAGTCCTAATTTTTTTTTATTTTACAGCGGTAATGCCTTGAATGTCTATAAATTTGCTATACTGAAAGAATGTCTGCTCTCGACATTGATTCATTCTCTCTGTTTATGGAAGGGGATTTTATTTCGAATCCAAGTGTCTGATCCAAGACTTCTGTCACTTCCCCATTAACATACTACTTTTTGTAATTTACTTTTTCTATGAATTATCCACTAAATCTGATATCATTGCTAATTAATCTTATCGATGTATAAAGTTGACTTAGTTCAAATTCTAGCTGAAGTAGTTTGTGTTCACTATATGCCAGTACCATTGGAAAAAGCATGATTCTACTTCTAATTAGTCAAGTCAAGGATTAAAACCTCTTGCATGGTTTTATAGAAATGGGCACCACACTGTAATCGCCACTGCCCTGAGAAATATCATGAACGTTGTTTTTGTTTTAATCTTAAAGGCCATGATGGGTCAGGTGATCTGGAATCAGTGTTGCTAAATGTCAGCTCTTCTTTCAGTTTGCATATTAAAAATGGGCTTTGTAGAGTTCAGTTAAACTGAATTGTATTATTTTTAACTTCGTGATCTCTACCTCCTTTTGTCTCGGATTAATAAAGAAATGTCATGTCCTTTCAGGACATGGGTGATCATGGCTCTCTACAGATTTCCTTTTCTCTGGATTACTGTGATTTTTGGGGAAGTTAGTGGAGTGATTTCCCATTGTCTTCACCACAGTTTGGAATTCAGAATTTTCTTTTCTTAGATTTGTTGCCACCCAATGAGTCTACTATTTAACCCTACTACTTAACCCATAGCTGGAGGGAGAAGAGATATTCATGTCTTTACCAAGGACATTAGTGCAAAAGTGAACATGAACTTTGCTCGCCAATCAATCCCTCACACGTGGTTGACTTTCCCACCTGTTTCACCAACAACCATGTCTGTTTCACCTCCATTCCTGAGTCTTGTTGTACCACGCAGCTCTGCCCTCTTGGCAACTCTGATCATGTTGTAGTGTCTGTCAACATCTCCTTCTACTCCACTGCCAGCAAAGGACCTCCTACTAACAGAACATCTTTCTGTTATCAACGAACTGAATGAGACATGTTCCATGATTTCCTTTGCGATGTCCCTTGGAATGTGGCTTTTAATCTCCCCGCTGGAGAATGTGCTTCTGAGGTCCCCTCCTGGGTAAAAGCTGGAATCTAGGCTTTCATCCCCACAAGGAAATATATGGTTAAATCACACTCGTTTTCCCTGGTTCTCTGCTGTTTACTCAGCTGCCATTGCCCATAGGAATCACTACTTCCACCTGTACTGCAGTGACATGTCAGATTGCAACAGATATCTCTTTGTCTCAGCCCATAAAAAGTGCAAGCATGTCCTCAGTAAATCAAAATCACTATTTGCTGATAGAATGAAACAATGTATTGCATCTTGCAAATTTGGCTCCAAAGATTATTGGCGTCTCTGCAAGAGTGTACTAAACAATAGCAAACCCACAATACCTCCTTTGTTCAACCAATTTGAGGTCCTTACTTCCTCAGCTGATAGGACCAAGTGCTTTGCTCGTAAATTCTATCCAATTCAACACTCGACTCGCCTGGGATACCCACACCCGATTTCCCCCCAAGAACTGAGGCTCTGTTGAGCGATTTGCACATAACCCCATCGTTGTTATTGGGCGTCATCTCTAAATTAGACTCCCAAAAGGCCAGTGATGTGGACGAGATACCAGCCATTGTCTTGAAGAAATGTGCTCCTGAACTGACTCCTGTCCTCTCCAAACTATACAGCTACTGCCTCAACGGCTCCTGCTCTCCATCCTGTTTGAAGTCTCCTGTCTTCAAGAACTCTGGCGACCCTTCTGACCCATCTAATGACTGTCCTATCAGTTTCCTACCACTCTTCGGCAAAGTCTTTGAAGCTTTAATCAATGCTGAAGTGGTTAAGCACCTTACATCCCATGATCTGTTCTCTGACAAGTAGTATTGTTTGCCCGATTTACAGCTGATGTGCTCACGGCCATAACTGAATTTGTTTACCAAGCACTTCACAATAACGGAGAAGCTCGTGCCGTGGCTTTTGATATCTCTAAAGCATTTGATAGGGTTTGGCATGCCGGCCTCCTTCGTAAGGATACAGTATTTCAGGACAATTATTTGACTTAATACAATCGTTCCTGTCAAACCGTGTAATGAAGGCTATCCTTAATGGATTCTCTTCCAGTTCCTTTCTCATGAACGCAGGTGTTCCCCAAGGCTCTATCCTGGGGGTCCTACACTGTCCCTTATCTTCATTAACGATCTTCTCAATGTCCTCAGTTCCCAAGTAGGCATCTATGCAGACAACACCACTATTTATTCCTGCCTAAATAGAAAATCTGGTATCACTGACAAATCTAACCTGGCCGTTGATCTCGAAAAGGACCTCCAATTGGTTGTTGACGGAAACCAGAAATGGCTGGTTAACTTTAATGCCTCAAAAACAAAACTGCTTTCTATTACCCACTACTGAAAACCCTCCCTGCCTCCCATTAGAATGTCTGATGCTCAACTCCACGATAGCACCACTTTGCCATGCTTGGTCTCATAATGTCTCCTGACCTGAGATGGAACAATTACATTGAATCAATAGCTACATCTACTGCAAGGAAAGTTGGTTCTCTGTGTCGTGCCAGAAAGTTTTTCTCACCCGAGTCCATCCTTGAAATCTATAAATCAACCATTTCCCTTTGCATGTAATATTGCTGTCATAGATGGTCTGGAGCCCTGGCTGTTGGTCTTAGGTTCCTCAACAAAATCCAGAGACGGATATGCAATGTGGTTGGCCCTGATCTGGCATCTCTTTTACAGTCACTCTCTCACAGATGTGTTGTCACCTCCCTCTGTCTTTTCTACAAATACTTTCTCTGATGAGCTATTTTTGCTAGTTCCCAAACTGCATGAATTTAAATGTGCCACTAAGTCTGCATCTCAGTCCCACCCTTTCACTGTCAAAATGGTTAAATGTAGCCGTCTCTTCTACTCCAATAGCTTCATGTCTCACACTTCCCGCCTGTGGAACTCCCTTCCTCTTGCTTCCCTGATAGCTATAATCTCCAACTATTCAAATGCAATGTCAATCGACATCTCCAAATGCCTTGATCTATTCCCCATCCTTCTCTTCATCCTTTCCTCTTTCATGCCTTTTTACTCTTACTCCCACTTTCTGTAACCCCTTGCGTTCTAGTGGCATTCCTGCATTGCAGGGGTTGAAAAGTTTAAAGAAAAAATAAAATTCCACTTTCTGCATTGATATGTTACACTGTTTGCATATCTTGTCTTAGATGAGCAAGTTAAGATTAAATTTTGCAAAAAATTGCTTTCTAACTTCAATTTATGTACTTTTTATCTAAAAACTTGTGGAAAGTTTGTTTTTTTTTTTTTTTTTTTTTTTTGCTAACCAACAATTTTGGTTCAGTGGATTTGACAAAATATTGCCTTCTGTAACCCCACCCAAAATACACACACACACACACACACACTGTCATATATTGACTGCCTTCTTCTCTCTCTGTTTTTGATTTCAGTTTCTGTTCCATCGTCCATTACGGATCACACACTACCTGCTGTTTCTATGCTTTACTCTGGTCATTTACCAGTTTGTGCGTCTATTGCTGTGCACAGAATGGAACCACATCGTTTCTCTGGCACTGATGCTCTTCTGCTGTGATTATACACTCTTTAAACTTCTTCGGGATCGCATAATTCTCAACAGAACCTACAAAGAAGAGGAGGAAAAAGATGGCTCTCACTGACATAAACAACAGCTGTAAAAGCAACAATCTCAGCTACAACCACCACCACCACCACCACCACCACTATTACTTCAGTGGAGACACTTTTCTTTTTTTTTCTTTCTTTTTTTTTGTAAATTTTTTTTAACACTAGTTGACTAACCAAAGTAATAGTGTGATAAAGGCATTTGGGCGAATTGAATTGTCTCATATTTTGTGCTCCCCCTCCCCCTCACACACGCGCGCACACACACTCACTCTTTTTCTCTCTCTAAAATGTCTCATTTAAAGACTTATTTTTTCTTTTAAATCTCTGTTCCTTTTTATTCCTTTTGAATTTATTAAAAATAGAAGAATAATTTTAGAAAAAATCAGTTTTGTAAACTCAGTTTTAAGTTAGTCATGTATGCAAGTATATGGTGCCAGTTAAAAGTACTCACAACACAGAAAATTGAATCTCTAGCTTTAAGAACATAAAATATTTCAATAAATACATTTATGATGAATCAAAATTTAAACAGAAAGTATCTATTTTTGCTTGATTGCTCTTAACGTTTTGAAAAATAATGTATATATAATATTTTGTTCATTTTAATATTTCAAAGTAACTTTTGTCTTTATTGTACTTTTTGGAACAATCCATAAACTGAGCAGTGACTTTTGCAATAGTGTCAAACTATTTAAGGTATTTTCAATGCGTTCTGTCTGTCAATAGTTACAAAGAACAGCCATAAATATTGTAGGAACAATGGGGAGTGGCAATATAAAACATTTCATCATTAAGTTGTAATTTTTATTTCAAATTAACCATAATGTTTGTGGTAAATGATTTTCTCTTTGATTTCTTTTAAGGGAAACTGAAATCTGGAAAGGTCATTTCATGAGATCTCATTGTGTCCATTTGTTCATTTAATTAGTGACATTTCATTTTACAATGGCACATCCTGCTTCATAGTCTATATATGATCAAGGGACCAAATAAATTTTTTTCTCTCCTGATGTGTTTTCAATTCAAGGAATTCTATTCTTATTCTGAGATTAGTTAAGAATATTTAACTCAGTTTTAAATAACTTACAGGCAACATATTCAAACCAGAATGATATATATATATATATATATATATATATATATATATATATATATATATATATATTATTGCTGACACTTGAATTTAGTAATGTTTCCCCAAACATATAAAACTTACATGCTGCTTATGCTGACAAAAACCTTTAATTACTATATCCTCACTCAACTCACCTTACTATGCCAGGTTTTTCAATACTGACTTATAAATAACAATGCAGGCTTTCTTTTGCTTTAACATTTTAATTTCTATAATGGAGAATTACTAAGAGCCTCTATTTTACCTTGGTTGTGATTATAATTTCTTTAATTGTGGGTATATTACATCTTTGCTACAAATCTGCTGTCTTTACTAATATTAAAATGTATAAAATTTCAAATTATAATTAAGTTTATTTTGTAAATGTCTGATTAATAAGTGATAATGCGTTTTAAAATAATTTCATTCTCTTTATTTATTAATTGGTCAATTAGTATCTGCAGTTTATACAGTAAATTCATTCTTTAATTAATTTTAATTACATTCTTAAGTTTCTCAAGAAAATTTGAAATTATTCCTGAACAAGTTTAAGAGGGTAGGTATCATGTCTCCTCTAATAGTTCATTTAATCAACAAATTTAGATTCGGTCCAAAAAAAAATAAACATATCAGGTTTATCTTTCACATTCCACGTTCCCTGCACTTATTCTACTTAAAGAATCTACAATCTAATATTGCCTTAAAAACTTGAATTCCCTAAAATTAAGCTTTGGTAACGGTAGTAATAACCATGCTTATTTTTGTATATCCTTTAAACATCTTTAGGTATGAGGTGTTTGTTTCACTGAGCCATGGATTACACTCCTTGAGATGATGATAGCTTGCCAATATTTGCATTTTCAACTATTAATTTTTTTTTTGTCTTGCTCAGAATTTAATGAATAATAAAGAATTGTTGTACAGTGTGTACTAAAGAAAGTCTTCAAAATATCATTCTAATCTTCATTTATATTGCTATATTTTTAATAAGAAATTTCTCTTATTTTAATGAGGAAAGTCAATTGGTAATTATCAGCATCAATTATAAAAACTCTAGATTTAGAAAAAGATAGTGAAATTGGTATTTATACACCAAGTAAATTTGTTTGCAGTGGAACTTAACCAGATGCCTACCTGATTGTTATACTTGCTTTAGTACTTCTTTCAAACAACTGTGCTACTTAGGCACAAAGATTCTAGTATTAAAATTTTTCTCATTTTTACGATTTATTGTTTGTGTAATTTTAGACTGAAGTTAAAGTGAATACTTTTACTGTGTGCCAATTTTGTACAATTCCATTTGTCAGTAAAATGATAGCCATTCTGAAATTATTCTTATATTGCACAAATTTGCAGCAGTTTGCTCCGTTAGATTTAGTAATTGCAATCAAGGGGAGTTAACTTTCAAAGAAATCGTAGGACTTTCCACCAAATTGTTTCTTAAAACCTTTCCAATAACTTCATAAGTTATGTCTTTTTTTTTTTTTTTAATTTTTTTTATACATATTTTAGGTAATGAAAAATCTTTTCATACTATGTCAAGGAGATTATTATTTTTTTTTTTTTTTTTTTGTTACCCAAATTTTAATTTTATAGACTTCAAATTTATTCTAGTTGTATTTTATTTGTGTGTCTTCACTTAAATTAGATTTGATTCTCATTCCTCATCTCCTGTCCACAAATCTGTTCATCTGTTTGCTCATTTCAATAAGGTTGAAGTTTGATTGTTTAGACTCTTATCAACAGCGCTCTATTTTCCCCTGCATCCCAAAACAGGCCAGTAGAGGCACATGCCTTGAACTATGAAAAGAAATGTGATGTCAAGAATTGAAAAAGAAATTTATGACTCGGTTGTTTGTTTGTTTATTTTTTTTGGTCATATTTTCATTAACTATTAATGGAAAAATCTAAGTGATATGCTCTCTAACAATAGGAGTTGAATATTTCCTTTTTGAAAAAAAAAAAATATTTTTATATTTTTATTCCATGGTAAATGGTGACATACAAGTTTTTTTTTTTTTTTCTTTTAGTTTAACAAAATCTGATGTATGAAGTTACATCATTTCTAAATTAAAAATGTTCATGCATATCTTGTGTTGTTATTTTTTATTTTGTGTGTGTGTATTACTTTATAAAGCTGTAAGAACTACTTTCAACTTTGCTAGAAACTATATTCACCTTCCACACAATTTGTTGAAATTCTGCTGCTAAAAAGCTTTCAAACCACACATCTATTTATTGCTGTAATGTTTTAACTCTCTGCTAATTTCTTTAAACAAGCATCCTTATCCTGTGATGGTGGTTATAATCATATTTTAACTATTGTACTCTTGCTTTCTTCAGGTGCTTGTCATATTTTGATAATTGATACTTTGAATTTTGAACTCTACTCTTTTATCTAATTCAATAGCAGTCAACTTGGTGGTTGAGAGTTCAATCTTTAGGTCAGGCAATGAAATCCATGTACTCAGGTTTTCCATGTTTCCCTAAACCAAACTAATACAAGCCAACCTCTGGAATGGAACAAGTCTACTTCCAGTGTATTAAATAAAATGTCCTGTTAGAAATTCTGAGAATGTGACAAAATACAACAAGCACCTGAAGAAGGCTGGAGGGTACAATGGTCAAAATGTTGTGACTATAACAACTAAGATAAGGACACCAGTTCAAATAAGTGTTTAATGACTTATTTTGGATCTTTATAAATCCAGACAAAAACTAAAACTTTTATGTAACATTAGGTACAATTAATAACATCACATGAGTTATTTGTAAAGTTTTTTCTTTTTGATTTAACTTATTTCAAAATAATTGTTACAAGTATGACTGTGGGGTGGGGAGAGGGTACAGGTGCTGGAAAATTCTCAGCCCAACCAAGAAGAGATTCCAAGATAAAATTCTGTTTACTATATTGTGATTTTCACTGGTCTGAAAATACACTCATGTTCAAAAACATATCTATAATGTAATCCAACCACTTTAATCCAGTACTCCGTGATCCGACAAACTTCCATGGTCCAGCACATTTTTAATTGGCCAACAAGGCTACAAGGTTCATTGAACGGCTACAAGGACAACACTACATGCTGTTTACGATTTTTAACACCAGCCAACAGCAGCAAGGTGTTTTGGTGATACATTCTTGCTCATTTCTTATATATAGCTGCATATGTGCCCATTCAAGATAGTAAGTATATATTATTTTGGAGTTCTAGGCTTTTTGTTTATTTATTTATTTATTTTTTAAGCCTTTGTATTTCATGAAACAATAAAAACTTTGTTTGAAAGTATTAATGATTGTTTTATTTCTTGCTTTAAGCTTTTCATAACACTCATCTATATATATATATATATATATATATATATATATATATATATATATATATGTGTGTATGTATGAATTTTTGGGTATTATAAACCTATGGTCTTCAGCAACCTTTTTTACCAGTGCTCATATTGCAATTTTTGTTGTTATCACTTTTCTCTGGCACTCCTTATTACTGGTTCCCATATTGTATTCATTTCTACGTTTGGTTGGCTCAGAAGATTTTTGTGGCCTAGCATATGTGCTAATTCCTTAAGTTTATGAATTTCCCAATGATGTTCTTTGTCTATGATGTCAACCTGATCCCAAAGAGGGCGGTGATCTCCCTTTTCTCTCTATATGTGGTCAGCCATGCCTGATTTTTCCATTTCCCCTCATGTTACAGCTTTCTGGTGTTCTTGAAGCCTTACCTTGAGGGGGCGGCCTGTCTCCCCTTTATATTTCTTTCTGCAGCTGCACGGGATAGCGTACACACAGTCTTTAGTCTATGTCATGACCCAGAGATAAAAAATTGGTCAGTATAAGTAATACCCTACAATGTAACAACTACTCTGGGTACATGGCAGCAGCCCCAATAAACTGGGATAGGCGGGTATAAGAGGAGGACAGCAACACTCAGAAAACAGTCTGCCTTGCCTTATGTGAAGGGGTCAGCAGAGAAAATATTAGGTTGGTGCAAAAATAATGTCGTTTTCTCACATATTACTATATGAGAAAACGACATTATTTTTGCACCAACCTAATACAAAGGATCCATGACTGTGGGATCAGGTTGAAATCATAGACAAAGAACATCATTGGGAAATTCGAAAACTTAAGGAATCAGCACATATGATAGGCCACAGAAATCTCCCGAGCCGACCAAGCATAGAAATAAATACAATATGGGAACCAGTAATAAGGGGTGCCAGAGAAAAGCAATAATAACGAAAATTGCAATATGAGCACTGGTAAGAAATGTTGCTGAAGACATTACATTTATAATACCGAGAAATTCATACACTGATGTCCTCAAGGACACATGGCACAGTGGATAAGAGCATTAGTTAGATCCAATGAGAGTGCCCAAAGAGTGTGAGTTCAATACCTGGTGGTGGAGAATTTGGAGAGGGGAATTAACAGGAGATAACCGATAACTGAATAGTCTACCCCAGTGAGCAAAATAAAGGGTTCAATTCAACATTCTAACCATCTGTAAAAGGCTGGAGCGTACAACAGCCAAAATATGATAAATATGGCAATATGAGGACAATAGTCCAAATAATGTAAATAGTATACATAATACCTCATCTCAGAAATATAGACAGAAAATGTATTTTTGATCTCCTTTTTGAAGATGTCTGAAGTTTTGGCATTCATTGCCGAAACAGGGAGACTGTTCCACTCATTCACTAACCACTGAAAAAAATATTTTCAGCAGTTGAATTTTTAATAAATTAAACTTACTATTCTACTTCAATGGACAACATTAAATAAAATCTAAGACATTCCATTACAAGTGAGAAATGTCTAAAGCCACTTTAAGTTCCGGTAAAGAGAACATGTAGGGATTCTCAATAATCCTTTCATCATTGATTACATAAGGGTTTGATTTGGTTATAATTGCAATTATGTAAGAAAATTTTTGATATTTTAAACATTTTCTTTGTTTACCTCCAAATCTTGATGCATGGAGACATATCTCACACCTTATGATCCAGAGTCAGAAGGTGACTTCTGACACAATATACACAAAATTCTTAGTTTATCTGCCTTCACACTTCCAATTGTAAAACAATAAGTTATTTAAATAGGGAAAATTAAATGTTTCCCCCCTTTTAATATGTATACTGTTTTAAAAATTGAAGAGATGTATTAAAAATTATCTTAATACATCCTTAAATGCAATTACACTTGAGATTCAAATGGAATAAATGGCAGGAATTTTTTTTTTTTTATAACTTTTATAACTTTCAGTAACATTTGTCCTAGAATACTCAGAGGCTAAATTAAGGTGTAGGAAGAAATTTTCTAAATATTTTAAAGAGAATAAGAATGTTCTAAGTGGATTTTCTTTTTTTAAAAAAAAATAAAAAGTATAAAAAATAATTATCCTGGTCTGTTTATTTAAAAATCAAATGTATGCATGAACAATTAAATGTCTGCATTTGTTTTTTGAAATATAATTGTCCTGGAAGATCTTTTTTTAAGCATTCAATTCTGTAGATATTGAACTATTACTCACTGGATGCTCTAATTTAATCTTTCTGTTCCCAGGTTGAATTTTGTTTTTTCCTTTTTTGTTGTTCCTGCGATATACTATGTGATATCATATCAATGAAACAGCTTGTCAGCTGCTCAAGAACAAAGAAATTACTCAAAGTCAAAATATCTTGTCAGCTGCGTCCAACATATTCATTTTTTTCTGAGTTTTAGTTGAAAAATAAATCGAAAATCATTTCTGTACCAGTGTCATACCATCATTAATGTCTCAAACAAAAATACTGTCAAGTTTTCAGCAATAAAAACTTTTAGGTTTTAGTCCAAAAAGTGATATTTTCCCTACCAATTTACACAAAACACAACGTAATTAACTCACAAAATCCAAATTAATACAAAGGAAAGATTTTACCTTAAAAATTAAACTTTGAAGCTACAAAGACACATTTTTACTTGAAATAGCAAACCCAACTTGACTCCAGGCTTTTTCCCTTTTAAGCTGTGTAAAAAGCTCTCATGTTCTTCATTTACAATTTCATAGTTTTGCTTTAACCCCTTCCCTGTTAATTATTTTAGGAGAAATGTTTCATTTTCAGACGATTTTTAATTTCTTTTCTTGTTTATCTTGTTATTTATTTATTAATTCTCTGACAATAAATAAATAAAGTTTGAGTAAAAGGGAGAAAACTCTATTTTTCAGTTTAAAGCTTCTCACTCAGTCTGTTACACGAAAAAACACGCTTGAAAAATTTGACGATGCAACGAATTTTATTTTAATAATAACACCTGGTGATCTCCGGTATCCCATTCGTCGGCAAATACAAAATACGTTTGTAGTCTTTAAGATCCCAAACGTGAGAATCCCTAGTATAAACAAACATTATGTAACTAAGGAAGTAAAAGTTGTCTCCCTTTTACTGGCGTTCGATGTTTCCGTATATATTTATTTTTAAAAGATGAGAAAATAATTATGCAAAAGATACGCAAAGGAAAAATCTCTTTCTCTCAATTATGGGCGATTATTATTCTCTACAGCTTTCTGTTTTTTTGTTGTGCTCTTTCGCTGGATTTCGCAATTAATTACAATTATTCCCAAATTTATTTTCAAGTTATCAAAAATTGTTATTGTACAAAAAAATTTGTCACGTAAAAAAATTGACAAAAACAATTGCAATAATTAAAACTTGGGACTCCCAAATTTATGGATTATGGGTCCAGATCTAACCTGGAATATTTTTAATTTACTCGTGTAGTAGGCCTGATTCCAAAATAAATGGTATGATATGTTGGGCTAAGGCCTCTCGGAGTAAAGTTTAAAAAGTGTGATACACTGACATTCACATTTATACAGAAGTTTGAGAGAAAATATTTTATCTATATATTTACAGAATGTGAATGATATAGTTTGTTCATGCAGTAAACAAGCTACACATGAGTAGATATGAAAGAAAGTAGTGAATTAAAATCCTACTTGAGAGTTGACATGTTCGTACATTGTGTAGGTGGCATGACAAAGAAAATGGAGGTCTAGAGATCGTGTTATAATGGGAGGTTGCTATGGAAGAAAGATTTATTCTCCCATTTGAATTTACTCCGTTATGAGCATTATTATATCTGTGCTTCATTGGCGAAACAGAACATCTGAATGGGAAAAGAATGACAAACATGCTTTGTTCTCAGAGAAACTTTTATATCACTAAGACATACACAAAACTATATATACAGATATACAAGTGTCCCACATGGAGAAAAACATGTTACATATATCTACACAGTAAGGCAGAGTGTAAGGAGAAACACAAATGAAGGGTCTTATAATATGGAGATACTCCTGCATCTGAAGAAGCCGTGTTTAGGACTCCAGATTCAAATGGTCCAGATTCATTTATGTTCCAGGTGAGGACATATTCCACAAATAGGGAAACAGCAAGTCTTGGGTTTTCCCAAATTGAGGACTGGGAGCTGGAGTGTCATTCTATAGCTGGGAAAGATATTTTCCCAAAATGAAATGGAACCATGAACTTGTAAGTTGCTGGGAAAGCAAATTTAGCATTTGCCTGAGTGCAGGAAGGGTGATAAACAAAGCAACCTTTCAGTTTTGCTGCTGAAAAATGAACTGAATTTGAAAGCTGCTGACATCACTGTATGGAGTGACATCACTAAGCAGCCATCATGTGACCCACATGACTTATCTCCACCAAAGGAAGATCAGTGCCTTGTGTATCCCTACATACTATAGTTCCAACTGCCTAGGTGACTTACATTTCATGCCTCTTGCTGAAAACACATAGACTGTCATGTGATGCATTTGTAGATATATGGATATATGCTTTGCACTCAATTTCATATATCCAAATACAATTCCCCCCCCACACACACACACACATTTGGTGACCCCGAGAAACAAACACATATGGGCAAGGCTGTGCCTGATATGTGCATATGTGAGAAAAACTACTGGATGAGCATATAAACAACAGTTCCAGAATGGCGTTGGGCACTCTCTCAGACATAGGTGAGAATATAAGGTCACATATTTTGGACAAGGGCTCTGGGGGTGGCACCACATATTGGCCAAGAGTAATTGACAAAGTATTGGAGTGAAATAAAATGTAATGTTAAATATGAAAGATTCAGGTCTTCATTATACATTTTTTACCTTCTGATTAAATTATGGCTAAATAAAGAGCAGGTCATTAAGTTTTATAATGTTATAGCAGAAATTAAATAAATCCAGTGAGAAAACACACCATTGTCACATTCCCCATTTTATTTTGGCATACACAATTCATTTTCTATACATATATGTGCTGTTTTTTCCCAATATTGGTTGCAGATTATTTGTATATTCTTTCTATGTAGACCAAGTTTTCCTAATATAGTTTTTCCTTTGTGCTGTATTTTATTAAAACTAGAAAGAATATAATGAGTATACTCAAGTAAACATTTTGTGGAATGAGTAGCCATGGTCAAATGCAAAATAAATAACTGTCTAACAAACAGAACTAACAAAGCTTGCAATAAGTAATAAAAAGAGAATGAAAAGAAAGGAACAGGACAAAAAATAATATAAAGCAAGCAAATAATATATATAAGGCAAATTAACAGTAATAATAGTAAAAAGTTCAAAGAAAAACAACGTTTAAGAATTGGCATTGACACACAAAAGCAAGTTCAAACAAGCGAACATAGTGTTCTGACTTCAAGACAAGACAGATCAGGACTGAGTTAGATGAAACTGCAAACCAGCTTATTTTATTGGCTAAGAAAAAACTCCCTGCATGTATTTGTGTGCTTCTGTCTATAAAAGGGGAGGGGGAAAGTGTTTTGTTGTTTAGCAGGATTTAAATCAATTCATTTTATACATAATTCAAAATGTATCAATACAAACTGCAGAATTTACAAAAGAGATAATTAATGACTAAATCAACAACACAAAATTAAATCAACAGCACATATCAATGTAAGAACAATGTTCTAGAAAATATTGTAATATAGCAAAGTCATTAAAGCAGATACAAGTTCTGTTATATAAATGGACTTTGCAAAATATTCAAAAGAAATGTTCAAACATATCAAGTTCATAGAGAAGTAAATATTCAGTAAAGCATATTTAATATACTGAAAGATAGTTAAGGTATATCAGAAGATATATTTGTTTAACCTCAAAATTGGAGGAATTTTATTTCCTAGCCAATCAAGATGAAATAAGCAGTTTCGTGTTTGCATTTGTTTTAGATGCTTGGCACACATAGTTATATATGCAAAAGCAATATAAGTCATTTTACCAAATAATTTATTTTATTTCATTATTTTATTTGTAATTACTATTATTTATTTTTTGTATTATTATTATTTATTTGTAATTTATTTATTTTATTATTTTATTTTCACTCATATAAATTTATAAACCTTTATAATTTGGTATGATAACTTCTTTACATGAAGTCATCTATAGATTATATAAATTTCCCTGTTTCTGACATTATAGTTTTTATACAAGAGCTGAAGTTAAATTAGGAAAACAATTAATTATAGTCACTGCTCTAAAAGTTAATTTAAAAATTGGTATTTTGTCAGTATCAAGTAAGTTTTTAATTCATTTTTTTCATCAAATTAAAAAAAGTCTTCCATTTTAATTGTTATTTGATTTTAATTCATTTTTTTCATTTTAAAATTATGAGAAAATGTTTCAGTTTCCAAAAGTAGAAATAACAATTTTAATTTTTTCAAAAATCTACCACTTCAATTTTGATACTGAATTTGTTTTAAACTGCATCAATATTATATTTATTGTAAAAGTGTTAATACTAAAATACTTTACAAGTTTCTTTTTATCTGAAAAAGTAAAAAAAACATGATAGTTTACATTAGTTAGTGAGCTCTATGCACACATATCCCTACACAATAATTGACCAATGGCAAGAAACATTACAAACAATTAGTAACCAACTAGAGAACTCTAAGGAATAGACATATTGCTCATGTCTGGTAGAATCGACTAATTAGATTTTGGCAGATAAAGTTAACTACTTTATTATTACGTCATTATTTTTGCACCAACCTAATACAAAGTTCCCTTGCATCAAAAACAACTTGGTATTGCAGCAATTTCAGACAAACGAGACTGATTGCTACTGACATTTACAGATGCAGAGCCACCATCCTTCTGAACGTATGCACATGAATAAACCTCCTTTTTCTTTCACCCGCATAAATACTTACGGAATCTTTTTAACTGGCATAACTTATCTCTGATCTTGGCAAAATTGTTTAACCACTGTCCGAAGAAGAAATTCTTCCCAAGTCTATGAAAGGTGTTAAGTGTATGCCTTGTTTCCAAGAATGTGGCTACGTGCTCATCCTCACACAATATCAACCTATTATCCTCCTTAGTGTCATCAACAAATGCATTAAGACAAGAATATTGTTGATCACCTCAGGGCTGAAGACTCCATGTATTGCATGCCTTACATTTTTTTCAGGATAAATAATTTGGGGTAATATTAAATTAATTATTGATAATTTTTACTATCCTCTTTATACTTTTATTTTTTGTATTTTGCCATTTCTTCTTAGGATAAATGTTACAAGCAATATTATTTTAGGAAGTGTAACTTGTTGTTTAGTAAGAAAAGATGCAAGTAAAGCAATAAAAGTAGGCAGTATAAGAGACAGAATATAATAGTTAGTGGGTGAAAGAAAAGCAGTTACCAAAAAGCAGAAATTCTTTTGCTTGCATCAGGAAAGACTGTGGCTTTAGCCTTCCCTCTTTTATTATTCCCTTCAAGCTCAGTGCATGAAAAAGAGAGAGAGAATAATAAAGTGAGAGTCACAGAGAGAAAGCCCTCAAAAAGCAGAAATTCTTTTGTTTGCTTTCCAGTCTTATTAAGCCAGCAGAAACTCTCTTTTGAAGTGATAATGGTTTTATTGTGTGCAGATGAAACCAAAGACTTACCTATTCAAAGGACTTATAGTCAGACAGATTTAAATGAAAAATTTGTAATATTTGGTTCTGAAGAGTATATAGGGAATGCCTGATGATTTTAGTGTTACATCAAAAGTTCTTTTTTTAAGGTCTTTTAAAATGTTTTAACCCATGGTTATTCTTGACTCTTTCTTAAGACCAGGATTCAGTCATGTGTCCATTATCCAGAAAGTTTTTGACTATTTCGTGGAGGGAAAAGGAGCAACTCTACAAAGTTAAAACATGTTAAATTTTGTTGAAGAACATTTTTTTTAAAAATCACTGCAATACATAATATTAAAATTAAATTAAAAGTATTTAAATTCAAATTTCATGTAATAATGTTGGTTTTATTTTAAGTGATCAATGAACTTGTCAAAAAAAATAAGGATTGAATTGATTTACAAATAAATTTTAATAACTCATTATTTTTAAATTTTATTATTTTCTCACATAACCAATAGTGGTCATCATCGTTGTCAGAGTATTACTAATGGGGGAGGTGACATCAAGTCCAAGAAGTGGAGATAAGTATCTTCTTAACAGTTTCATGAAGGTTGTTGTTAATAACCAATCCTCTTAGAACCATGAAATCATTGCAGCTGTCTTCCAAGACTTGCATTTCAATCCTACCCTCTTTCTTTATATTAATGATCTGTCTAAGAACATACTTCAATCTTTAGTGAATATCTATGCAGATGGTACAATAGTATATAAGTAGACTCACCCAAAATTGAGATGACCAGAGCCTGGCAAATGATCTCTCTTTTGATCTAGCTCTAACAGCTCAAGGGGGAAAAACTGTCTGGTCATTTTCAATACCTCAAAAACCAAATGTAGCATTCTATCATCACCAAACAGACCCTAATTTTTTGCCAATCACAATGAATGGATAATTTGTATTATTATTATTATTATTTATTTGTAATTACTCTGAAGGAGGGCCCCTTGTATTAAACTTTTTGTTATATTCCATGCTCATAAGAATATATAAAACATGGTGGATAAAATAAACAAATAGTGAATAAAATACTTGAAAACACAGTGGATAAAATAAGTAAGGGATTATTGTAAAAACCAATACAATAAGAATAAGGGTAACAGTTGTGCACAAGGCCATTGCAAGTCAATCCAGTAGTGAGTGCTACTATTGGAAAGTCGGTAGTTCTTGTGTAAGTCTGAGTCATACTGAACAGATCCCAGCTAGTGTATTTACTAACCACCCCACGCGATCAGATGTGACACAAGGCCGAATTTAATGTAGGGCATCTGAGCCCGTAAGTTCAGCCAAAAATTTCCGTAGAACCAATGTAAAACAGGGTTGAGTAGCTGTTTCCCCGAGACAAGACTCTGCCCTTCGGCATAGTCTCCTCTGGGGATCCTCTCTTCTCAGAGGCAGAAAGTTTGATCAGCACAACTGGAAAAGTTTCCAGCTAGACAGTATTTACTAGACCACCACGAAGGTAGATGTGGTACAAGGCCAAATTTTACATGGGTCTTCCGAGTCCATAGGCTCGGCTGAAAAATTCCCGTAGAACACGCATAAACAGGATCAGTTGGTCAACCTCTCCGAATGAGACTCTGCCCTTTGGCAGAGTCTCATTCGGGTTCCTTTCTGCCTGAAGGCAGAGAGTTCGACTGTATAGGCAAAAAAGATTTCGGCTAGAATATTTAGCAACGAATGGACAACAAGTGGTGTACTGCTGCAATGTTTGGACAGTTGTCACTTTCCATTCTTGATAGAGTTCAAAAGCATTTACACAGCCTTGTGGGTGATTTTCTACTCTACAAACCCTTCCCAAATGATGCAAACCTCTCATTTATCATAGCCCTTCGTTACTCCAATCTCATCTTTTATTTTTAAAATGTTAGCGGACCTCCTGCAACTATACTTATTTGGGGGGCACAGGTCATATTATATCATGCCCCCTGCCAGGGTGTCCACTACACACTGCTCTATTGTTATTTCCATGGAAATGTTCTGATGAGTGTTCTACATTCCTTAGTTCCATCAATTCTCACCCTCACACCTAATACCCATTATGCTACATATAATGAGTCAAATCATTCTCATCCCCCTCATTAGTAAGAAGGAAGTTCTATTCAAAAGGCTTCTTCCCATAAACCACTGCATTATGGAATTACTCCCAAGAGGATGCTTTCCCGACCATTACAGCCTCTTCAAACCAAAGGTCAACTGTTATCTTTCCCACATATCCTCATCTGTGCTCCTGACCTCTTACTTTTCTTACTGCTCATCCAACAATCTACTTCAATAACCCTCTACTTTGAGTGACTCTTGTGCCTTGTATAAGGTTAACATTTCTCAAGAACTTTTTAAAAATAATTAAAATTAATTTATAATATCAACATCATTTATTATTATTATTTATTGTCCTTTTCCAAAAATATAATTAAAATCTGTTTTAAAATTAATTACATTTTTAAACAAAATAATAGCAATTTTTATTTGCAAAATTACTGAAAAGAAAAATCGAGAAATCCATTTAGATAAACAATGACAATAAGCCACAAAACTAAAAAGCTCATTATTCTTGCTATTCTTTTCTTTTCTTTTTTTTTTCTGAATGCTGAATGATAATCGTCAATCAATAAATATTTATTTTAGTTTTTTTGGTGAGGCTTAAAAAAATTATTATTTTCATCATTACATTTTCTTATTTTCTGTTCCATTTTTTTTTTTCAATTTAAAAATAAATAAATAAACGTAAGGAGAATTTGTTAAAAATCGTCATTTTTTTCTGATTTAAATCATGTTTTTGTTTTGAAATTATTAAAAAAAAAGTTATGCTTCTCTACGAAATCGCTAAAAAAAAGAGCATAGTCTGATGAAAAAGACGCCAAACTTTACGAAAACAAAATTTTATCGTCAGACGATTTAAATTTTAAAATGCTCATGTTATGAAGAGGAAAGACCAAAGTTTTTTTTAATTATTTTTAAAAAATTTTCCTTCTTTTTAGAACATTCTAAATTTTGATTAAAAAAACCTTGTACCAACCGGAACTAGTAAATAATTTATTTATTTTTTGGTAATTTAATTTCACTATTAATTAGTTTCATTCGCAAATTTATAAAAAAAAATTAAAATTGCCAGTTTGTAGTAAAAGTAACTGTAATCGTGTGTACATTAGCAAAAACATTAATTTAAACATTTTCTTATTTTTTGAAAAATAAGTAATTTCCAGTTCCTCTGTCCTAAATAATGTGCCCGTAACAATAACACATTTCGCGGATTTGCACCAATGCGGAATGACATTTTAAAGTTTAAACATCTTGTTTTTGTTTTTGTTTTTGTTCATTCGATATTCAAAAAGGAAGTAGTATGCAGTGACTCCTAGCGGTGTAATAATGAACTAACATAATGAAAATTATAAAATAATTGTTTGACAAGGGTAGATAACCACGCTAAGCAGTGGTTTATCAGCACGCGGCGGTTATTCAAAATATGGCGGGCATCGACGACCTCATCGAGATTTTGAATCTTCTACCATTTGACCAGCTGGACAATGAGTGGGTCAAGTCATCGTGGGAGAAAGACTTTGTTGAACTTGATCAGTTACCAATCGAAGTGCAAGATGAATTAGATAACAATGATTACTATACTGAAGCCCTTAAGAATTTGCAACCCAAGCTTGCCTTTTGGGTTAACTACGAAACCGAAGAGGAAGATGAGGTTAGTTTTTGGACTATTTTGGTTGAAAATGACATTTCTTATCGGCATCTAATAGCGTTTCTAGCCTATTTAATCGATACTGCTTCTAAAACGAAAGTTGCAATGGCTAAAAGACATGCAGGTTTATTAGCAGCTTGTAGTTACTTTCAGTTGGCATCAATTTCGGGTAGTGGAGCTTTTAAAGTTTTCAACCCGATGTTGTTAAATCAGTGTTTGGATGTGCTACGGAAGTGGACATTTACTAACAAAGGCGACAGAAAACGAAAGCTGTCATCTAAAAATGCACAGAAAGGAGGTAGACAGAAATGTCGGAAAGTAAATAAAGATCTAGAAATTGAAATGGACGACGAAGGGGAAGATGTAAGCGATGACAGTTGCGATGAGGAACAACTGTCTCCTTATGAAATCAACATTTTATACAATGCCTTGGTCACCGCACTTAAAAAATTTGTCAAGTTTCTTCAGAAGTTCTCCTTACGAGGATCGGATTCTTCTATTCTTAGAAGTGTCCAAGTCATGTGCGAGCTTATACGACCTTTCTCTACTATGGGTGTAAACAACAGTAGCTCCTCCCGAGTGTTGACTTTTGATATTGAACAAGCCAAATCTCCAGTAGAACTTGCTTTAATCGCTCTAAAGCAGATATGTAGCAGCTTCCAAGGAAACATCTCGGATATGATTAACATTGTTTCTAAACAATTGATGAGCAGTATATTAATGTTGGGTCCGAACAACAAAATGTTAGCCGGTCAGAATATCCCGGTCGCTTACTCCCAGGCCAGGGTCAACGCTGTAAATTTTGTGTGTCGTTTAATTGAAGAACACGGTGAAGTTGTTATTAGGGGAGTGCGGACTCTGATACAGCATCTTTGTGTAAAAGTTCCCGACAAAACCGAACATCGGTCTAAAGTGGCAGATTCTGTTGTTAAAATGTTGGCATCATTTGATGATGTCTCTTTTGCCAAGATGATCAAATGGATTGGGACATTGACCAACACTTCTAAAGTAAGTAATCGTATGATGGGACTTGAAATTCTTTTTCTTTTGCTGTTTAAACCTGAAAAGCAGCTAAATGAAAATTTCCCTAAAGACCTTCAAATTTATTTAAGTCATAAGCATTTATTAAGTTACATACTGTCGCGTTGTTCAGACAGTGCTTCTTCTGTTCGCGCACGGGCTATTAACATCTTCTCTAATTGTGTGGGGTCTGAAAATCAAATTATTGTAAATGCCTGTCAGGAACTCTTTACACCTCAATATCAAAATTTGGAGGATCGCCCACCTCGCTTGATCCCAACACCAGTGCCTGAACAGGAGAATAAAACCACTACCCCAAAAGATAATGAAAATGTTGATGTCTCTCCAGTGCAGCAGGCTAAGACTCCAGTACCAATTGACCAACCCATTATTACTGGTGAAACACCATTTGTAAATCTAAACTTCACTCCAGTTAATAATAACCTTTCTGATAACACCGGTGTTTTGTCCATGCTGAAAAGAAGAACGTCCGATGAGAAGGTGTTTGTAAGGAAAGCATCTCTTCAGGCATTTGAGAGTCTGGTTCGTGTACAAGGTGACAGTTGCCAGGCAATGGCTGTTGATATCTTGGAAGAACGATGCCGAGATCCATCCTTGACAGTACGTAAACAAGCTATGAACTCTCTTAGTTCTCTCTTGGTGGATTTGCCAACTTGCCATCTCATACAAAAGGCCTGGCTAAATGGAGTTTTACCTCTCATACTGGACCGGGAGTCAAGCTTGCAAGAGAAGTGTATGAAATGTCTTGAGGAAATTATTTTGTATAACATTTGCCCTTACAGTTCATCTCCTGATAGTCAGCAAAAGCTTATGTGGGATCTTCTCCACATCATGTCTGATGAAGCTGAAGACAATTTGAGACGTTATCTCCAGCGAGCAATCAATCAGTGGGCCAGAGCAAAGTTGATCAAAACTTCACATGTAAATGCTCTAAAAACGCACATTGACACTAAAAACAGCATTGCAGCTTGGATGCTGCTTGCAGAACTCACATCATCATCACCCAAATTTAATGCTGAATTTGTCATCCATTACTGGAAGGCAAACTGCTCAGATCAAAATTTGCCAATCATGCTACACAAATGTGTTCTTACTGTTATTCTAAATTCAGCAAAATTGATCTCTAGTGATGATCGGAAAGAAATAATTGCTGACCTGAAAGGACGCCTCCTGAAATTCATATTGCCTGTTGATATAATTTCCTTAACTGTAAGAACCATGAAAACACTAGCAGACAATGAGAATTCTAAGAAAGAACTGCAGGCAATTTGCCATGACTTGCTACAAGCATCTGACAAGTTTTTGTCAAAAGTCATTCTTAATGAAAATCAAAATCTTGTTGCTGAAGAGGATACAGTCATATGCCATTTGTTTACTTTGGGTGAAGTAGCTCAGCTTTTCCCCACCTATGTAACAACACGTGTCCTCCTCCTTGTGCAGAGCATTATTGCTTCCCCTTGTATCACGGAATTTGTTTCAAAGTGTTCCCAAGCATCATCATCATCAACATCCAACAACCAGGAATCGTCAAGTCGTACAAATTCTCAAGGTTTAGACACTCTCTCTTCCCAGCAGAAATTCAGTCAGGGTTCTTCACAAGGCTCTGAGCCATTGTCTCAGTTCACTGGATCTAAATGGTGCAGCCGTGTGCGTGGACATGCTTTCATAACACTTGGAAAGTTCTGTCTGCAGAATAAAAATCTTGCCAAAAAGTGCATTGCTGCTCTGGTGAGGGAGCTGGAAACATCAATAGAAGAAGCAATCCGAAACAATGTTGTATTTATACTTTGTGATCTGTGTATTCGCTATGCAACATTGGTTGACCAATACGTTTCAAGGATTGCCGCTTGCCTTAATGACTCGTCTCCGCTAATCCGAAAGCAAACCCTGACTTTGCTAACCATGCTTATACAAGAAGATTACCTCAAATGGAAAGGAGTTTTATTTTATCGTTTTATTACCACTCTTTTGGATGAGCAGAAAGAAATCCAGGAATTTTCTGAATACTGTCTTGTTCATTGTTTATTAGCACGCAATCCAAATATCATGTTTTATCATTTCATTGAATGCATTTTCTATTTCAACCACTATCGAAAACACCCAATGTACAATAGATTTTCCCAAGACCAGGAAGACAAAAATCTTGTGTCTCTCCTTGGGAAATCAAAATCTCACCTTCGTCAACGTCTCTATGCCTTTATGCTTCAACACATGACTGATGAACAAAAGTTTAATTTGTCAGCAAAACTTAACCAAGAAATTTTGGCTGGAGTTGTCGATGGAATTATTCCTCTAGACACAGAAGGTGTTATAGTGCTTCAGGATACACTGGTTATTCTTGGTTGCAAAGAGATCAAACTGTCTTTGATTGTCAACAAAACACCTGATGAGAATATGGATGAAGAGGACATGGCTGCAGCTGTAATTGCAACTGCAAAGAAAAATCTAATTACACAGGTGATGAAAAAAAATGTCATTGAAAATATTGTGCCAATTGTCACGTCACTGAAACATCTTCTGGAAACTAAACGCTCACCTGTGCTGAAAGAACTGATGCTTTATCTCCGGGAATTGGTAAAGGATTTCAAGAATGAGATCAAAGAAATCCTTATCTCTGACAAACAGCTTGCCAACGAAATTGAATTTGATTTGCGCAAATTTGAAGAACAGCAGAAACTTGAAGAACTCCAGCTGCAACGGCAACCATCTCCCTTGCCTGACTTGAATGTTAATCGTAGAATGAGCATTTCTTGTGCCGTAGCTCCACCGCCACCACCAGCTGTAACGGTAGAAACTGCAAACCAGTCTGACAAATCTCCTGTCAATCAGCTTGTCCCCAGCATTGCCACAATATCGTTGTCAAAACAAGCCATATTGAACTCTGCCAAGAAATCCCTTCAAAGAATTCAAATGGCTAGTAATGAACGACGTTCTTCGTTGTCTGCAAATGTTAATATGAGCCCTACAAATTCAGGAGGGAGCCCACATAACAGTCCAAATAGAGACACATCTCGCCATATGTCAAAAGAGAATACATCACCAGTAGACAGAGGCATGTCTCGTGCTGTAAGTACACCATTCCCAGATCGATGTAAGAATATCACTTTTGGTTCTGACCAGAATATTTCCCTGGTTCCACCATCACCAATTCATCAGAACAATGCATCTTTATGTGATTTGTTTGATTCAGACTCTATCAAAACACCATTATTAAATCAAATTGCAAGTGAAGGTAACTCGGATATAATCCATTTGAAGTCACCAGACAGAATCAAAGCGCCACCAAAAATTTGGAAAATCACTCCAAATAAATGTATACCTAAACCTGAGACTACAAATGGAGTGGATTCAGAAGATCCAAATGTGTCTACAGGAATTCGAAAAATACGAGCAATTCGCTTAAGTTATAAATAATTGTCTTTCTCTCCCAAAATCAAAAAATTGTAGCAAAAGCTGAAATTGAAGTCGATTTTTTATGAATCATGTGTTAATCTATAAAATCTTTTTCACTTTTTTTTTTTTTTTTAATCTTTTTATAAATATTTTTGGTAACATATTTTCAAATTTTCATTAAATCCTTCAGTGCTTAATTCTATGTACAGATTGACATATACATACATATATATCTTATTACTATAAGCATTATATGAGTTGTTATCAGTGTTTTTTTTTTATCTTCTTAAACAGTAAAATTAGTAACAATTGGTCTACATTGAGAAGTCCTACTAAAGAAAGGTTGTGCTTCCAATAAGAATTCATAAAAATAAACGTGCATTCCTTAAATAGGTGATTCAAACCTTGCTTTATTAGCACAACTTCTGTGTAAAGGTACATTTTGACTATAGAAATGGTATCCCTGATGGAAAAGGAGATAAAAGTTTGATTCCTGTCAAAGGCACAGTTTTTCCTTAGTAGGACGTCTCAATTTAAGTCAGTTGTTATTAATTTCACTGTTTAAGAAAATGAAAAAAACATGGATAGCAACTCAAATACATATAACTAATTAAATGCAATGTTTATAGTAATAAGAAATAATGTCAGATAAAAACATTCATTCAAAAACACACACACACACATATATATATATATCCCTTCTGAGCTATTCAAATTTACCAGTGATGGCATGCTGATTTCCATTACATATTGTAATATATATAAATATATACACAATAGAGATAAACCTATTTATGTTGTGTAAGAAATACACGAGGGGTGCTAAAAATTCTTGGGCCAACCCATTTCCCAAAATTTGACTAAATGTCCAACAATTTAAGGGCTTCTTAGTTGGGTCAGGACCATCTATCTATCTATCAGATTTTGTATGATTTTTCTCTTTGCATTATGAATGGAATGATATGTGTAGTAAAAATGTTTTAAAGTTTTTCCAATATAATTTTCTGCTTCATCGATATTCAGGGCTTGATTACAAAAATTCTAAGTTACGCACACACAATTTCGATGAGAGTTTATATTTTAACCTTAAAACTCTCTTTTTTTTTTTTTTCTTCTTTTTTTTTTTTTTTTTTTTTTTTTTTTGTTAAGTGTAAACCATTCAAATCATGTTTTTTGACTGGCTGTTTGAAATAGAGTGGAAAGAAAGTAATGTCTTTTAATTTCAATTTATTGGCTGAAATTTGATTGATACCCAGTTTAGGATTAATTCCTTTTGTATTTAATCATCTAATGCTAATTTATACAAAATTATTTACACATTCACTGTCAAAAGAAGGTTAATGTTTTTTCTATTTTATCTGTTAATTACCAAATGATATTCCATAATGTCCTGCTTTTTTAAATCAGTGCCGTGTCTTCATTTTGTCCTCTGCTTACACATCAGTGAAAAAAAGACATTGGTGCTGAAGGTGTCAATAATTTTGTTCATAAAGCACTTCGGTTTGTACATTATTTTTTCTTATGCTATGTCCTTTATGATTTTGCTAACAAATCTTTAATTTATTTTATATATTGTAACTCTTTCTAGACAAAATTTATTTCTAAATTTTACCAGTTTTAAAGTAACTCGAATTTAAAATCAATTTATAAGCTACCAGTTGGCCCTTCTATGCATTCTGATATGGTAGAGGCACTTCATTCATAAATATCTAGTTTTCATTATTTCTATGGAAAGTAAATGCAATAAAATAGCCTAAAAATACAAGATTTGTTGTGGATATAACAGAATGTATTATCATCAACAGTGCATGAACATTGATGTCAAAAGTTAAATCATCAGTTGGATTAAATTAATTTATATTTTTTTTATTCCAAACTAGTCATCAAGGTCAAGAATGGCTTGCATTTACCAGTTGCCATGGTATCCAAGTCTAATCTTTTATTGATGAAAAATCACAAAATAGTTAATTTCAAAGCTTACCACCATTAATAGAAGCTGCCATGTTGTTTGAGTTGATTCAGTAAGTATACCACTCTTCTACATCAAACATATATTTTTGGTCAGCCAGAACTGATTGATCAATTTGGAAAGGGTTAACAAAGAACAATAGAGTTATCCTCTTGAAGACAATACATATCAGCAGGGATTTTTTTTTCACTAGAATTTAACATATAAAAGATAAAACATTATTTTATACCTTCTATAATTTTAATAGATGTGTGCAAAAGTTTCAGTTGCATATTCAGTCTCTAATTTTCAAAAGACTGCTGGGAACTTTTGCATGTACTTAAGATTCATCATCTTTCCAGGAGTCATTCAGACAACTTGGATTGCTGTTGTTACTACATAAAATTGGTAAGACTTGCCTCTTGCTTTCTCTTCTCCTCCTCTTCTCTTTTATATATATATATATATATATATATATATATATATATATATATATATTTGCTTAAAAGCTGCCCTCTCAGGCAGCATTTAAACTAGCTCCTGAGGAGGAGTCTTGATTAGGCCTTCATTACAATAGTTAAGGAGGAGTAGATGTGATAGGTAACAATAAACTACAGAACTCAAAATTGATCACTGCATTTAAGTATTGCATTAATACTCAAGCTTACCTTTTAAAAGTTCAACGATAATTTTTTTGACACCACTTAATTTAAAGACAATTTGATGTATGTAAGTCTTTACCTTCCATACAAACAATTATTCTTATTTCATGGGTGATGTTCGCTGAATCTCACAATTTCGATTATTCCAAAATTTATTTCCAAGTTATAAAAATTGTTATCATACAAAACAATCATGTAAAAAAAAAAAAAAAAAAAAATCACCAAAAACAATCACAGTAATGAAAATTTGGAAATCCAAAATTTCGGGATTGTAGGTCCGGACCTGCCTGGGAATATTTTTAATTTGCTCATGGAGTCTGCCTGATTTCAAAATGCCATGATATGTTGGGTACACCCTCTAGACTAAAGTTGAAAAAGTGTGATACATTGACATTTGCATTTATCATATATATATATATATATATATATATATATATATATGTCCGTGTGCGTGAAATAGTGAACAGAAAAGTAAAAGTAGTGGCAAATGTACTGACCCACTTAGTTTATTTCCAGCATTATGAGCCACACAGATGATTCCATGTTTTTAATCTCCAGTTCTCTCCCTGTTGAAATCCATTGTATATATGAAGCCTGTAGACTAGTTTGGCCAAGTATCAATAAAAGGGATACACAGAATGAGTTTATTAATCTGAACAACTCTTGGAATGAAGCACTTCATATTCTGCTAAATACAAATCATTTCTTTTTTGTTTTGTCACTGACAAGTTTTTCATGCAGTTGTAATAATTGTATTCAATATTAGGAGGCTTTTGGCCACATCACATTGAAACACTAGTTTTTGTATGATTACCAAGGTTAAGCAACTAGAGGAGTGACCACTTGAAAATACCAAGTGCTGTTGCAGAGTTGCAAATTGGAGAGCTGCGTTTCAATCATTTGGGTTTGCTATATTCATTTATGCATAAATACCCTTGGGGAAAGGTATGTATCCACTCCACCCCCACCTACCCATAGGTTAAGTAGTAGGACTTGCAAGTAAATTATCTCCAAAAAATTCTTAGATTCTAAAAATATTTTCTGGTTTGAAATAACTTCCAAAAGATTGATAAGCTGTAAAAAAAAAAAAAAAAATGAATCAGTATGTGGAGTGACTTTTTTGTAAAATACTTTGCTTGGATGTCTTGTTTTAATCATGAACAAATATTGATTATCTGATTAAACTAAGAACCAGTCAGCTCAAGTGGGACCCATTGACTGGGTATTGAAATTTTACTCACCTGAAGGTGGATTATGATTGTTTTCCTCTGAATTGTACTGACAAGCCATTTCTTATAGTTTCATGACAGCTATCAGGGAGATGTGATTAAATATACTTTAAATGGTTAAAAAAAAAACTATTCATTATTATTATTGTTTAAGTAATAAGCATTATAATATAGCACAAATAGCTATATTGTGGAAAAAGGAATTTTGACAATATACGCATTTTTTACGTATTTATGGTTATTTTTTTAACTTTTATCAAAAAACAACATTCTTGTACATGTAATTATGGTTAATATTATACATTGATTACTAAATTTTTTTAATTAAAAACTAATTGTACTCAGTCATTGACATTGTGGTGGGTTAGCCAATTTGTATCAGTGACAAATACAAATTAAACTGACCCTCTACTATTTTTACTAAATCAAAGAAAACAATAACAACAAGAGAAATAATCAAAGAGGCAGATATTTGGTTTAACAGAAAATATTTTTATATAACAAGTACACTTGATATAAAAAGTTGTTTAAAGCACTTTTTAAGTTCTTGGTTGTGAGATCAAGGGTAATATAAAAGGTGTTATGTTATAGATCTGGTAAGGAATTAAACAGTTTATGTTGATGGTGAAATTGAATGAAATAGATTGCTTGACTTACTGTAGAGTTGTTTCACTTCGACTGATATAGTTACGATTTCCTTTATGTTAAGATATTGAGTGAGTTGGTTTCTGAATCTCATCTTGGTTGAATTGGTCACTAGATGAGTTGATGTTGAAAAGAAATTGAATTCCACAAACCAGGTTGATGTTAATAAAAATTAACTTTTAGCGATGAAGTTGGGTTTCATAGATTCATGTGATGAGTTGATTATTTTAAAGACTCACTAAGTCACGTCAAAGTTTCATATTTATGAGTTTTCTTGATCATGTGGGGGCTCAAGAACATATTTACATTTTTTTTAGTGTGTTATACTATGAACAGGTCAACTTGAGGTCAACCGTGTGGATGTAGGCTGAAACATGATATTATTATTTATGGCCCAATCAGAAAGCATTGTTTCGTATTGATCTATGGAACTGATGTTAATGGGTTCAGCACAAACTGAGAATATTTAGCCGTGATCCTCTTTTAACAAGTTTAAAACAGAATGTAGAAATCTAATTCTACAACATTGATATCTATCTGCTGTATGTGTTAAAATTTTGGAATAATGCAATAATAAAAATTTAAATTTCATCTCTCCAATAGATTTCACAATCTATTAATTCGTATTTTAATGATTGATCTTTGTCTTCCTAAATGAGGAATCTTTAATGCCAAAGTTTCTTGAAAGATTGTTTTATACAACAAAAGTGTTAGTTAAGTGAATCAAGTTTGTCATGAGTTCGATCTCTGAGTCAGTCAGTCTGAAAATCTGGTGTAGTGGACACAAAAAAAAACAAAATCAGCATCACATGGACAAATTAACTGATTTAAAATGATTATCAAGATATATTCTATAATATTGACAGTTGAATGAAAGTTACTTTCCTCTTGATTTGAAATTCCCAGATGGTTAACTGAATTCTGTGGTAAAAGGTCAATTTGTATAAAAATGACATTACTGTCTTTCTAATTTAATACAAAACAAGTATATATATCTGTGAGTATGAATGTTAGTTCAAATGTTTTGTCAGTACACTTATATAACAGTGTGTAATAAATAAGTAAATATATATATATATATAATCTCTGTGGATATCTACAAATAAAACCTGCTTATGCTCACATATATATTCAAAGTTGTCTTAATATATGTATTCATTGTGTAATGTATAAACTTATGAACTGGTTTGAAAATATCAAACAGAAATCTTATCAAATGCTGCCTCCCAAATGTATATATTTGAAAAAAAAAAATTGAAAATGTAATCAATAAAGGCTTTTATATCCTTAATTATATTTTTGTACCGTCTTTTTTTTTAAAACTGAAGTCTTAGCTTTAAATTTTATATTTTTACAATTCACTCTTGAAAATTTTCAGTTATTGAAGTCATTGAAATTTTTTTTCTTTTTTTATTTAAAATCAGCTATATGTTCTTCCTGATCTTTTTCAGAAAAATTGTCTTCCCATTTCATTTGAATTAAAATATTCATCTTTTGTATATATGAGTTGCATAAAATTAGATGAACAGTTTTATCCTTTATTCAAGCACTCATCTGACCATCCATTTTATACTTGTTATCATTTAAAGTTTTAAATTGATCAGATGTCATAAAATCTTTTACTAACCTCCTTGACTTTGTGGTCTCTCAGATGAGATAACATTGGCATTACTTTGTGTTTGTCATATATTGAATCCTGCATCATGATTGTCATTCTATAAGCAATTGTTTTAATACTTTTCCATTTATTCATAAAATCACACACCCTCATACAGGATATAGTCTTCAACTTATAACATGTGAGTTACAATGGCCAGCATTTATGACCAAATATAAGTGAAATTATCAGCTCAACAAAGAAGGAATTACCCACCCTGAAATTTTGTTTGTTCATATTTTGGCAATATTTTAGCTCCCCCTCATTGTTTGAGAGATTGCATGATACTAGTTACAGGAAGATTCGAAAATAAATAAAAATAAGTAACCATATGTTGTGTTTTTTTAACAAGGTGAAGAAATTAGATGTATCAATGTCAAAAATTTGGAGGGGAAGTTGTCTATATAAACAATAGTCCTTAGTCTGACAGACAAAATAATGACCCAACAAAGAAGGTCTCCAGAGATTTGATCTGGTTGCATTCGCCATAGAGCAAAAAAAAAAATTTTTTTTTTTTTTTTTTTTTTTCAAATAAGATTAATTATACTTTAAATCAGCTAATATTCCTCAAATAAAGTTTCAGAAAAGTATATTTTATTTTTGGAAGATTTATTTAATAGAGAGAATTACATTGTGATGAATGATGACTAAAAATGGACACTAATCAGCTATTTCAGAAAATAGTTTTAAAAATTAATTCCAACCAATATAATTTTTGTTTGAAATACACCAGAGTATTTTGCTTATTGGAAATAGTAAATTTAATCCCTTAGCTTTTAATTAAAGCTTCAAAAAAGTTTTTTCATTTATAAAAATTAATTAGTGGAGGTACCTAGTTTTAATATTATTTCACTTACAACAAAAGCTAGGGATACAGGGAATGCTAAACTGAAAAAGTTAACATCATTGTGTTCTGTGCCATAAAAGTTGTACATGGCACAAAATTTAGTGTCCTGAAAAAATCCTAGAATTTTTTTTTATGCTGTGAGAACTCTGTGTGTGTGTATTTATTTTAAAATGTGTGTATTTAGGCAGCATTTTTTCATTCATACATGTTTCATTAAATAATATAGAAAATCACAATATTGATCCATGGATCAATATTGTGATTTACTTTCTTTGTTTAAGGATAATTTACATAAAATAAATAGACAACACTTATCTATATTATTTAATGAAACATGTGTGTATATATATATATATATATATATATATATAGTGAACTCTCCCGTTGTATTCAACATGAGGGTCAAGTGGTTCAGTTCCTAGGAACCGATAGACTAGACACCAGCATATGTGATTTAATTCAAGTGGTGAAGGCTTTGTGCAGAACTAATCACACTTTTTGAAGGACCGAATACAGAGACCTGGTACACTACGTGCCCCAAATGATCCTCCATAGGTTTTGAATTTAGAGTTGTCCTTCTCCTAGACCAGTTGCCATCCAAGGCTATAGAACCCACTCTGTCCTGCTATTTACCTATAGCTGGAGGGAGAAGAAAAGGATTAATACCTTTCCCAATGGTATTAGCATGTAAGTCAATGTAATGAATTCAACTGGAATATATATATATATATATATATATATAATATAATATATTTGTGGGTAATTGAATGAACAAATGGGAAGAAATTACCCACATATACAGGGTGCAATGGATGAATTGTCATTTAAATTACACAAAAATGAAAATAACACTGTCATCTCATTTTAACATATATTTACCAAAATGACACAAAAATATCTTGAAATACTAACGAGTAAATTTATTCAATAAAATCATTATTGGCTTCAACAGCATCTGCAACTCTTCTGGATGGTCTCCTTGTTTAAGTTGATGAATGCTGCCCTAATCTTTGCTTTCAATTCTTCTTTGGTGTTACAAAGTGTTTTGTTGGTCTCTTGCTCAACTGTGCCCCACACATAATAATCAAGGGAGTTGCATTCTGGGGAGTTAGGTGGCCAGATATAAAGGCTGATGTGGTTGCAGAAATTGTCTGACAGCCATAACTGGGGTTTCCTGCTTTGTGTGTCATGGTGCAGAGTCCTGTTGCCAGACATAGGGTCTTCCAGCAGCCACCCTCTTGAACCAAGGGAGCACTACCTCCTGAAGGCACTTGATGTAGGCCTCCATGTTGACTCTGAGGTCCTCACCAACAAATTTGGGAGTTCTGTTCTTATGAAAACGATCAGAGTGAGTTTTCCGAGCTGCTGTACCATCATAATCACCATTAGACTCATCCAACTCTTCCAAATCCTGTGCACTGTCCTTAGATTGACACCCAAATACTTTGAAATGTTTGCAGTAGAGCTTCCGGTGCGGATGCCAAGCAGTATAGCATGTTATTTCCAAATTTCTAGCAGAGTGAATTATGTCACAATGTTCTTTTTTTCACAGACTGTGCCCAACTGAACCTACTATACAAAATCAAAAACAACAACGAAATTAAAAATATAAAATGGCAACTATTTACCCATGGCACCCTGTACTTTTCAACTCTGATATATATAGTTTGTATATGATATATATATGCAGAGAAAGAGGAGATAATTTTTATCAGCACTGAATGGAATTAGCAATCAAATTCTTACTGAACCTGTTCACTTAGTATTCATGCTCTTGGGAAAGGCATGAATCTACCTCTCCCTGCTTTCTTTATATGTACTTGATAATGGTGTTAAGTAACATAATGGTTATGAACACAGAAAACAGAACCATCAGTTTGAATTTTGGCTAAAGCTGTTTGCATTCCCTTGAAACTAATGCCTTTAGATAAGGATTGAACCCATTATACCCTGTGCTCTGACTCATTGACAGAAATCTTGATAAAAAAAATTTATTGCCACTGGTTGGTCAAGGTAGAAGAGAATAGGTATTTGGGTAAATCACTCAAGTAGTCACAGCAATAAATTTACATCCATTGTCAACTTAGAACAATGTGTTAGATACATATAAAGTCACAGACAGACACACACACACACACACACAAAATGGATGACTACTTTTAGTTTTAACAGACGTACCATGTTTGGGTTCTCTTGTCTCCTTTCTAAATCTACTGTTTTTTTTCTTCCTTACAATCAATACTTCTACTTGTTTATTAATTAGCTAATTATTTCTGTTTATTCATGTCTTGTTATATCAGTTAATTAAAAATCCTTAATCTTTATTTTTTTTTTTTTTCAAATTGTATATACTTCTGTATAAGCTGACTTTATATATGACTCCTGAATTCTTTTGCATGAATTTTAACCTCTTCCAGAAAAAATTTATCTGTATAGAGTGCAACTGGTTACTGAAAATGCATGATTTTTTAACCTCTTCAAAAAAATTACCTGTGTATGTATAGTGTGACCGCCCCCCTCACTATATTTTGCATAAAATCTGATCATAAAAACTCACACTACTTCCCATTTTTTTTTTTTTTTTTTTAAATCACTGAATAAAAAAATAGTCATTTTTAAAATTCTGTAATCTCTTAACAATTGTTTTTTTTTTAAATAATTTACTTAGCATAATTGGTTAGGCAACTTTTTTGAATATGGTAAAATTTATTTTCTGACTGTCCAAAAATGAAAATTGTATATTCCTGTAAATATTTTGTAGTGCATCAGGTTACAACTACAGTAAGTGATGTTGCTGCAGTAGCAAGTTAATTTTTATGGAGCTGGGGTGTTTGCCTAACAACCAAGATGAACTACCACCTTACAAGGCTAAAGGCTTCCAAACCTGGTTCACGCATCTCCCCAGTCTTTTGATGTTTGCATATTAATTTGATATCTACTAAAATAATAAAGAAATTGCACATGTTCATTGTATGATTTTATATATCTTAAATGTAAAGATGAGTAGAAATATAAAACTTGAATAAGTTCTCTCTTGTTATGAACAAATTGATGACACAAAAGATTTTACAAATCTGTTTTTTTCCTCTCTATTTAAATGAAATTTTATACAGCCAGAAAATAATTTTGATCCTTAACACATTCACGGATGCTTTGGAGATTTGAACCCTTACACAATACAATCAATATTTTTATTTTTTGTTTATTTTTATTCTTTTAGCTGTCAGAAATTGCTATATAAAACAATATGTTTTATTTTGGTAAATGAAATGAAATTTATTAAACTACAAAAAAAACAAAATGACGGCAATGTGTGTCCTCAACTCTGGCTTAGTTTTTCTGCTATGACACACACAGTTATGCATCTTATTCATTTTTATAGTTTCCTTTAACCACAATCAACAAACCTTGTGTGTTCAAAACCTTTATTAAACTAAATTTACTTTGTAAAATATATTTCAACAAAGGAAATTATAGGCAACAACAAAAATATAGACATAAATCTTTAATAATAATAATAATTTAAAAGTCTAAATTCACTTTTTTTTTTTTTTTTTCAAAATCTGTCATTGATTGACTATTGAGTTTTCTCCCCTCATGTAAATTTGTGGGTGGAAGACATGAACAGAAAGCATCTTTCAATTAATTGCCCATTTGTTTCATCAGAAAGCTTTAAAAGTCTGTTTTCAGAATTGGATATCGATTTCCCAGTGAAAAGCTTGCATATACCTAGTGTTTATATATGTGTGCGTGTATATATATATATATATATAAAGAAGTTATAGAGTTGCACCAAACGGCGTGGAACAAATATTTATTTACTCTTAGTGTATGGTTTAGTTTTATTACTTTATCTGCAGAGGTTATCTACTGTTGATAACAATGTCCTACTGTAATTTTCTACATATGAGTGATACCCTGTCTTCGTCAGCTGCCAGCCAGGGGAGGTAACAAGTTTTGGTGGCTACAGCAATACTGCCATTCCTGGCGCCACCACCAGCTTTTGCCACCAGACAGGTATTGTTTTTTGTGTAGACATGCCAGTTTCTTGTGATTCTTTTTTTTTTTTTTGCAACTGTAAGTCATATTATCAACATTGTGTTAAAAGCATTTGCTTTTGATCATTAACCAATACACAGTCTGCTCATAGCAACTGTTATCAATGACTTAGAATGGAAAGTAAACAGATATGTTTCACATTGGAAGTAGCATTGGATTGTAAGCATGGTTTTAATTAATTTTGTTTATTTGGGATCTTGACCAGATCTAACTCGATGCCTGTTAAGCTGTGGTCTGGAGACAATGTCAAGCACATTTTAGGCTCCACTACATGACTTGTGCACATATAAGCAGAAATAATTGTATGTCAACCTGAAAAATATCTTGATAACTGATTTATTGAAACAGCAGCAAATCTAAATTGTATTTATTTATTTCAATTTTCTAATTTGGGGGTGTGATCATTTTCAACTTTTTTCAACATGACTAATGTTATTTAATGTGCATTCATCTGTTGTAGTTCCAATCATAAAAATGAAAAGGTTATGATTATCAGGTTCCCTCTAGCCTGACCTGAAATTAACAGAAAATTCAAAACATGTTTTTATTCAAAATAATTAAGGAATGATACATTCCTTAATCATTTTGCATAAAAACTTGTTTAAATTATTTTGTTTATTTTTTAAGTCAAATCACTTGTTAGATATAATGAATTAATAAGAGAGAACACTTGTATTCAGTCCTGATTTCATTTGGAAATTGGTGCAATATAATCTTCCTACCCTTTACCCACATCTATTCTGCCTTATACTAGATATATTAGTAAATACTTACTATTATTTTGCTTCTAGTTCTTGGATATGAACTTTGAAAAAGTGAATATGTTTTACAATTTAAGAATATGGTAACAAAATATTCCTCAGTGTAGTAAGGTTTTCTGCAGTATAAAATATAAATTTAAAAATATACTTCTTTAAATGATGCATATATATATATTTACAACTAAACTATTTCATGCTAAAACTCTGAAAATACCAGTTGTTAATTTCTATAAATTAACGCTTATCATAATACTGATTTTTTTTGATGAGGAGTTTTCATTATTTATATTCAGACTATTGTCCTCATCTTTGTTGTTGTTATCACATTTCAGCAGTTGTACCTACTTAAGGTGTTTATTGACCTGAAGGTATTCTGAAGAAGGCCAGAGAGTACAGCAGCCATAATGTTGTGATGATGATAATAATAATAAAGATGAGCATAGTATTCCAAATGTAAATAATAATGATACTGTTGGAACTTTGTGCTTAAAATCATATTGGGTCTCAAAAATAGTGTTTATTGTCTCATGAACTTGTGAAAAGTCAGTTTTTCTTGGAGAATAGTTGTTTTAAAATAATTTTTAATTTGATGCTTTCAGTGTTGTTGAAAGTTTAGTTCTAGTTAATCATTCTGTATTTGAAAAGCTAGCTTAAATTCTAGACCAGGGTTATCCAACCTTTTTTTCCTAATGGACCAAATTAGAAATTTAGGTACATTCACTGGGCCACAAAAGTACTTTATATAAATATGCTTTAAAAAATTTCAAATTTTAATAACAAATATAATTACAAAATATACTGTATTATTGACAGTAAAAAAAAAAAAATTATACATACACAAAATAAAATAAATTCAATGTGATTTTCGACATTATTTTCCTTTTATAATATTGTCAATATCTGGTTTCATGGTTTATAATCATTAGATTTTTATGGCATGGGGTGTGTTTTGTAGGTTCCCCTCAAGAGGATGTGGTATTATGGTGTATGGAGGATTGATTGGTGACAGACGAGTTCTAATGGTGAATGTGGAAATTGTAATGAGTGAATGGGTCATGAATCGGATTAGCTAGGTATAGGATAGTTAATGTGGACCAGCCTCAACCTCTCCCCATTTTTCGGCCTTGTGCCATAATTGTGTATTTTCACAATAAATCTTAATATCTGGTTTCATGGAACTAGTCTTTATTCCAAGAATGTTAGTTAAAAGATGGGAATCACGCAACCAATTTCTTTCAGCAGTTTTGATGTTTTTCATGCACAAAAAGAATTGTTCACAGCTGTATGTACTATCCAACATGCATAACAGTTTTCTGAATGAGCTAAATAATTTTTATTTAGCTTTGGCTTTTGCCCCACACACCAGTTGGTGTGTCTCGGCAAAGACATTTGCCCTCTTCCCCTTTTAGTGTAATGGGGAAGTTAACCTACTAGTACAATGTGAGAATATATACCTAAAGATTAGTGAGTCACAGTGCAGCTCACAGGTTGGATGTCCCCATTCTAGACTAACTTATATACAACTGAATTCAACATACCTATCACAGACTAATTTGCCAGAAGTATAAATTGTCTTTAATTAATGTCACACTACTGTGTACTGATATTAGACTATGCTTTGTAAATCCCTATATAAACTTAATTTGGGTACCTATCATATATAGTAAGACTCAAACTCACTAGGTGGCCCAATTTTCTGAGATTAAGTCTACATACAGTTTTATCTGAGAAATCCAAAGTAATGGTGAATACCACAAACAGTAACACTTGTGTCAATATTAACATGAATGGGAATTCAATGGAGGAAGTCTCCAGTTTTAAATACTTGGAAGAAATCTTGTCTAAAGATGGTACCTGTAGCTTGGAAATCCGCACATGAATTGCTGCAGCTATAGCCAAATTGGCAAGAATATGGAGGAGCTAAATCAGCTTTCAAACAAAGTACAGACGCATGAGAAAACTCCTTGGCATCTTCTATTGGGAACATAAAAGCAATGAGTTTGTGTGGGAAAAGGGTTAAGTTTTGTGGGCTACCAGGAACCTCTTCTTGCCACTATCAAGTGGAGAAAAATTACGTGGTTTGGACACATTATGAGGCACGATAGCCTGTGCAAGATCATAATGCAAAGCACTGTTGAAGGTGGACGTAGGAGATGACGGCAATGCAAAAACTTGTTGGACAATTTCAAACACTATACCAGAATTGCTGATGACTGCCGTTGATAGACTGTTGCAGAGTAGACTCAGTGCAGCTTCTGCATTTGGATCCCTCCTATGATTACAGAAGTGAAGGGGATGATGATGATGATGATGATGATGATGATATAGCTCAATTATATGTAGTTACTGTGATGTGGGTTGTAGCTGAGTGAAAATGTATCAGAAGGTAATTTATGTAAAGGCAAAGATTATGCATTATCCCACACGTAGATCAAATAAAGAATATAAGGACAATTTGTATTGCAAGAAATTACTAAAAACACAGTGGTTAGAGATCCAACAATAAAGAGATTTTTATATATATATATATATATATATATATATAAAATAGATATACATGCAAGGATAACAGAATGTTTGTTGATTGTGGCAATTGAGACAAGGTTATGAAGAATGTTCATGCAGAAATTTGGTCAATAAAAGTTAATGGTTTTGATTTGTTAGTGGAATTAAAATAATTTGGTTTATGCAAGGAAAAATTTGAAATGTGTTCATTCAAATATTAGTGTGTATGTGTGTGTTACTTGTTAGTTAGAATTTAAGTTGTGAAGAGTTGTTTGCCTTTAACTGTTTGGCTAAATTGATGAATTGTACAATTACTGTTTGTGTAGTGAAAACATTCACTTTTTAAGTCAATTGTAATTTGATTACCACATGGACAATGGTCGATTGAGTGATGTGTTGAGTTTGTTGAGAATTTCGAAGTGATGTTGAGTCAGTGAATTGAGACGTGTGGAGTTTGGTAGCATCTCACGAAACTTGATGACTGACCGACTTGAATTGAGTCACACAGTTGTTTATATAGACTTTGGTGTCTAAAAATCGGCTCCAGGGAGCTTTGGTGGGAAAAAGGATCTGTTTCGACTTTGCTACTGTTTAGTGTTTCTTAATCAACAGAAGATTGAATTTACTGAAACGAAGTGGTGATTGGTTGACTTTTTCTTTTTTTTTTTTTTAAAAAAAGGGAAGAATACATCTTTCCGAAATGGGTGGAAGGCTAATGTGGAAGATTCCACAACTGTATGATTTATAATACCTGCTTAGTTTATTGGGGATAGGAAAGTACTAATATTTGGGAGCTTATTAAGATCACCCTGTTTATTAATTTTTATTAACATTTATTAATTTAACATTTTTGGCCCAATCATTTCTGATCACTACTTTTATTAAGTCCGCCAGTAATTGCATATTGAGAAAAATTCAACCCCATTTGGTATTCAGCAACCAACAGTCTTCCTTCCTGCCTAATATTTCTTCTTCACACTCCTCCCCAGTCTTTTGAACAAGAGTATAGGTTTATCTCTTGTTTCTGGTTTAGGATTGGGTTTCCGATCTTCTCATTCTCTACCACCTCCTTAACCCCTTGCATCTTAGTGGCATTATTACCTTGCTCAGGGCAAATTGAAGAAAAAAAAAAAAAAAAAAAAAAAGCTTAGTAACTTCAACAGTTCATTGTTTTTTCATTCAAATCAAATAATGTAGCTAGAGATGTACAAGAACATTCTGGAAATTTCTTGGTCCAACTCAGAATCCCTTTAAGATAGAAAAAAAGAAACACAATTTTGTATATACTTGTGTAATGCGCGATCTTGCATATCGTGCAACTCCCAAATTTTCACTTATAAAAATGATTTTATCATGTATCTTGTGTATCATGAGAGTTCCTTTTTCCAGAGACCAAATTAGACTAACTGCTTTTCCTCTATCTCTTTATCCCATCTTCTAGTTAAATAAGTTAAAATAGTAAAATAGAATGATAAAAGTAACATTAGTAATGCCATATTCATTGAGTAAATGCCTACAGACATAAACAACTGAATGAGAAAAACTAAACATCTTATAAATGTAAACAATGGAATAGATGCAAATATTACATGCATTATTATTAGATAAGTAAAACATCAGTTTTATCAAAATCATGTTTATTTTAAATACAGCTGAATTTTTTGTCTACAGTAAATGGATATATAGATCGGTCAATGGTGTAGCCAAGGCCAGCAGTACATACACTAAATTTATATCTAATGTAGATCTTCAAAATCGCATGATATGCAAGTATATATGGTAATTAGATTCAGGGAAATGGATAAGGTCAAGAACTTTTCAACACTCTCTCTTATATGCATGTGTGACCAAAATTTTACTGAATGACAAAATCATAGCAGTTAGATTTGGGCACTTCAACGTGATGTAATGATTAGCGAGTTTGTCATGCTAGAACCATTACAACTGAGTAGTGAGTTCATTCCTCACTGAGTACCTCATGCTTTCAGCTTTGTGCCACATCTAACCTACACTTAGAAAAATCACCCTAGCAGTTGAATTAAAGGATTTGTCAAGTGTTAGAACAGATTTCATGGGTCATGGAGTTAGGATTACTCCATTGAAATTCAAGAAATCATTTCTAATACTTGATTATAATTAAAAAAATATTAAATATAGTAAACGGGAATAAAATCTTTTGATTAAATTATAGAACTTGTATCTATTTTTAAATTGTTTTTTTATTTTTTAAATTGAGAGGAAGAAAGAATAATATAAAAAAAAAAAAGAAAAAGAAAAGAAGTCCTGTGACGATTCTATTTGAGATGTTACATGCATACAATGATATGACAAAAGCAATATGTAAAAGTAATAGCATCCTACAAAATGCCTAGACCCAGATCAATTGTGCTCAGACATCTGGTGTAACCCATCGATAGGTTATTCCAGCAAGAAAATACAGTGTCATTGTACCCAAATTTTCTAGAATTGGTTTGCAGAAACATTCTAGAGACATCCAATGGCAAAGTCACCATATTCAATTGACATCAAGTATTTTGGAACATGACAGAGATTTATTCACATGCAAGATCCTTCACCCATAAATAACATTGAGCTGCAAATGGCTAGTAGGATGCCATGGCTCAATATCTCTCCACTTGTGAAGTTGAGTTGCTGCACTTTGCTGAGCTAAAGGGTGTTCCTGTTAAGCACTGTAATCAGTAGTGGAATCCTAAATTTCCAGGAACCAGTTATATAATGGCAGGTAATCTTTTGGAACCTATTCTACTTATTTTCTTTTCAATCTGGGAATGGAAAAAACTCACAAAATCATAGCAGTTAGATTTGGGCACTTCAACGTGATGTAATGATTAGCGAGTTTGTCATGCTAGAACCATTACAACTGAGTAGTGAGTTCATTCCTCACTGAGTACCTCATGCTTTCAGCTTTGTGCCACATCTAACCTACACTTAGAAAAATCACCCTAGCAGTTGAATTAAAGGATTTGTCAAGTGTTAGAACAGATTTCATGGGTCATGGAGTTAGGATTACTCCATTGAAATTCAAGAAATCATTTCTAATACTTGATTATAATTAAAAAAATATTAAATATAGTAAACGGGAATAAAATCTTTTGATTAAATTATAGAACTTGTATCTATTTTTAAATTGTTTTTTTATTTTTTAAATTGAGAGGAAGAAAGAATAATATAAAAAAAAAAAAGAAAAAGAAAAGAAGTCCTGTGACGATTCTATTTGAGATGTTACATGCATACAATGATATGACAAAAGCAATATGTAAAAGTAATAGCATCCTACAAAATGCCTAGACCCAGATCAATTGTGCTCAGACATCTGGTGTAACCCATCGATAGGTTATTCCAGCAAGAAAATACAGTGTCATTGTACCCAAATTTTCTAGAATTGGTTTGCAGAAACATTCTAGAGACATCCAATGGCAAAGTCACCATATTCAATTGACATCAAGTATTTTGGAACATGACAGAGATTTATTCACATGCAAGATCCTTCACCCATAAATAACATTGAGCTGCAAATGGCTAGTAGGATGCCATGGCTCAATATCTCTCCACTTGTGAAGTTGAGTTGCTGCACTTTGCTGAGCTAAAGGGTGTTCCTGTTAAGCACTGTAATCAGTAGTGGAATCCTAAATTTCCAGGAACCAGTTATATAATGGCAGGTAATCTTTTGGAACCTATTCTACTTATTTTCTTTTCAATCTGGGAATGGAAAAAACTCACATTATAGTATAAAAAAGAATTAAACCATTTTGATAATTTAATAGAAAACATTTATTTATTAAGATATTTGAATTTCTCTTATATTTCTGTTCAGAAGTATGATGCCTTGTGACTAGTGTAATCAGCTGTGTTATGGTTTCTTAGCCACATTTGAACTGAATCACTGCAGTCCCAAAGATTCAAAGGAAGACCTCTCAAATTTATGACTAGAAGATTTGCCACATTTTTTTTCCCCCCACTAGGTGCATGAATGAGCATAGCATAACTTAACATTTTACCTAGACCATCATCCATTAATATATAAAATTATTTTTGGATAATCCAACATCTGGTTCACTAAGCGTTTATAATTTTTTCACACAAACTGTTAGGATGCCATGACCGACTGTAATCGATTACTTTTGGCACATCAGTACCTGTGTAGGTATTAGAGTAACCCATGACCTATACTTTTTTGTTGTAAGGAGAGAGATGCTATGGTGGTGGTTTTAATGATGATGATGGTAAAAACAGTTGTTTTTTTTAGGTCTTTGCAACATTTTTATAAAAGTTATCCAGTTAAAAAAAAATAATTTCTACTTTGAAAATGGAAATGCTTAAATATATATTCTTTCATTCAATCTTCAATTTGATTGACCATGCACACACACAAAAAAAAAAAAAAAAAAAAAAAATGTTAATGAATAAAAAGTCAAGCTATATTAAAATTCCATCTTCCTTCTGTGCTTTTATGAGTGTAGCATATTTAGAAAATGAAACCAGAAAGAATGGAGATACATAAATCTGTTCCAAAGTAAAAAAACAGAGAACAAAGAATGGCAACAATCTATATTTTTTATTATTATTATTCCAAATGGCCTCCGTCCATTGACAGTTCAAAAGCAACCAACAATGTACATGAATTGTATCAGATTAAATTTGTTCCTGTTACATGCAAATTTTGTTTTCAACAAAAAGAAGGTTGATTTAGTCAGTTTGTGAGTGAAAAGGAGTAATCGTGACCCTACAGATATGTAGGGAGCTTTTTCTTCAGAAAGAAAGAAAGAGGAAAAAAAAAAAAAAAAGCCAGTGGAATGTTCTATCTTTTGGTCTGTTCTGGGAATCCAGAATACCTCCCCAATCAACATGCAGAGGAATCCAAGGAAATTTATCATACAAGGTTAGGTTATTTTATTTACACATATATGAAGGTGGATTATTATTATTATTGGTTATGTATGTTGTAATTTCTTGCAAAATGAAAGATGTCTTAGTGAACACAGAACTACAACCGCATATTGTTTGAAGTTTAAATATATTTTTAGTGGCATATATTTGGGATTATTATTATTTAATATTATTAATAATATTATAATTTAACTTAAGGGGCAAATTATGTTTACCCTCTGCCCTTAAGTATCAAATTTTTTTTTCTTTCAACTGCCAAAAATTTAGACAAGCAATTTTAGTGATTATGTCCCTTCCAACCCAAAGAAATAATTACTGCCACATCTTCAATTAAGATCCCACAGTCAAGCAAGCCTCAAAATTAAAGAAAATGCATACCATGCATAGGTTGATAGGCCAGCAAAATTTGAGGGAAAGGAGATATTTGAATCAAAACAAAAAGAAAAAAAAATTTTGATAAGAAATTTTTCTTTCAAAACCGTTTAAATCCCAACGAAAACATTTTTAAACTTTTTTTTTTATTTCTATCAAAGAAAATCTTTTTAACCAAAGTAGAAAAATAAGATAAATTAATATCAGTTTTACTATTTTAGCAGAGCATGCCACAATTGCCAAGAAATTTACAGTAGCAGACCAATTCCACAAAAAACAATGTAAATTTGAGTCTTCCATTTTTTTTTTCATTTTTCAATAGTTCCAGAAAAGGAATGTTGATACATTTTTTCTTTAAATTTTTTTTTTTTTTTTATAGCACCCTACTTCCAAAATTGATAGGATTTTTGTGACTTTTAAGTAACTTTTTAGAACTAATGAACCCTTTCTTAATTTCATCAACAAAATTTACATAACAAAAGTTATGGAGAATTGGTGTTGACAGCATTTTGCATTATCCTAGTAACTCTGAACAAGATAGGGTTAATTATTTTTATTTCCTTTTTTAATTGACAATGTTTGAATATGTTTCTTTTTTGTTTGTTTTTTTTTTTTAACTTTTGATACTGTTAATATAAAAACCTTAAAAAAACTATGAAGTAGAAATATCCGTTTATCTGATTTCAAAATCTGTCATAGTCTAGAAAATTCTTTGCAGTTAGCGGGATTGTTACCACACTGTAGTAAGTCATGCAGAGAAGCAGATTTTATTTTTATTGTTACCTTATTAAAATTTGTAAGTGGAGTTTTCTGATATTTTTAATGGCCTTAAAAAAAAAAAAAAAAAAAAATTGAGAAAAGGAAAAGGAGATAGAGAGTTATGTTATATAAAATTTTTAAACAGTTATATCCAAAACAAAGTCAAATAAGTTTTTGAAACTGTAATTGTCAGATGTAGTGAGCCTGTAAGTTTGACAGAGAACATAGGGAGTTCCCCCAAGTTTAACAAACGCAATATTAGGAGCGTCTGATCAGAAGGAGGCCTCCATGAATTAATTGGCCGGATAGTATAAATAACAACATTGTAAGTAAATAAATTTCTTTCAAAAGGAGTTGCTGGCCCTTTGTCAGTTGCTGTCCTTAATTTTTTACAATTTAGTGGCAGATGGTTGAAAGAGAAAAAAATATTTAAAATAAAATCAAGGGAAATATTTACTTTGATAATTTAATGTTTAAATGTTAACAACCATGACCAAAATGCCAACATTGCCTTTCAAAAGTTGATGTTTTCTTCTGCCATTTTATACTTTAGTTTATTTTACACCTGATAATGTAAAATAATGTTGTGTAAAACACAGCGCAAATAATATAATATAATTTCACACAATAGTGCAAAAGAATTACAATCAATGACAATTGCCAGGATTTTAGTCAGACTCCGATTCCTCATTGTCTGTAGAATAGTCAGAATCACCACTGGCTTCTTCTTCCTTTTTGTCATCATCGTCGTCGTCATCGGAAATCTCCCACTGGGGATGGTCCTGAATGATTTTGGCTTGTTTCACATCAAGCTGCAGTAAGACAAAAAAAAAAGAAAAAAAAAAAAAAAAATTCAAATTCAAAAAATGAAAATATTCTCACTCATCTCAAAGAAGCTTATTCTAAAAGTTACCAATATTGAGTCAGTTTTTATAAAAACTTTTCTATAAATTTCCTATTAAAAGATAAAAGACTGAATATCACTTTCCATATGCCAATTAATTGCCATAAATGCCTGCATATAAATCAATTTGTATAAGCATAAAAAAAAAAATCTCAGTAACTAAGAGTCGACTCATATGCCAAGCATAAAATTTTTTTAGACATAGCAATTCAAAAAATAAGGCTGAAACACATATTGAATTCAAAAATAAGGCTGAAACATACTGAATTCAAAAATACTGCTACCAGTAGATATACTACTGTTAGGTAACCTATGGATGCTATACAAAAGTTTTAAGTTTTTTATACTAAATTTTTTTGTATTTTATTCAAGTAATCAAAGTATGTGTTTCTATGTTTTATATCTTTTTTGGATTTAGTTATAAATAAAATTTATGTTGCACTTTGTATAATTATATACAAAACAAAATAAGCTCAAACTTGAAAAGGGAATCTACTTTATTACCTGTAATAATTGCCACGAGGAATACATTGGAAAAAACACTATTTACATTATTTGGACTATTGTCCTCATCTTTGTCGGCATATTTATTACGTTTCAACCATTGTACGCTCCAGCCTTCTTCAGGTGGTTGGAATATCGAACTTAGCCCTTTATTTTGCTCACTGGGGTAGACTGTTCTAGTTTCTCGTACCATGTTTAATAGATATCAGTTATCTCCTGTTAATTTCCCTCTGAAAGTTCTCCACTGCCTTAACCGGGTATTGAACTCACACTCTTTGGGTCCTGTCACGTGGAACTAGAACAGTCTACCCCAGTGAGCGAACTAAACGGTTAAGTTCGACATTCCAACCACCTGAAGAAGGCCTGAGCGTACAACGTCCGAAACACTGTAATAAATATGGTGACAAAGATGAGGACAATATTCCAAATAATGTAAATAATGTACATAATACCTCATCTCAGAAATATAACCTCAAAGAATTTAGATAAAAGATTATATGACCACAAAAGTGATTTTTTACAACAAATTTTTTAGACTTATCACAATTTTGATATAAAAAAAATGTTACTCTAATTAAAAAGAAGAAAATTCATTAAGATGAAAATTGTTTAGAAAGAGCTTTATTTGCTAGAGCATCCACAGTAAACTTACATCCAGGTTCTTACAATGTTTTAACTTTTTTGGCAGATCTTTTACCATAATGTGGAATATTTAATAACAAAAGTGATGGAAACATAAACAAAAAGAAAAAAAAATCTAAATTAAATCATCTAGATTATAGATCCAAAATACATTTAAAAAATACAGTAAAGAAAAATATTTTAAATTAAAAATTCTCAGCATTTGTCTTTTGTTTGTGTGTATGTGTAATCACATCAATGTAAAGTCTGATGAAGTCCCAAAAATGAAATGCATCACACAAAACGTTTTCCATTTGTATAATAAAACCATATCCCTTCCCCACAACTCAATATTTATAACAAGGATAGATATTTATAAACAGGTACTCACATGATATATTTCAGGATGAAAATTTTAACATGGATTATTTAATACCAATTTTATTATGAAAACATTGGCTTGCATAAGAAAATCTAGTTTAGAGAAATGTGCGTATGTGTGCAGACACACATTGTACAGTCAAATTTTATTATCAGCCAAAAGCTAAATTCCAAAATTGCAAATAAGTTGAGATCAATGAATTGTATTTGAGTTTATTATGCACATAATAGCTGTGCCCTATTAGAAATCTTCAAATTAATTCTTGTCTACTGAAAATGATTTGCTCTTTGATTTTCAAAATTATGTACAATGAATTTCTCATAATATCCCTATCCTAACAGGGTGACTTCCATTAATTCCTGACCCTTGACAATCACATTTTACCTCATTTTAAATGTACAACATACAGAGGTTCAAATGTAATCAGCACTAAAAATATAACTGATTATTGTTTGATTTTGGGTTTTCTTTTTTTACTATCATTAACAGTTGTTTCAATCAGGTTTATCATAAAGAATAAAAAAAAAATTTCAATTTTTTTTTCTTCTAGCTACAAAGCTACTGAGCATTTTCTTTCAACAAAAAAAAAAAAGAAAATGTCAATATAAAAAGAGAAAGACAATATCCTCTTTTTGAAGTAAAAAATAAAACTGACCTTTAAAGGATGCACTTGGTCAGAGTCAAGGTATGAATCTGATCGAAGATAGACTGAATAGTGATAAATGCCAGGCTTCCTGGGAGCAGAGAATTTCAATTCAACCTAAGAGGGAAAAAAAAGCAAATGCAAATTAATACAAATAACTGGTTACAAACTTTTTTTTTTTTTTTTTTAGAGCTTCATGGATATGATATTTGTATTACTTGAACAATATCTGTCTATATCTCTGAGATTATGATTACTTGCTTACTTGCATTATTTACATTATTCAGACTATTATCCTCATCTTCATTGCCATATTCACAATGATTCAGCTGTTGTACACCCCAGTCTTCTTCAGGTGATTGGAATTTTGAACCAAACCCATTATCCTGCCCACCAGGGTAGATTGTTCTAGTTCCACGTACCACGCCTCTTCCGGATGTCTCAGTTATTTCCTTTTAACTCAACTTTCCAAGTTCTGGTTCACCACAGCTGTAACCTGGTACTGAACTCACAACTCTTTGGGTCTAGTCACTGGATCTAGACAATGTCTTTATCCACTGGGCTATGTGTCCTGACAGTTTTAATAATGTAAATAATGCAAGTACTTGAACAATAACACACAAGCTGGATCAAACAAAGTATTTTGAGGCTGATAATTGTTGTTTATATATTATCAATGACAGCTAGGGTTTATTTGATAAAAGATCCATGAAAAACAACATAAATAGACACATAATAGTTTCAAGAGAAAAGCAGTTCCTGACAATTCCACTCAAGCCTTACTATTTGATATCTTAAAAGGTTGAATGCTCGTTTCCTATGAATTACTGTAATAGAACAACAAAGTGAAATCCACCCAGTCCCCTGCCCATCATTATCTATTCACAACATCCTGAAGAGTCTTTGATCCTCAATTAAGTCAACAAATAATATAACTTACTGTATCTTCATATTTTAAACTAGAAATATACATAGGAGCAGATATAAGCATTCGGTTTTTTCTGTCAGCTATGTATAACCACCAGCATTCTTGCTTGTCCTGAAAAGAAAAACAAAAAATATCCAACTATGAGAAACCATAACCATACAAATAAAAACAAAGCTTATTAATACAATTACCAAAATAAGTAGGAGTATTTCAAGATGTTGTTTCAGGATAGATAATAAAAAAACCTCTTTGCATTACTGATAAGTTCTACAAAAACTTGAAAAATTATATCGTAAAAAAACAACAAAAAAATCTTTTAGCACACTGTTACTTATATGGTTCTCTCTCATATATATATATATATATATATATATATATATATATATATATATGAAAACAATATATATATATATTTTTTTTTAATCTATCAAGAATAATTTTAGTGGAAATAAGTATGAAAAAGTGGGAAAAATTCTCAGCACCCCTTTTTTTCCTTCATGCACATGCGTAATCACATCAATGTAAACATAAATTTAATCCAATGATATCCTAAATGATGAAATGTGTCACAAAAACCTTTTCCACCTTGTCATACTTCTTTCCCCTTATATAATATAAAAGTGAATATTGAAGTCAATACTCAGAGGCAACAGGCTGTTTCATCTTGATGAAACAGTCTATCATCTCTGAGTGTTGACTTCAATATTCACTTTTATATTTACATATGCTCTATCTCTGATACTGAGCACTTTATCCCATAAATATAGCACACCTTAAAAATATATTTCATATATATATATATATATATATATATATATATATATATATATATATATATATATATAGTCTTAAGATTTGCTATATTTATGGGATAAAGTGCTCAATATCAGAGATAGAGCGTGTGTAAATATAAAAGTGAACATAGAAGTCAACACTTAGAGGCAACAGTCTGTTTCATGCTAGACGCAATCGTCAGGCCTGACGATTGTATCTAGCATGAAACAGACTGCCACCTCTAAGTGTTGACTTCTATGTTCACTTTTATATTTATTTATATATATTTCACTTTTCTGTAATTTCTAAACTAATACAAACAAAATGTTAAAATTTGATTTTATAAAGGTTATAAAAATAGAGAAAAAATATGATTGATGAAAAATGACATTGATGGCTTTTTATATTTTTACTGGAGATCTGATCTGATTGTATAGAGGCCCAAATTTTGAAAAGAAAAAATTTTTTAAATATTTAAAAATTAATGAAAACTATTTGGCATTTTCAGAACATGTGACAGATTCAACCAAATTTCTGTACAAAACTAAATATGAAAAAATTCTAAATTTTAATGACGGGAAAATATATATTTTTTTTTAATTTAGTTCTTTACTTGTTATATCAAGAAAATCTCCTAAGAAAATTTCAATACTTTAAATAATAATGAATCCTAGGATTTCTAAGCAAATCAATTATTTTTTTAAAGATTAACGAAATTAAAAACAGCTTGATAATTTTCTTTTTTTTTTTTACATCCCAAAATAAAATGAAAACAATAACAATTCAAATCTGATATAAAAAAGAAAAAGAAATTCTTACCAGAGGGAAATATGGACAATGAACAATATGGCTTTCTTTAGATTTGGTTTCCAAGATAGTTTCTTTTTTCATTTCTGCTTGAAATTTTGACCAATCATCATCATCATCTTTTGCATTGGAATTAGAATCACCATTTGCTTCTTTGGCATCCTCTTGGGAATCAGAGTTATCACTGCCTTCGTGGTCAGAACCATTTTCAGCATCACCCTTTCCATTCTCAGCAGTACCCTTCTAAAATAAGAAATAATTATTAATGTAAGTACCTTTCTGTGTTCTAAAGGTTTTTGAGGAAAAGATTACTACAAAAATATTTCAAAATCTTTTGTCATGGCAGAAAACAGAAACTAAACAGAACTATTAAAAATAAAAAAAGCTCAATGATAAATGTATGTATCTAATACCAAATATCACATTTATATCTTTATTCATTAACTATGAACTTGTACCTGCACAGTCAGGTACATCATGTACCTAATCATGCAGCAGTCAAAATAGGAAAAGTCTGTTTAGATGTTATTTCCAACAAGACATTAAATAAACTTATGGATACATGATATTGTTAGGATAATATTCTTGTTGCTTTTAGTATTTATTAAAAGATTTTTTTAATAATTAGTGAACTTGTATTTTTGCATTGTTTAGTAATATGCAATTTAATAGAAATATTGCCAGATATGTGACATTCTTCTACGAGATAAGCTTGTAATTGTGTAATCAATGTGTAATTCTTTAAAGTTTTTATTATTATTATTGAAAAGATATTTGTCACATGGGTATAAACAACATTTTTTCAATTTTGATTTAATATTAGATGATTTTAGGTTTTATTGTAAATTATGAGATTATTTTATTGTTTTTTTTTTTAAAAAATGAGCTTCTGATAATTAATAATTTGATAATAATCAAAAATGTTTATTATTATCATCATATCAGTTTCTTATCTAGCAAGTACATTAATAAATACATTTTCAACATCTAGTGATGTTAATTTGGCATTATTTGATTTATTAATTTTGAGAATTTTATGAAGTTGCAAGTGGAACTTCTGCTATATTTAGATGGTCAGCACAGTATAAAAAAGTTGGTTAATATTTGAGAAATACGGTAACTTGGTGTAGGAGTTTATGAAATTATTTGACAAGTATTTTTTTGCAGCTAATTTGATTGACATACATACAAAAGAGTTTACATTGATTTTTTTTCTTTTTCCATATAAAAATAATGATCTTAATGATGTGGAGAGAGATTGGTCCTGTTTATTTAAAAAAATTATCAAATTTATTTTAATTTATATGTAAATGGCATAATAAAACTTTTAAAATTTTATTTTGAAAAAACAACAAAATGAAAAAAGAAAAAAAAAAAAAACTTGTATATTTTTTCTATACATCAACACAAATAGGTTGTTACATTCTACAAGTTCCTTTTATATTAATGAAGTTTTATTTTTTGCTTCATTTTTTTATACTTAGAATTAGTACAATCTAAATTTATCACAAACAAGACGGTTCTTTTATGCAAAGTACACTGAATGTAAATCCTTTTGAGAAGTCACAAGACAATAGTTAAAAAAAGGAATTTGCAAAACGCTTACAATTGTTTGCATCTAAATGTAGGTTGTAATATAACAATATGCATTAGAATAAATCACCCTACAATATAACAATTATTTTAAAACATTCTATTGACTTTTTTTATTTATTTATTTTTTTTTTTTTTTTTACTTACCTCAGCAGTAGCAGCACCAATTGTGCAAACTTTTTTATCCTCTCTGTTCTCTGATGCTGCTGCGGCAGCAGCTGCAGCAGCCGCAGCCGAAGCAGCTGCTGCTCCTCGTGCCTGGGCTGATGCCTTAAGCTTCTTTTTAGTTTTTGCTCCTTTTTTATTGTTCTTCTTCTTTTTCTTGTCTTTCTCCCACACACGATTTGGTTTCCTTTGAGGAGAATCTGTTGTTTGAGGCTGCAGACAAAAGAAAATCATTCAACATTTTACTTGTATTTTGACCAAATAACAATTCACAAGTCTATTATCATAAATGTATGCACTTTTTCTATTATCATAAATGTATGCACTTTTCATTTCAACTTTTTCTATGATTTATTTGTCGAATTCCAATGATTGGTAGATTTGCTTTTTTATGAATTATCAACCCTTTGTTGTTTAAAACATGTTTTGGATTGTAAGAATAATTCTTTTTTGTGAGTTAATATTGCATTAACAATTGTTGGAGAATAACAATGATTTTTTTTCCAGATACAAGTCCTTACTATTTAACCCATAGCTGGGCCAATCCCAATAATGAATAATGATTTTTTTCCATGGCTAAGAAGAAAATAAAATGCACAAAATAGATGGCATAGAGAATCAGGGATGAAGACTTAGCAAGATGACTACAAATTTATGTGTTGCTTGGCTGCAGTTTCAATGATCAAGATGATGTCTATGAAAGGTAGATCTCTGAGTAGTAGTATACAAGTTCAAGTCTCATTGAAAGCTACTTTGCTCTTGCTGTCAATGTTTGTCAATCCAAAGTGTTATGATAAAAAGCATCAAGATGGAGTAAAAGTAGCCATAACAGTAATGCAACAAAATTTAAACTTCATTTGCACACTAAGTCACTTTCTAGTGTTCAAATAAAATTGTATAAGAAGCTTTTTATATACCTTTACTGAATATTTTCAATATTTTTTGCAACTCTCAGCTCTGTATACATAAGAAAAAGTTTATCAGCTGATGAAAAATACTAACAAATATACAGGGTGGCCTAAAAGTCAGGCTACAATTGGAAAAGAGAACTTGTGAAATGGCAACTAGAGGAAATTTGTGTGACATCATCTACCATAATTAAACTGATAAAATTTACAAATGATATATTGTCAAACAGAGAGACATTAATTCATTTAGTAAATAAATATAAAAATGATAGTTTATCAATTGTATAATGGATAAAATTCCTTTAATACAAATGTATCCTTTGTAGACAAAAAGAAAAAGGAAAATGTGACCTAGATTTAATTTAAAGCAAAATTTAAGAAAAAAAATTATAAAAATGGTGTCATTAGTATCAAATAATTTTTATTTAGTTTTCCTTATTCTTAGTTCTTTATTGCAAATGCAATTCTGATTAATAAAAAAATACAGATTTTTCTAAGAATGGAGTAGGTAAATATCAGTGTAAAATATTAACATGAACAATAAATAACTTGAAACAGTGGTAAGTTTAATTTAATGTTGTTTTTCTATCTTTGCAAGTAATTGTGTGTGTGAACATTGTATACTTATTATTGAACAGATTACTTTTGTTTAAGATTTTCAAAAGATTATCTTCATATATCTAATTCTTGACTGACAACTGAGAATCTTAAGATTTAATTCTGACTGCTAGTTTGATGAAACTTACATAGAAAGAAACCTCTTTAAAAACCATGAGACATGATTAATTTGAACACTCTATTGTAATTTTCTTCATTTTAGACAGATAAATTATATTTTCTTTTTTACAGATTGTTTGAAATTAAGCTTTTAAAAAATTATGTTTCAAGTTTGGTTTACTTGCATGAATATAAATTCTGAAAATGTTGATATTAAAAGCAAATAATTAAAGATGGAAAGAAGCAAAAATTACCTGATTTTCTGCTTCTTCAATTACTTCAGTATGATTTTCTTCAGTGTTTTCTTTAACCTCTGCAGGAGTTATAGAATTTGCATAATGATCACCAAGGCTTTCTCGTTTTAGAGTCACAGTTACGGTAACAATTGAGCCGGCTGTGATGGTCGAATCATCGTCATCAATTACTGAGAGAAGAAAAGAAAAAAAAAATCAACACTTACATGAAATTAAAAAGTGTGCTCAAAAGTCAGGTGAGATCAGTCATAGTAGAATGTTTTTTTTTCTTCTTAGTACACAGAAAGTTTTCTAAAAGAAACACCCACACCCACAGAAAATATTGCAGGTTTGGTTTGAAATCACTGCAATAAAGTGAGCTACACAAATTTTTGGGTTTCCCAGTGCATATAAAAGTAATGTTTAAACTATATTTTTTTATGCCACATCTCTTCAGGACATGATACTCCACAGATTCCTTTTGTTTATTGTCTGGGAATTGCCATGATTTCTTGAGAAAGAGTGGTTTCCTGTTGCCTTTTCCACAGTTTTCCTTTTTTTTAGGAGTTGCTGTCACCCAAGACTGTAGAAGTCAGTCTACTTTGCTATTTAACGCCCACTTGGTGTGCGCGGGGGGTGATGACACACACATTCATGTTATACCCCAATGGTCTTAATGGTCTTAGTGCAAATGTAAATGCAACAGATAAGTCTGGGATTTGAACTCAGTTTGACAATTACACTTTCTGTATCAATATCTGTTATAGGCAAGGTGGAGTAATGGATAGCAGCTCAGATTGAGTAATCGGAGAGCCGAGTTTGAATTCCAGTCACATCTATTACATTCACTTGCATACTAATACCCTTGGGAAAGGTATGAATCCTCCTCTTCTCCCACTAGCTATGGGTAAATAGCAGGACAGCCCAGGTTCAATAGCCTTGAATGGCAACTGGTCTACCGCAGAAAGAAATGGCAACCTACTGTGGGAAAAATCTGCCTCATCAGTCATGTATCAAATGATACATGATTGCCTAAGTGAGTATCACACATGGCACATAACAGACTGAACTGACTGATATTGTAGTTTAATAACATTAATGCTCTATTATAGTATAATAGCATTGGTACCTACCTTATTTTCCAAAAATACTTTATTGCTATGAAAACATGACAAAGCAACATAAAGCAAACAAATGCACTTGAAAAAATAGCAATGATTGATTTGCCTGTAGTCAAAGATTGCCAGAAATGTTCAATTTGTAGAAAAAAAAAAGCCAAAGATCAACAAAGCACTTTAAAATGGGATATAGCTATATATGAATTTGTGACATATCATTATCTCTCTGAATTCTGTTGTTGGCTTACAGACATTTCATGTTGAAATGATATGATCACTGAAGATATGCACCATCAAGCCTGGTCAGTACCTAGATAAGCGACTGCTTGGGAATATCAGGTGGTGTAAACTTGGATGTGCAGGTGGTAAATAGCTTGGAATTGTTAATTGGAAATCCAAGTTCCAATTCCAGTTGGGTTCATTATATTCACTTACACACAAATACCCTTAAGGAAGGTACAAATTCACCTATTCTCCCCCAGCTATGGATTAATTAGTAAGCTGTATCACTAAAACATTATATAAAAAAAATAAATAAATAAATAAATAAATAAAATAAAAATAAAATAAAATTCTTCCAATCTAGAAATATTCTCTGGATTTAAATGAAATACAAAGGATTGTTAAACTGTAGAAAATGAATGAATCAATGAATTTTGTTGGACAATTTCTTTCTTTGATGACAAAGCAAAAATGATTAGAAATAGAGAATAAGATATTTTTGTAATTTTTTATGCACCAGGAAGTGAGATATATTCTTGCACGGAATATTATCTGCAAATAAGCATACAGTATGAACAATATGAACATTCATGGAGCAAGGATCAACAAACAACTCTTGCAGACCATTAATATGAACTACCAATATTCATATAATTTTAGCAGCTCAATACAAAATGAACTACTCATTACTTTGCTGTTCAGCTCTGAATGAATGATCCATGTGTGTACGTGTGTGTTACATATGTATACACAAACACAAACAGAGTACTCATACAAAAATGAAAGGATTGACATATAGACTGACACTTCTATTTAGGATCAGATTACCTGTGGATTCTGCTTAGGCTCAAAGTGTTGACCCACTTGACACTTCTGCCTAGGATCAATGTGGTATCTGTGCACTATGTGTTGCTCCATATAAAAATATAGCCATGTAATTACTTAAGAAAAATTATACAGTAAGTATTAAATAGCACTGATACTACAAAAATGATGAGATTGAAAATTGGTAAACACAGAAATAGATAAAAATTGAAAACATGAAAAAGAATGTAAATTATAACCAGAAAATGATTCTCTGTATTAGTGATTTATTTGATTTATGATATCACAGGTGGGGTTTTTCTCAAAGTCATTCAAAATGCTCATTCACTCTAATTATTACATATACAGTGATATGGCAAATTCTAACAGAGGGATAAGAGGAAGAAAAAAAATAATCAGTTGTATTTTAGTGGCAACTGCAACTCTCTTTTCTTATTGTTACCCACTGACTTTACCATTACTTCTCCACTTTATTTTCTGCATTCACAAATTGTTGTTTTGATACAAAGAATAAGCAAATTCACACTGAATTTTGTAATTTTTTTCTTGCATAAAATCTGTTAGTGTAACTTTTGGCATTTAATCTTTTTTACATTAAGAATCACAACAAAAAGGGATTGTCAGTGGCCAGGAATTAATATGTTACTAACAGAAGAGGGTTATTATATATATATATATATATATATATATATATAAAATTTACTTGAGCACAAGATCACAAACACTGAGCACCCAGTTAGAATTAAGTTCACTATAATGACCTGTTAGATTAGCTTACTAAACATTACTGTATAATGAGTCACCAATACAAAATAATTATTTACATAAACTAGGAGTTATAGAGTCATTCTAGATCGTCTGTTGCCAAAATATATTCTTTCTTATAAAATGAATTATAAGCTTATGTCGTATATAACTTAATGTTTATCTCAAGTTCACTTTTCTTGGTCATCAACGTTTGATTAGAACAGACATGAAATGAAGTATTGAATTCTGGGGTAAATCGTAGAAACAGAAAAATAATATTTACTTTGTTCATGTTTAGGAAACAATGCTTATTATCACTTTCACTTAGGATGAAGAAATTTCTTCTCCAATGCTAAGTGCAATAGAGGCTGCTTCATGACTGAAAATAGTTGCATATTCCTCATCCTCACATGCAATTGATATTTCAGCCCAGCACCTTTTGGAAGGTTTATATTATACTAATCTTTCTAGAACATCCCAATTGGCATGAATAAGGAGGGAAGGCTGACAACAAAGATAATGGGGTTAGCATTGATGGAATAAAAAGTGACAGTAAAGTATCTACTACATTCCATAAAAAAAAAAAAAAAATTCCATGTCCCTTCAGATTCCTTTTCATTAATTACTTGTGAATTACTATGACTTCTTTGGAAAGATACTAGACTGGTTTTCCATTGCCTTCTCCACAATTTTGTAATCAGTGTTGTCTTGCTTAGTCTGTGTGCCACTCAAGGCTAGAGAGACCTATCTATTATTTAACCCATAGGTGGGGAGAGAAGCAAAAAGAAATAGATTCCTGCATTCTCAAAGGTATTTTTGTTGAAAGTGAACACAATAGATTAAGTTGGAATTTGAACTCAAGCTTGTCAGTCCCACTTTTGGCACATCCATCAAATCCATTAAGGTATATATATATACATGTCTAATAATTTCTTACCTTCTGATTTAATCTCCAAAGTTACATAAGGCATTGATGCACACACTTCCATTACATCCAAATATTCTTCATCAGTTAAAGAGCGGAGGATTGACCGACGTTCATCATCTTTCATCAAAATAAAATCACGGATGCAACGAATATTCCTCTACAAAAGACAAGATTTTTTTCTTCTGAAAATTAATTCCATTAACTTTTATCACATCAAGAATAGCAATTTGCATGTGACCAATTTAACCTAGTCTACTTGTTAATCACCACCAGTATTATGTCTTAGATTTTATCATCTACTTTCCTATCTTCTTTGATGGCCAGTGAACTTCTAGTCTTAATAGGTGGACATCAGAAATGTATAAACACAATTTGATTTACAACAGAGGAAACTCTTCATTTAATTTGGATAATGAAAAAAGAAAAGTGACTTTGAGATAAAGGAGATAAAGTTTCTTCTTCAGATCCCATCTACTGAAAAGCTACCTGGACAACAACTCTTGGATTGCACAACTTGGGACATTTGCTTTCCCCATTGGAAAGCAGACCACATTTTCCTTACGTCACTTTCTCTTCCCACTCTACTCACACAAATTATCTTCATTTAACCTGACATTCTAACATACACAACCATGTCATACAACTTTAACTGGCTATGCCATAATACTGAATCGATCATGAATCCTGTAAGTCATTACAGTCGTAAGGGCACCACATGTATTGCAGCCACAATAGAAGTGGTATGTCTTAGGCAAGACAGCCTGATGGATCTCAACCCTTTCCAGACTGGTTGGAATTCAGAGTTTTTCTTCTCTTGATTGGTTGCTACCCAATAGTCTGTCCTGCTATTTACCCATAGCTTGGTGGGTGGAAAGAAGAGATGGATTCATACCTTTCCCAAGGGGAGTAGAATGTAATGAAGTTGACTGGAATTCAAACTCAGCTCCCTGGTTCCACAATCCAAGTCACAATCCATTACCATGACACCAAATCATTTTCATTAACGAAGCATAGTATATTATGTAGCCTTGTGTTGTTTAGTTACAATTTCCATCAGCAATACTAGTTTAAAAAGAGGAGTTTAAAAACTACTTATCCGGGTTATTAAAACCTATTTGTTTTCATCTTATCCCAGTAATCTGGGCATCTTAATGCAATTTTACAGTACCACACACAATTCACTACTTTGTAACTTTCCTGCTGCAAATCCAAAGAAATGATAATACTTAAAATTGTTTAGACAAATGTTTAAGTTAATATTAAAGGTTATAAGCTTCACCACAAGCTGTGTTTTTCTAGAATGCTCTGTAATAATAACCTTTAAAGATAAAGCTTCTCTAAAAATGAAGCTACCTAACAAGATGTATATGCAATCCAGTTATCAAAACTTTCATTCAATTAAATGATTATATGTGCTACTATTTATAACAATCAATCACTTGGATAAGCAATTGTTTTGCTCAAATTATCAATATTATTATACCTCGAGGGATTACAATATTGTATCTTACCTTACGACAAACAAAATATTTCAGCATGTCCTGTGTAATGTAGGGCAACTGAAGCAAGGGACTGGATTTCTCTTGTAAGGCTTGAGTTAGGAGTTGTGATGCCTTCATTATGTGCTCCAAAGTCTCAAGGGAAGGCATTAAGGTACCTGAATGTAAAATAAATAAAAAAATTCATGAATGAAACAAATTTCTAAGTTACTGTCATTACTATTCTTTTATTAACAATTTTAAAATTGCATAATTTCATGAGATTTTCAAAAATTAGATACATTTATGACAAAAGATAGTCATATTATATAGAAAAGAGTTGTTTGTTGAATTCCTCTTCTAGAAATAAATAGTTTCAAAGTTTCAGGAATGTACCTTCACAATGGATCCTTTTTTATGGCAAGTTCAGGATGGTATACTTTTGACCTGTTTTTGCCCTACTGTCAAATTGCAATTCTTGCTGTATTTACATGGTGTTAATATGAGTTTTATATTGATGTACTACTGAGGCAACGACTGAATTTCATCTCTGTTGTGCTATGAAGGATAGGAAGAAATTACAAGGTATTAACTATTAAAATGAAACTAGTAGAAGCAGTCAGAATTACTCTTTTGCATCATTTTTTTTTTTAATTGTTTTGTTTTTTAGAACACAGTTCTTCCCAATGTTTAGACTGGTTGGATCTAATAGTTACTGATGTCATCAATATTATCTTTCTTTTACTTCAAGACTACCTATATGATGTTACATTTATAATGAGTTTTCACTTGCTTGAAGCCTGCATCTTCACTTATACACTCTTAAAATTGGCTTCTGACACAAAAGTTCTAACTTTGAAAGGTCATAACTTGGTTGCTAAATACAAGTTTTTTTTTATTGATGTACCACTGAAAAATTATTGTGCTATGAATCATAGGAAGTTGCAACTGTTGAAATGAAACTGGTATCATCAGTGAGAATTACCCTTCCATACCATTTTTTAACCATTTCATTTTTTAGAACACAATTCTTCCCAATATTTAAACTGGTTGGATCTAATAATCATTGATTCCATTAGTATTATTTTTCTTTTATTTCAAGACTACCTATATGACAAAACATTTAGAAAGATTTTCCACTTGTTTGAAGCCGGTATATCCAGTTACACAGTTAAAATTGGCTTTTGGCCAAATAGGACATGAGAAGGAAAATTTACATATTTTTTTTTATCAAGTTCTCTATGTCTGTAATAAAAGTTTTTAGATATTTTGAAAATAAAATTTTTGTTTGGGATACCTACTAAAATGCTAGTTGAAATATTAAACTATCATGACATGGTAGATTTAGAGAAAATAAATATTTGAAAGAAGAAACAATATCTGTATTTTTTCTCACTATCAATAAACTGAAATGAACCAGAATACTCCACCCCAAATCCAAAGAATATAGACAAATTTATTTACTGGTATTCTGACATTGGTACAACTTTATTCACTGCCAAAGAAAATTAATCTATAAACAAGCACAAATGTGTCTAGCAGACTGGTGTGCTTGGAAACAAGTAACTTGCCATTATTATTATTATTGCCTACCCTGATTATAACATTCTTCTTGAGAGAGTAGAAGTGGCACATCAGAGAGCATTTATAAATTGGACATAGATTACATGACTAGTCTTGTAAAATGTGGTGATTGGTTGTTTTATGGTTTATCAACCCCTCATGCATCATTTAAAGCTGAGACATTCTTATATTTCATAAAATTAATTTTTTTTTTATTCTTATGGTATCAGCTATTTATTTACTTACTTATTTTTATAGAATCTTATGGTTTCAGCTTTTTTTTGTTTTTGCAGAGTAACATTTTTATTCCTTATATACCATCAACCACCATTTCTATTCATTTCTTATCTGAAAACATCCTTTTGTCATCTTTGTATATATTCCTGACTCAAGAATTGTTATATATATATATATATATATATATATATAGCGAGAGAGAGAGATTACAATACATGATGTTAAAAGGTAAAGAATACATGATACTTACACTTGCCATGAACAGCTCCTGCTACTAACTGAGCAACTACATTGACCATCTCATTGATAAGGCTGGGAAACTTCCTCAAAATATACTGCTTATCTGTGTAAAATAAAATGATGAAAACAAATAATAAGAAATGTAAAACTCATTTGAGTTTCACAGACAAAATATTACACCAATTCATTCAAATCAGTCTCACTATCTTTAATGCAATGTTTCATATTTTTGCCAGGTATTGGAATGACAACAGCAAACTACAGTCGATGAAATAAGAGGTTTTGACTGATAAAACCAGGAAGGCTGGCAAATGAGACAAACACCTACAGAAGGCTGGAGAGTAGAGTGGTCAAAGCATAAAAATAACGATGTTAAAGAAATTGAGTTTGTGTTATATAGAAATGGTAACAAATCAATAAATCTAATGAGGAGTAGACAAAAAATGATTACAGAATAAATATAAAGATTTAAAAAGTTCTTTTAATCTGAGCAATGGAAGACAGATAACCTTACTAGTTCTAAAAATATTTATTTATAAGATGTTCAAAGAACAGATGTCAGAAATTCTGTGAAAACATACCAATTTCTAAAGTGTTTGGAGGAAGCGCCTTCCGTGCCATATGTGCAAAAAGAAGCACCCTGGCTTTCATGCTGTAAGGAAAGCACAAGGGACGTTCCTTGTTGCTCTCTCCAAGATTGCTTAATTCTCGCATCAGCTGTAAAATACATATATAAGAAAAAATTTAAGATTGTGAAGTTAAAAACAAAAAAAAAAGAAAGATGCACACACGCACACAAAAGGAAACTATTGGAAAAAAATGAAAATACAGAAATCAAATCATCCACAGACTAAAAAAATCTAAATCAATTTAACTGGCTGTATTTTAGGATAAAAATAGTTCACAATTGAATAATAATAAAAAAAAACAGTAATATTAGTACAAATGTTTTATATAGGATACAAATATGTAGTTTAATAAATAAGCAAAAACTGCTACTAATTTAAATGCATGAAAAATATTAATACTTTCCATTTTTTATTATTTTTTATTAATACTTTTCCATTTCTTTATAAGCAAACTTTTAAACATGCAATAAAACATTATAATAAACATTTTGTAGCAAATTGCTAAATAAAGTAACAATAAAATAGTGTAAATCAAATTCAGGCGAAATGCATCTTTGGTGAAATAAATTTCCACTTTGTCTCTTGTGTGTGTGTGTGTGTGTAGTCAAATTCATGTCATGACCTATATAAAAAATTTTTTCAGTTATAAAACCCCAAAAGCTCATTTTAAATTTGTTTTTTTCTTTTTTTTGAAAAGAGGAAGTATTCTGCTTTTGAAATTAAATTAATTATTCACTCACCAGTAATTTACCATTGCCCAAGGAGACACATTTGTAGCATTGAAACATGATTGCTATTGTGTAGCGATTTTTAACATGTTTTTGTTTTAATCTCCTATAATATTATATATATATATATATATATATATATATATATATATATGAGAGAGAGAGAGATAATATGGAGAGAAGTCATGGAAAGATACAGGTTGCACACAATGCTTCCTAGTAAAAAGTTGTTTTTTTCCTTCTTTTCTCATTGACATTAAAATTAATTTGTTTTCTGAAAATGGGATTTACAAAGCTATTCATGCTATCAACCTTTTTTTTTTTAGTATCTACAAATTTTTCTTATGACATTCACTACCAATATGACTAAATAACATAAGTTTTATATATAAAACTTGGTTGGGTCAAGAACTTTTCAGCGTGTGTGTGTGTGTGTGTGTGTGTGTGTGTGTGTGTGTGTGTGTATATATTTCCATATACGTACAGCAGGCAACTCTTCATTATCACTTGGACGCTCAATGATTTCAGCATTGTGTAATTTCTCATATTCCCATGATGAAGCAAGAATCATGATTACACCTGTTGATTAAAAATAAAAAACATTTAATTATTTACAATTTAAAAATAAAAAATTGTTACAAAATAGGCCTTACTTTTTATAAAATTTACAATCAGTTAAAAAAAAAAAAAAAAAAAAAAAATCCCAAGATTTCACACAGAATGGATGTCTAAAATAAAAAAAAAATTTGAATATCCAAGTTACAAAGATCTTTTGCTCTGAAATTTAAAAACAGAAAGTTAATCCCCAAAATATTCTAGTAAAAGGATTTTATAAAAAAAAAAAAAAAAAAAAAAATTTTTTTAAATGATATTTAGTAAATTTAAAATTTTTCTGTTTATTAGAAATCTCAACATGAGACTTGTTGATACAAATTTTTTTAAATAAAGAACAGGACAGTATAAAGCTCATATATAGGAAATATAAACTTCAAACTAAAAGAAAAAAAAACATGATGCAATATTACTCACGTTTAAGTTGCATTGTTGGAGTTTTGTTAAAGAAATGCAAATACAAGTGTGTAGTATCAAGAAGAACTTGATCAGCACTGAATTTAATGGAACGATACCACCATATGCCCTATAAGGGGGGAAAATGTTTTATTTATTATTTTATGAAGAGACAAGAAAAAACATTACAAACTTGTTTTACTATAGGAATTATTTTTCATCAATCTTTGAAAATTTAGTTAGTGATTACTTTCATAAAGGATTTTCGTAAATTTCATGTGGTTCAAACAAAATTTGGATTTAAGAGAATTGATATTTTAATGCAAGAAATATGAAAAAAAATATTTCTAGATTTTTTCTAGGTTTTAATCACCTTTATTACAACATAAAAAGAGTTTTTCTAATATCTTGCCTCTTGTTTTCACATTCTTTGTAGCAATAATTCTATTTGTACTCGGATAAAGAAATTATATATATATATATATTTATTGCCAAGGATTATATCAATAACAGCCCTATTTTATCAATAATGAATAGGTTAATTCTTCACCAACGACAACCATTGTTTTATTTTCAATGCACAATATACAAAAGGAATACAGAAGGTTGCTTTAACAAATTTTAGCTAACCAATTGTAATATGCAATGCTTAATTTCCCCCATCACCAATTACTATAAAAATATTTTGTATGAAACTGACTAAAATGGAATGATGGTGAAATTATGAAATATTGAGGAGAAGCAAAAAGTCATAGCCTTGCAAATGTATACCAGATTCAAATCAGTGTAAAAATACAATTCTGATTATTACTTTATTTTTCATTATCTCCTCTATTGATAGATTTTGCTAATTCAATATGCAATTATTAGCAGGAATTAATATTTTGAGGCATTTGTTTAATAAATCCTACGTTTTATATTGTGGCGTACTTAAACAGCTAATAAATAATCATCTTATATAATTTATAAAACTTTTATCTAAGTTTCCATTTTGATTGACTACTCACAGCAATTAAGAATTTAACTGGAATAAATAATCACAGAATGATTGAAAATTAATAACAAATAATAATTAATATATCAACTCCATGTCTTGTCACAATGAATTTTCAATGTTTACCTTTTGTAGATTAAATACAATTTTTGACAAGCTATACAAAAACAAAAAGAACCTTAAACAACTTTGTAACATTAAAATTTATATGATTTTCTAGTAAATGAACAACTTTATGATCAGACAGCAAAGAGCATCATTTCTTCTGCATTAATACTGTATTTGATGACATGTAAAATCCCACCTTCTGTTCTTGCGCTAAACCTAATTCCATAATACTGTAATATTATTTATTTCAGTGTCGTACTAAATATCAGTGATTAATGTTAATTAATAAGTTGAATCTGTGATCGTAAAACATGTGGTCTAGAAAGTAAATTTGCATACTTACCACTACAATAGGCAACAATATCATAAACACTAAACCATACACAGCCAATACCTAAAGAAAAAGAAGGAAAAAAATCAATCATGTAATAAATTGGGAAGTATAAATTTATACAATTTAACAATATTATAGTTGAATCACTAGCAAGCTTACCCAACATCACTTAAATTAATATAGATTATTTAGTTATATTGTACTTTTAGATTTTGTTTACTGACCCTCCTAACCCCACAAAAAAATGTGATAAATAAAAGGAAGTTTTCAGTCAATTATTCCAAGTTTTATTTGATTCAATGAACAAAGTGTGTAAATTAAAAAAAAAAAAAAAAATCATTAACAGTACATGAAAAAATTGCCAATTAAGTTTGTTTTATTTTTGGAAGGGGTGTTTTGGAGATAGACATACAATAAGTCAAGTACTATACTTGATACATGATTGTGTAATCATGTCTCTTTCAATTCATGATCGACTCGGTACAAGGATTTCCCCCACAGTAGGCTACCATTTTTTTTCTGTGGTCAACTGGTTGCCAATCAAGGATACAGAGCCCAGTCTGTCCTGCTATTCAAGCCATAGCTTGGGGGGGGGGGGGGTTAGAGATGAAAGCATACTTTTCCCCAAAAGCTATTTGCATGTAAGTGAATGTAATAAACCTGACTGGACTTTGAACTTGGTTCTCAGTTTTCTCTTTCTGAGCTATTATCCATTACACCACACTTGCACATCCATGTACATAATAACTACTCTCAAGTTAGGTTTTGCTTATGTTTATCTAAAATAAAAATACACGAACATGCAATTAAACAAAACAAAAATGCAGTAACGAATCATTTTGATATATTACAATAGTGTATGCAAAATTTGAAAAATTTTTGCTACATTTTTGCATTTTGTTAAATAAGGCTATTTTTAGGTCCTTATAATATCAATAATAATAACAATAAAATGGTTTAGCTGTTCATATTTTTTAAATATGTAGTAAATATTAAATATTGTCACCAAGTTTCAAATCTACATGCAACATCCTTGGTACTATTAATGCCAGAAGTTCATTGTAAGCCTTATTTAGCAAAATGGAAAAAAAAAAAAAAAAAAAAAAATACAAATTTTTTTCAAGATGTGAAAACTATTAAAAAATACAGATTTGATCAAGAAGCACCTGTGAATTTTCCCAAATTTTTCTGATTGATTTAAGATGGAATGACCAAGTTAAATTCTATTGTTAAAGGAAGACTATGGCATAAGTAATCATTTTATGATGCATAAACTGCTCACACATTATATAAAGCAATAAGTTGCAGAGAGATTGTGTGTGTGTGTGTGTGTGTGTGTGTGTTTAAGACTGGAATGTTTCAAAGCTGGAGATTGTCTTATTGTAGCATTTGACTAAGTGTAAGGCTAAATAGTACTGACAAGAATACAGATAAAAACTTCTTTGAAGGATCCTGAAAAATTAAAAAAAAATCTTTAGTCAGATTTTTGGAAGTGGATGCAAGAACTTTTTGACACCTCTGTGTGTGTGTGTGTGTGTGTGTGTGATATTGTATTTGCTGTGTTATTCTAGTAGAAGTAGTAAAGATATAAGAAAACGATTACTTTCAATATATTATACATTTTTTTTTTTCTAACTAATTGCATTACAAGGCATTCAATTGCATCCGTTTCTGCTGTTTATTCAAAATTTGAAGTAACTTTCAACAGAAGAGTGTAAAAAGCTAGATTTAAAATTAGTTTTTTTTAAAATTCTAAATGAAAAACAAAAATACTTGCAATTAAGCAAGAAAACAGATTTTAACCAAATTTACAAAAGTCATTATTAAAAAATACAGAAAAATAATGTCACCCATTCAACTTACCCACATGGAATTTTCTCGTTCTACAATCCATTTTGGAAGTGCAATACCAAACCGAATGACTAGAAGAAAAATGAAAAAGACATAATCAGAAAATATAGTTAAAAAAAAAAAAAAAAAAAAAAAAAAAAAAATGAAGAAAAAATTCTATTATTGCCAAGTTTCATATTTCTTAAAAATAAATGGGATTTGAGGAAGGAGTGAAATTTTAAGGCATTGTCTAAGTGATAGGGATCATTACTATAATAACAGGATATGGAGGTGTGAGGAGGAGGCCATAATGACAAGATAAGGTGTGATAGTGAGGAGGATGGGGTAATAGTGACAGGATATGGGGGGGTAGGAGGCCATAACAGTTCAGTTATCTATATAGAAAATGGAATCAGTAAACATACAAATTCACTTTGTATTAATGCCCTTGGGAAAGGCATGAATCCACTCTTCTTTGTGCTGTCTTACCACTAGATATCTTGACATCTTGTCTTATCACTGGCAGGCCATAACAATTGATAAGAAAAGTTAGTACTTTGGCAAATCACACTTCCATAACTATCTTAGCGGCTCAGGCGATTGCAGCAGAAAATTATTACTGCTATTCTCAGCCTTGATGGGGACCAACCAATCAATAAAAAATATTAAAAACTTAAGAGAAAAAAAAAATGGTAAAGTGTTATAATTTATAAATCGATTTGGAATTAGTGATTAAAAAAATTAGTGCTGAATTATAGATCAAGTAGTCTTCTGTTTGATATATTATTACTGAGCTATACTAAATAAAAAGTATTAATAATATTTTACAGTAATGAAAAAATCAAATAATAAATAAAAAAATAATGAAAGGTTTGCAATTACATCCAGGTCCATCAGGATTTCCATAGACTTCCCAATTCTTACGAGATTCCTCATCTGTTAATCTACAAAGAAGCAAAAAATAAAAAGAACAAAGCTGTATTCATTATTTTACATACATATGAAAATAGGAAATAGAAGAAAAGAATAACTGGTTTATCTTTGCTTAACATGGAAAATGTTATAACAGGAATTTGGACAACAACAACCAGATTTATTTTACAACAAAGTTTTGTAAATTGAAAGGAAATTATCATTATAATTTAAAGCAGAGGTTATAAAAGTTAAAACTGAAATTTCATCTCATCTGAAGACTACATGGAAAAATTATTATTCTGAAATAAGAGCATTTATTTCTTTCCTTATAAACTATATTTTGTTTATGCATTATTGAGGACCTCCTGTCAGATGAACAATTAGAAGTGATTGACCTAAAGTCCATTGACATGTTAAAAGACAAACAGAAAGAGGCAAAGTTCACTTTTACAAATGCCTTACAAATGAAGGACATCTCTAGTTTTCAAAATATACACTTGATAATTTCAGTATTTAGTACAACATATCTGAGAAGACATTTTCAAAGATGAAGCATTCTAAATTTGAATATAGGCCAGTCTTAATTTATTAAAATTTATAATCAATTTTGATATTAGGAAGCACAAATTTTGAACTAGAGTTTGACAATGGAACTTAGAAAAAAATTCTCATCATTTTAATTGATTCTTCATCTTTAAGACAACTGTTACAAAATGTATTAAAGTTTAGGTTTATTTATTATCGAAAACTTTAATTTATATAGTTTAAAATTAATAAAAAAAAATATTCTGTTAATTTAGTTTTGCTGATACCTCCTGACAAATGAATGGAGTGATTCACAGAGAGTCCTTTTATGAAACTCTGAATTTGGGAGGCTGAAGGTAACATCAATCAGCTAAGTGACAAGCCTTTTACTTGTCATATATATATATATATATATATATATATATATATATATATATATATATATAGATAGATAGATAGATATATAACTTCAAATGTTATTTTTAGTAGATACCCATATTTGAGATACTACATTTTCATAAACATTGTTTATTTCATCTACTGGACTACGTACTCAAGAAAACTAAAAAGAAAATATGTCCTTCTGGTAAGATTTGATATGTCCCCTTATGCAGGAGGGACCACTGTCTGATCTGGTCTGTTTTGACTTCCCACCTACAGATAGCTTCACAGTTAAATAAAGTTCTATTTGCCTTAAAGCACATTCACTTGTTCATATTTTCTTGAAAGCTATGTCTGCTCAGTTTCATATCCAAAACGTAAACAAATCAATTTCTAAACATGTATGATTTTACTTTGAATTTATGTTGGCCTGCAAGTCCAAAAATGCATTGTCAATCATTCTGTAAATATTTACAATTATTAAACATTTATTAAAATTTATTACATCAATCATTGTATTATTTCTGAGTATTCTTTTACATTCTTACCAATTCAATCCATTCTTATTTTAATAAGATCATTACAATTCATTTTTTTAATGTATTTACATAAAGTGACTCTTGTTGATTAAGTGCAAACTGACTTTTTTTTTTTGATAAATTACAACCATGGAACCATTCTAATAGCAAAGAAACAAAACAAAAAAAAAAATTTAACAATGTGGCTTTTAGATAAAAATGTATACAGACTTTCTGAAAAATATGAATATATTAATTTAATAAAACATACATTGTGGTGGCATAAGAGGCATGGTGGAGTAATGGTTAGTGGCTTCGATTGAGGATTCTGAGAGTCGAGTTTGGATTCTAGTCAAATCCATTGCATTAACTTGTGTGTTAATACCCTTGGGAAAGGGTATGAATCCCCTCACCCGCTATGGGTAAATAGCAAGACAGACCAGTTCTGTAGCCTTGGATGGCAACTGGTCTACTGCAGAAAGAAATGGCAACCTAGTGCAGGAGAAAAATCTGCCTCATCAGTCATGTATATAAAGATACATGATTGCCTAAGCATGTATCACACATGGCATATAACTGACTGATAGAGGCTGCAACTCTATGGTACACACATATTCAGAGTGCTATAAAATTAGGTAATCCACAGATTTGTAATAACTAAGGTTTAAAATGAATTTTTTAAAATGAGAAAAAAAATCTTTCTAGAAGCTTTTATTTTAGTTTTAATTTCAAGCAAATAGATTAAATTTAATATTTTCAAAAAGCAAAATTATTTGTTCTATTCAAAATTAATTTAAATTGACTGGAAGGAGGGTTTTTTTTAATAAGAAATCTGATTTCAGCATTTGAGACCTCATTTATTGCAATGTATTTCTCTTTATTAAAAGAAAATCTTCCAAAAAGAAAATATACTTTTCTAAAACCTTATTTGAGGAAAATTAGCTGATTTAAAGTATAATTAATCTATTGGAAACAAATATTTATTTTAAGTTTAAAATATAGCAGAAATGCATTTTTTTGACATGGTGGTAGCTATTTAAGAGGTAGACATCTTGGTAATAGATTGATGTTTATCTAATGTTTTTCTATGGGACCTTTATCTGTAAAAAGTAATTGAAGAATATAATATAAATATTTTTTTTAAATAATATTTTAGAATACTCAGTAATCTTAAAAATTTAGAAAAATATTCTCTGGAATTTAATGTTTTATTGAATTTTAGATACTTTGGCTTTAAATTTACTATAGTTATCACTGTTAGTTTCTGATAATGTCATGTATGAACACCCATACCAATAAAAGCCAGCACGTTTATACACATACAAAAAAAAAAAAAAAAAAAAAAAAATTCAAAATTCTTTTAAAAATTGTTTGATGACTTGTACAGAGCTTTTCAATTTATGATCAGTAAATATAATTTTTGCTTAATAACAATATCAATGGTGGTAATATTAATAAAAGATTTTAAACTTAAATTATTCTAATTTAAAAAAAGATGAAAATAATTCATGTAAAAATTCATTATTCATCAAAAAAATTAAAATATCTTATTCATAAAAGCAATTAAAACCTTTTCTAATTAAATAATGTCTTTTTATTTTACCATTCAGAGCAATTTTTGGTAAATTCTGTTTCTGTTTTACAAAAAAAAAAAAAAAAAAAAAAAATGAGGATTTAAATTCTCAAAGGATTAAAAGCAGAATGCTTTTAACCAATATAAATATTAAAAGGGTGAAAATTTAATTTAGTTTCTCAATTTCATAAAATTAAGTCTGGGTTAACAGATGTAAAAAAAAAAATAAATAAAATAAAATAATTTTTTTTACCAAGATTTTCTAAATAAAAAAAAAATTAAAAAATTCTAAAATAATTTAATTCATTTGTGGAATAATCCTGAATGTTTCATTAAAATCCTACAATTATTTAATTTTTGCAAGAATTTTGCAAGAATTTCCAAATCAATGTTTTTTATTGCAAAAAAGATGCTAAAATTTCTTATACTAATCATTAACTAATCTTTGGCTAAAACTGAAAATATTCTTATAAAAAAAGTTAATATATTTTTCCTTTTTAGATTACAAATGACAACAATTCCAATCACATAATTTGAAATAAGAATGAAAAGAGAAAAGAATAATTTACGCTGCATGAGCTTTTGCAATAAGCATGAACTTCTTAGAGTCTCCAGATTCCCTGTCAGGATGGTATTTCAAACTAAGTCTACGGAAAGCTTTCTTGATGTCAGCAATGCTAGCTCCCTGCAGAAGAAGAAGAAAAAAACAAAACAATTGGTAGTAAGTTGCTCACAAGAAAATGACTTCTTCAGATAACATTAAATTAGGGGAAAATTATGAGATAAAAATAACCTTCATATTGATAATTTTTAGATGAAAGCAAAATGAGAACACACTGGATTGAATAAAGCGTTTGTTCAAATTTCTAAAAGATTACAGGAGTACAACAGATGCCTGAAGAAGGCCAGAAGATACAACAGCCAAAACTTGTGAGTACAAACAAGATGAGCATGTTGGTTCCAATAGAAAGGTAAATAATGCTAAGATATTTGCATCTGAAAAAGATATTTACATCAATAATAAAATTAATAGTGTTAATTTTAACACTGACTACCCTGACCATATTGTAAAAATCTATCAAAATTTAAACAATTATCAGATTCTTAAGGAAATATATTTTTCTTTCTAATTTTTTTTTTTTTAAGATATCATTAGTTGAAACAATTTTTTCCCAGTATTTTGAAAAAAAAATCTAGCTTATTTTGCAAACTAAATAAAATAAAAACTGAAAAAATATCCAATAATTTTTTTTTACTAAAGAAAAAAAATGTTTTACTCAACAGCTTTTCATTTTTCTTTGTTAATTATACTTTAGACGATGCAAATAAAAAAATATATGTAAATAAATTTAGACTTTCAAAAGAATTCAAATAAAAATAATTAAATTAAAAATTAATTTTGTTTTTATTTTTATTTTTTTTTTTAGCCTGGATACCTTTAAAAACATTTTATTAAATGACAATGATCTGATACAATTTTTTTCATCAGACACGCTGAAAGTTATCATCATCATCATTAGCAGCAGCAATTTATGAAATGACCAAATTTTCTAAGCATGTATTTTTAAGTCTATCTTTTGTTACTCCTTTCATCTTTGACCTGTACTTGAAAACTACTAACTTGAGAAAATTGTTTTATTTTATTTTTTTATTTTTTTTCAGACTTTAATCAAAATGTAGTGGACCTTTTTATACAGTCCAGTTGAGCAATCATTAACTATATTTGATCAAATCATTTTCTTTGTGGTTACTTTTTGCTTTTTACTAACACTTCTAATTGATTGGAAAAATTTTTTTAACTTAAACAAAAAAAAAAAAAAAAGTGTTAAATAATGTAAAACATTAATTTTTTTTAAATGTCAAGCTGAGAAATTAATGCTATTTTCTCAAACTCTTTCTAAAAAACAACAAAAAAATACAACTTAATAAATTTTATATTATTGCATTTCTTCATTTTTATTTTTCAGTGATACGGTTCAGTATCAGGTCCTTTGAACATAATTAGAAATAAGTCAGAAAATAAATATTAAATTAGAACACATTATAACTTAGAAAATCCTTTCATTTTCTGGTAGAAGTGAGAATAGTTTAGTGTATTATTTACAACCAGATTTATTCAGTGTTTATCATAAAACAGGATATACATGATTTTATCAAGCACAACAGCTGAACACCATTCAGTGCAGCACAGTATGTTAGCTTGTTTTACTTCCTTTGTTTAAAAACAAAACAAAAGAGAAATCCCATATGATCTTTTTTATTATTGTTTTAGAGTTTTTAATTCTCATTTTCTTGTTCAATAATCTCTGAATTATGCACACACAAAGTGCAGTAGTAATAAACAAACTGGATCTTGCTTATAATTTTTCTGTTATCTTTACATAGTTCATAAAAAGATTTTATTTTTTATTTTTGTAAATAAAGATTTAATAAAAAATATTTTCTTTTTGCATCCCATTAATGTTCATAATTTGGCAATTTATCTAAACATGTCAATTTATCTGTTTTTTTCTAGTATAAAATAAATTTCAAAATTTGTCAGCATTTCTTCCTATGATCCTGAGATAAATTATCAGAAATAATGTTGACAAAAATAAAAAATAAAAAAATAAAAAAAAATTCTAGAACAAGATTTTAACATTTAATCACGAGAAAATAATTAATAGAACAAAATCCGATATTCAGATTAAGACTTGACTTTTATCATGGACTAAAATTGTTGATAATTTGATCAAAACTTATTCATTTGTTTTACTTATTAATGAAAAAAGAAAAATATGTTTTATAAATTTTACAAAGAAAATTCATTAAAACTCATTTTTAATATTTGGTATCAAAAATTTTACAAGTACATAAAGAGAACGACAGGAGCGAGCAGAAAAATATTAAATCAAATGACTCATATACACACTCCAACGCAAACTACAGTCCGTTTAAAGTTATTATGCAAATCACATAAACCTCAATAACTCAAATTTGCTTTGAACATATAATTTCATCTTCACAACTGACCATAGATTTTCAATTGGATTCAGATTGGGACGTGATGGAATTGATTGACAATTCCATTATTTTCTCTCCTGTAAACCTGTTATGCTCACAAAATACATGGGTAACCTTAGATACATCAGGAGGAGCATTGTTGTGTATAAATATACAATTCATTTTGAAACTGTGAGGCTAGCATTTGTACCATTCAAAGAAGTCTTGTCCATTAAATTGCAATAGTTAGCATTGTTCAGTTTAACTCCTTCATTGACTTTGAATGGTTCAGAAATATTCTGGTTGACAATTCCAGTCCATATCATCACAATGCCGCCTCCTTGCTGCCTTCTTTTAGTCACAGGCACATCTGCATCTGATAAAATCCATTCTTTGGCCCATCAATAAGGATCATTGAGTATCACCTGAGATTCATCCATGAAAATTACTTTAGAAAAGTCAATTTTCATGTATTTATTGACCCAATTTTGATGCTTTAAAATATTTGCTTTAATGAGAGGAGTCTGTCTAGATTTCTTGACAGATCCCAACTTAGGAAGTATTCTACACCTTTTGTCCTTCTTGCCTCCCTCAATTTCAGCATGATCAAAAATGATTGATTCATTATAACTTACATTAGTTTACTTTCCCCCCAAGGCGATAACATATTTTTATGGAAAAAAATAGTTTTTATTAGATTTCAGTGGCCTTAAACTAATATTTGTTTAATCTGCATAATAACTTCAGACTGCAGTTTTATAATAAATCCAATAAAATCATGTTGAATCTAACTAAAAATATAACACCAGTTTTGTTTTATCATCTAAATTGTTTAAAATTTGACAAAAATTATTCAAAGCAAATTCATGCTATTAAGGTTTATGTGATTTGCATAACTTCAGGCAGAGTTTAGTTCCTAAAGGACTAATTTATTTTACTGTATGTATTGAATAATACCAAGGGTAACTCATTTTTAAATTGATTATATAACTCTTTTTTTCTTTTTTGCATTTATTTTGCTTTTGATCCTAAGTAGTTTTAACCAATCCATTCACCAAACATTACAGTAAAATGCAGAAATTCAGAATAAATCAATGGCTCCAACTGAGATTCAAACTCAAATCTCATACCTTAGTAAATTATTTTTCTAAAATTAATTCTTTAGCCCAAATTCTTGTACTTTATCTTTACGTAAACTGATTAAAAAAATAATATGAAAATGTTGCAATAAAAAGCAACAAAAATAAATGTAAAGAATATTTGTAATAAACATATTTCATCTAAAAATTTCAAAGCAATATATAATTATTATAAACCAATTAATAAGCTTTTCATTTAGCTATTGAAAATAATCCACTGGATGAGACAGATATTCTTTTCAGTAGAAATAGAAAAGGATCATTGCAGTCATTTTAAGTGATTACTAAAAAAGCAAATCTGAGACATACTTACTCTGTCAACACCAAGTTCTGCAAATGGATCGTACTCCTTATTGTCACTATCCATTTTGTAACATTTGTAGGCCAAAAGGAAGAAGATGAGCCATCCCAGAACGAGAACAATTTTGCTGGAATTAAATAAAAATATAAAATCAAAAAATTTGAGCAATCTGGAAATAATCAGTATTTTTGTCTCTCTTTCTCTTTTTAATATTAAGTTCAGGGACGGGGCTTATATAATTTTGATGAAATTGTACACAAATACACATTTATTAAAAATAGTTTATTTGATTTTTCTTTGAAAATATTAAGACCTTGAAAATCGTCCTACAATAAATAATTTCTTTTTTTTTTTTAAACTCTTTTATTGAGAGAAAAGAATAGATATCACACTTTGGTTTTAAGTAATCAAATTTGATAACTTGGTTTTTTCATTGCAGCAGTTAAACGTGTTTCTGTAGTAGATTCTTTTTCTATTCCCAGTTTAACATTTACTGAATTGAGCTTTGTCTTGCAAAAGCTTGTCATTTTAAGTTTAAGTAACTTTAAAAGAATCTAGCTTAGGAAAAAAAAAAAAAAAACAGTGTTAACTAAAAATATAATTAAGTAACTAGACACAAGATCACATAACTTTACAATATCTTCAAGACCAGTTCGTCAATAAAAAGAATTTTAAAAACAGAATTCCCACATCGTAATTAACAGGATTTCATAATGAAGCCACCAGGAGAAAAAATAAAGTTCTTTTTTCACTTATATAAAATCTTTTCATGTCAATGAAATTTTCCTAATATTTACATTTTTTTTAAACTACTATTTGGTCAAATTTTCTAATAAAAATGTTCAAGCACCTTTACATTATGCACTTTAAAGAATCCAACTTAAAATACAACTTACAAATGCTCATCACACACATGGCACAGTGGATAAAGGTGTTGGTTAGATCCAGTGACAGGACCCAAAGAGTGTGAGTTCAATACCCGGTTAAGGCAGTGGAGAACTTGGAGAGGGGAATTAACAGGAGATAACTGATAACTGACATCCATTAGACATGGCACGTTGAACTAGAACAGTCTACCCCAGTAAGTGAAATCCCATCCACCTGAAGAAGGCTGAAACATTGTGATAAATATGGTGACAAAGATGAGGACAACAGTTCGAATAATGTAAATAGTGTACATAATACCTCATCTCAGAAATATAGATGAATACTTAATAAAAATTCTTAAGCAAACCTAACTATTAAGAGAATATCAACTATTATTAAATGAAATTCACTGTAGATTCAAAATCCCACTGTTGGTCATTTTATTAATATTTGTTTCATTACAGGCAAGTGACACTCAAGTTGTAGAAAAATAGTAGCTTATATTATCTAAGCAAAATTATAAGAGAAATTATAAGAGAAAATATTTAGATTACTTGATCACATTAAATGTAAAAAAAAAAGTTACAAACTGAATTGCTATCTGACCTTATTTTTACAATGTCAATGTCGAATCAACCCAACATTTGTTTTATTTCTAAGTGCATTCAGATTAAACAAAATTTTTCCACCTGATTAAGTGGTATTAACAGATTTTCTTAGTCATGGAAATTCCTTTTATTTATATTACACAACTTTATCTCACATTACTTAAACAAATTTCAGTAGTAAATACAGACTAAAAGTTTAATTTTCATTAATAAGGCTTGAATATATATTTTTTACTCAGGCTGCATGTTGGCATTCTCTTTCTGAGATGAAAATGATTAACAAAGAAGAAAGCAACAATATATCATGTACTTCGAGCATTAAAAACTATCTCTCCATGACACTTAACTAAAAACTATCTCTCCATGACACTTAACTAAAAACTATCTCTCCATGACACTTAACTAAAAACTATCTCTCCATGACACTTAACTAAAAACTATCTCTCCATGACACTTAACTAAAAACTATCTCTCCATGACACTTAACTAAAAACTATCTCTCCATGACACTTAACTAAAAACTATCTCTCCATGACACTTAACTAAAAACTATCTCTCCATGACACTTAACTAAAAACTATCTCTCCATGACACTTAACTAAAAACTATCTCTCCATGACACTTAACTAAAAACTATCTCTCCATGACACTTAACTAAAAACTATCTCTCCATGACACTTAACTAAAAACTATCTCTCCATGACACTTAACTAAAAACTATCTCTCCATGACACTTAACTAAAAACTATCTCTCCATGACACTTAACTAAAAACTATCTCTCCATGACACTTAACTAAAAACTATCTCTCCATGACACTTAACTAAAAACTATCTCTCCATGACACTTAACTAAAAACTATCTCTCCATGACACTTAACTAAAAACTATCTCTCCATGACACTTAACTAAAAACTATCTCTCCATGACACTTAACTAAAAACTATCTCTCCATGACACTTAACTAAAAACTATCTCTCCATGACACTTAACTAAAAACTATCTCTCCATGACACTTAACTAAAAACTATCTCTCCATGACACTTAACTAAAAACTATCTCTCCATGACACTTAACACATAGGTATAAGTTCTAAGATTAATCAAATCAGACATGGAAGGGGTTTCAATTAATAAAACTGAAATAGCCATTTTTTTCTTTTTTTTTTTTTAAATCAATTCATGTCAAACAAGGTGATAATGCCACTAAGATGCAAGGGGCTACTGGGAATGAAAAGACTTTAGATGAAACCGGAAACCCAATCCTAAACAGGAAACAAGGGATAAAACTCTACTCCTGTTCAAAAGACTGGGGAGTATCAGCCAAACAATAGGCAAACTTATCTACTGCTATTGAGGAGAAAGAATATATATATATATATATATATATATATATATATATATATATAAAACAAAGAAAAATCTTTTTACCTCATGTAGAGAATAGACTATTTTGGCAGATGATAAAAGTGAATGTCTGTCTTCTCAAACCAGACATGAAATGGAATTCACGTCTGTAGAATCTTACGAACATGAATTCCATTTCATATCTTGGTTGAGAAGACAGACAATCACTTTTATCGTCTGCCGAAATAGTCTATTCCCTAGATGAGGTAAAAAGATTTTTCTTGATTGTTTATCCATTGATCTGTATAAATAAAATACATCGAGCTTTCTTTTGTGGATCAATTTTAATATTCTTGTATTACTAAGACCCACTTGGATTATATACCCACTGATTTTATTTTAACTTTACTAAATAAACATAATTTACCTTGTGACCTGATGAGACCTCACAGTTGAAACCCTGGTTGTACAGAAAGGTAAAATATTTCATCATCTTCTGCTCTGCAAGTTCAATTTTCTGAATTGTGCACCAAGCACTTTTTTTTTTAATACATCTGTCTTTGGCATGGTAATTCAAATTTACAGAATATAATTTTACCTTATTTGGTTACGCTAAATCATTCCCCCACTCCCATCTCCTCTATTACTTTTCTTTATGCTATAGTAATTATGCTATATTAAATGCTATAGTAAATTTATAAAATTTCCTCTTCGTAGAATGTTCCTCTAGTTTTTTTTCTTTCCTTTACATCCTTGTTACCTTATATATTTTTTAGTTTTTCTTATATGTTTCCCTATTTTTAATTCTCCCAATTAGGCTTTATAGGGTTAATAGTCTCTGACATTGTTATTTAATGCAAATTTTCCCCTTTAAGATAGATTTTTACCACTTTCCCTAATATCTGTCTGTCACCTATTGTCTGACCCATACATCAAAAAGTGTGAACTCTCTATCAGGCCTTTTTGGCATGTTAAATTTTAGGTTGGCACTTTTCAATATTACTTTCTGTACAGTTAACTTTTACTTCCTGCATCTTTAAACTCTACACTCATCTTGAAATAATTAGATCATCTGACAGGTAAAGGAAAAATACATATATGGGAATTAGCAGCGTCTAACTGAGGATTGTTCGAAAGCATTACTATTACTGTATCTGTGATTTATAAGGTCTCTCCTACAAACGGGCATTACAAAAGTGGCGATGAGGAATCGTGTTGAGCTTACACAAGGAAAAAATTAAATATATGTATCCTACATGTCATAATAGGATATTCAGTAATAGTTGCCACTTCACCAAAGAGACGTCATATTTGCAGGACTACAGAGAAATAATCAGGTGAAGTTATTCAAAAATTAATCTACAAAATATTCAGCAGAGTAAAATGGAAGATCTAAATTCTATCATGATTCAAATGTTGGCACTACAAAAGCAACAACAAGAACAACAGTTGCAGCAACAAAAACTTCATGAACAGCAATTACAACAGAAGTTTTTTTAATTTTTTACTAAAACTACGGAAGAAAAGACTTCAGATTCATTCACTCCAGATGCTGTTGCTAATTCAATCAGTAAATTTATATACAATCCAGACAAAGGAATAACTTTTCCAGTTTATTATAGAAGACACAACAGGATCTTCAAAAGGGATGGTTCGCATTGGAATGATGAAAAGAAAGTTTGTTTATTATTAAGGAAATTTTCCCCTGCTGAACATGAAAAATATGTGAATTATATTTGGTCAAAAAAACCAGGAGAGATAAATTTTGATGAAACTGTGGCAATACTATCAAAATTTTTTGGTGATAGGAGCTCATTATTTAATACACAATGGCAATTTCTTAACTTGGTTATTGTGTGGCGATGAAGATTTTGTCACTCATGCAGGAGTCATGAATTGAGAATGTGAGAAGTTCAAGTTAAATGAATTAACTCCTGATTTATTTAAATGCCTGATATTTGTACAGAGTTTAACTAACAAGGACATGGAAATAAGATCCAGGATACTTGCTAAATTAAAAATGGATCCCAAATTAACTCTCCAGAAAATAGCAAAAGAATGTCAGCTTGATACCACAAGGATTGAGGAAAGAGACATTTCACAAGTACATAGTGTCTGACCATCTAAGAGAAAAGACTGTAGACTTTTTTCAACTCCTAACAGAACAGTAAAGATAGACAAACCCCTCTCTATACCTAATACTTGCCATGGTTGTGAAGGTAAGCATTTCAAAAGTAATTGTTTTTTCAAGAACAAAAAACATTACAAATGTAGGAGGGTAGGACACAAAAGTACTTGTGGCAGATACAAAAAAAAAGACTGAAAAATAAAATGTGTGTGAACATGATAAATACATGGAGTAAAAATAAGAAGCATAAAAGGAAAATTAACAAGACTTCAAACATGTCTTTAACCGAGTTATAAACATCTCTAAAGAGGAAATTTATTTTTGTGTAAATTAATAATGTAAAAATAAAATTACAACTGGATACAGGATCTGACAAGGAGAAAAATGGGTAAATTAAACCCATTTTATTGACTTCTGATAAAGTTGTGTATGGAGTTTCAGGAAAGAGATTGAACTTTCTGGGTTAATTCACCTGTAACATTTCTTTTGTTGGAAAAACCAAGAAAGCGGTTGTGTTTGTATTGAAGAATACTGCTAATTTATTTGGAACAGACTGGATTGTATTATTTGATCTTTGGAACCTTCCAATTAATTCTTTTTGCAACAAAATATTGTTACCTCTAGTGCTAATACAGCAACTGAAAAATTAAAGAATGAATTGAAAAAGAGTTTTCCAGAAGTTTTCTCCAAAAAACTAAAAAAATACAAAAACTAAAGCTAAAAGAGAATGTAGCACTGACATTTAAGCCAAAAAGGAGTGTACCTTTTGCAGCTTTAGGAATTAGACAGACTGGAAAAATTAGGTGTGATCTCAAAAATAGACTATTCCAAATGGGCTTCACCAACAGTTTACATTAAAAAAAAGAAATAATAAAATCTGTGTATGTGCTGATTTTTCAGTGGGGTTAAATGATAGTTTAAAACAATATAACTACCCGTTACTAAGTCCAGAGGAAATTTTCGCTAAATTAAGTGGTGGTAAATTTTTGTCTAAATTGGACCCGTCAGACGCTTACCTACAAGTATTAGTAGATGAAGAGTACTTAAAACTATTAACAGTTAACACTCATAGAGGATTATACAAATTTAACAGACTTCCTTTCGGTATAAAGGTAGCACCAAGCATATTCCAACAGATTATGGATACCTTGCATGATGGTTTGGATTGTGCACAAGCATATTTAGATGATGTACTTATTAAAAGTAAGGCCTGAAAACAACATATGGAAAATGTAAAAAAAGTGTTTGAGAGAATTAAAGAATATGGTTTTAAGATAAGTAAAGGAAAATGCAAATTTATATCTGGGACATAATAAATATGTTAAATATGTTGTAAAATCACTACAAAAATAGCCATTTTGTTTCAACACCCTCGGTGTCTTATCAAGTGATGTTGAATGTAAAATAAATGGTTTTAAAAGTTTCAAATTAATTAAAAATCCTTCGCAAGGGGAAAACGTTGTTACAAAGGCTAGATGGACCAATCAAAATACAAGTATAGGAAAATTCAAAAAGCTTGACAACAAAGTCATGTTATAATAGCTATTCAGATTTTTAAGATATGGATAATATTAAAAAAGAATTTATTCTAATCAATAATTACTAAATTATATGATAAAATTTAATATTAAAATTAAAAACTGCTAATTTCAAAATCAAAATTTAATCGCTATTAAGTTTACAACTATAAAATTACTGAGGAGAAAAGAAGAAATATATATGTTATTCAATTTATTTCTTCATTGAAGTTACTTTAGAAGCTAATTTTATATCTGGTCCTTTGACAATATGTATATATTTTAATTCCAAGTGTGTGAATGGGGTCCTAAACTCACGCGTAAAACAAACACAATCAGATTATAATATATAAGCACCCAGACATATTTAGATACATATACACACAAAAAAAGTGACGAGACAGAGAACATCTCCACAGCCCTTTATGAAAAAAAAAAAGGGGGGACCAACACATACGTACATATATAATTAACAGTGAATGCACTTTCCATACACATAGACACCTATAAATACATGCACACACATCCACAGACATAGACCCAGACAATCAGATACCACAACCAATAAATATTTAAGACTGAAAGTGTCATTAAACAAATGCTAACCACTTCTTGAAATATAACTTAAGCGAGCAAACATACAAAGATAAAAATGATTAAAAATAATATTATTTAATATATTAAAAAACGAAAATTCCAAGCCCACAAATATCAATAAAAACATATTTTAATCAGATAAGTTGATAATAATTTTATTATATATTAGGTGAAAGAAAATAAGATAAAAAGAACTACTTACAGAAATAAGTGGTTAGCATTTGTTTAATGGCACTTTCAGTCTTATTAAAGATTGTGGTTGCATGAAATGCAAGTTGATTTGGGTATTGGAGCTGTGATTCTACACAAATATGAAGACAAAAAAACTAAACCAATAACTCATGCTTCAAGATCATTAATTGCAGCTGAAAAAAAAGCTACAGCAAGATAGAAAAGGAAGCATTGGCCATAATAATTGCTATGGAAAAGTTTCATAAATTCATACATGGTAGAAAATTCATACTGCAGACAGACCATCATCCATTATTGTCCATATGTGGATCAAAAAAGGGTGTTCCCACACATACAGCAAATAGACTGCAGTGCTGGGGAACTATCCTATTGAACTATAATTATAAAATGAAGTTTCTGCCATCCAAAGAATTAAGCCATGCAGACGGATTACCTAGACTAATACCAAAATTCTGCGAACCACTTGAGAACACAGTAATTGCGGTAATAAGAGCCAAAAATGAAATTAATAACATATTATCCAATACTGTAAGAGAAATGCCCATAAAATTGGAGGAAATAAGAATTAAGTCAGAAAAAGATGACTTTATGGAGCATACTATCTAGTGGTAGTTGATAGTTACACTAAATGGCCAGAAATATTAAAATGTAGAAGACTGACTACCATGGTAATGATAAATTTCCTACATGAGATTTTTGCAAGGTTTGGTTTTCCTGACTATTGTTTCAGATAACGGGACACAATTCATGTCTAGTGAATCTAAGGTTTTTGTAAATCATTAGCAATAAAACATATTACAACTCCCCCTTATTATTTAAGATCAAACAGACAAGCAGTTGGTTTGTCAATATGTTTAAAAGGGCACTAAAAAAGTTGGAGGGAGAGGAGTCAGCTGAAGTAATGCTACAACAATTTCTGAGTTTTCAGAATAATACCAAACCCAAACACTGTGTCTGGAATGTCACCTGCAGAGTTGATGTCTGCCAGGAAGATTAAGTCAGTTTTTAATAAGGAAAGAGCCTCAAGAAATAACAATATAAGTAAATATTTCAAACCTGGAGATAAATTACTTTTTAAAATATATCAACGTGGAAAAGAATTCTGGGAAGATGGCGTTATAAAAAAAAGCAAATTGGCAAAATGACATACATGGTACAGGGACAAAAGATGGAAAGATAAGAGACACCTTAATCAGTTAAAACAGTCTCCAAAAAGAGGTACCTATGGAAATTTTGTATGACACGTTTGACATACCTGCGCCATCAGAAATTGTTGAACCAAGGTTCTATGGTAAGAGAAAAAGAGTAACAACAGAATTCCTAAATATTGAACTGAAGCTGAAGAAATATAGACTCCAGAGGAAGTCATCTCAAAGGGGAGGTGTCATATAATAAAGTGTCGCTGTCAACACTTGGGTTTGAACCCAGATCGCCAGAGAGCAAGCACATTCAGCCTCATCTTGAAATAATTAAATCACATGATGGGTGAAGGATATATATATATATATATATATATATACATACATACATACATACATACATACAGAGAGAGAGAGAGAGAGAAATTAGTGTTGTCCTACTGAGGATTGTTCAAAGGCGTTACTATTACCGTATCTGTGATTTACAATGTCTCTTCTACAAACAGGCATTACAAAACTTTACTATATATATATGAAAATAAATATACATATCCTTCACCACTAAAACAACTAGACGTTTCATGCACAATGCAATCTTCAGGTGGTAAGTATGGACTAAAGTTTTTGTTGTGCATGAAACTCAGAGCCCTGTTAGTGGTGAGGGATAATATGTACATTTATTAATATATACATAATAGTTGTATTACATCAAGCACTGTTGTATTAACACCAGCACTATATGTGCCATATACACACACACACGTTGATTGTCTCATCTTCACAGATGACTGCCGTCTTGCCCATCAACACCTATATCCAATCTAGATCATTGTTTCCTCTCAAATTACTTCAAAGGTGGCTCTTCAAACCAGAAGCTGCTTTGCAAGGACTATAGCATAGATGACAGATGTGCTCCAGACCTTCCACAGGGTTAAGCAGATGTTGCTATGGTAGGTCATTGCTGTGTACAACCATATGCCTCATCACTCCAGATGTTGATTCACATACAATAACAAATGAGTTAACAAGACATCTGTACATCAGTGGATTATAGTGATGTAGGTTTGTACGGCACCTAGACCACTCTCTGAACCTTAGTGACTAGCTTCCAGAGACAATCTATCACAAGATGACTGGTAGCCACTTCAATCATAGGTTTTTCTGAGTGTCCCTCTCACAAAAAGCAATGACTTATTGAAAGATGCTTTCAACAACAGAGGTCACGCCACCAGATACTGGACAGATACATCATGGATTTACACAAATTAACTATTTGCCCATAGCTGGAATTCCAACAGGTGGTACTACCCTGGGTCAGGGTAGACCTGGGAACAACAGCAATTAAAAGGTGGTTCCACACACCTTATAACCTCCAATTTCCCAATCAGAGGACTAGCTGTTGGATATAGTTTATTGTCATAGCCAGGACACACACACACACTGGTCGGTTTGGCAGTATAAGTTTTCATTTATTTTCCTTGATATTGTGGTTTTCCATTCAGTTTTTAATTTAGTATTTCTGCTTTCTAAGGAAGCCATCCATTTTCTTGTGTAATGATAGCATTTCCAGTTGATATCTGATTTTGTTTGAGATTGATAAATTTTTCAACTTAGTCCGTTCAACTCATAATTTCTCGTGTATTTCTGGTCTAATTTTAAAAATATTCATATGGCTGTAAAGAAAATACTTTCTTTACAGCAAGTAAATGGTATTTTGCTTCAAACAGACAAAAATGTGAAATATGCTTTTTTTCCAGACTAAATTTTACATGTTACTTTGTTTCACAAAATCAATGTGACCAATCTTTATCAATATTCTTGAAATTGTAAATTAATTTCTAATTAGAAGACACTTTACAACCAGGAAGATGTTCATTTCTCCTGACCCATGAAAGTGAATTACTTCAAAAATTAAAAGTAAGCAAAAAAAACAAAACAAAAAAAACTGATAGTAATAAATATGTGGTAAAAGAACTTTCAAATATGTGGTATGCATGATACACACTTAGGCAATCGTGTATCCTTCAATACATGACTGACAAGGCAGATTTTTTCCCGCAGTAGGTTACCATTTCTTTCTGTGGTAGACTAGATGCCATCCTGCTATTTACTGCTTGGAGGGGAGAGAGAAGAGGATTTATGCCTTTCCCAAGGGTATTAATACATAAGTGGATGCAATGGATTTGACTGGAATTCGAACTCGGCCCTCCATTACTCCACCATACCTACCCATATATATATATATATATATATATATATATATAAAATTAGCAAATAAAATTTCAGAGTTCAGGCAGAGATGTTAAAAGTATAGAGTTGGAGTAAACTTTAGAAGAGATAAACCTCTACTAGTGTTCAAAAGACCAGGGAAGAGTGTGAACAGAGTGATAGGCAAACCTATCTACTCCTATTGAATTCATTAAAAAATATTTGATCCTATTCACAGATAAAAATAGTGACTATACCAGTAAACAGGTTTAAATCATTTTCTCTCTCTCTCTAATTAATCAATTTTATGATTCATAGTTGATTTAAAAAAAAAAACAAAAAAAAAAAAACAGGAAAAATGAACAATGAACTGAGTATACATCAGTTAATACTTTAAAAAAAAATTTAAAAGCAACAGAAATATGAATGCCTTACATTGCATTCTGTTTGGCTTTGGTCCAAGGTTCTTTGGCTTTCAATTGTAGCTGTTTCTTTCGACATGGTGGACAAGAACATTGCCTTTGAGATTTATGAGCTTCATCTGCCGAGAAGATAAAAAAAAAAGGAGAAGAAAAGAAACCTATTAATAATTACTAGCACACTTCTATGCAGTCTCATAAATATTTCAATACCTACTTTAGGCAGCTTATAAATTTATCACCAAGTCAAGCTTAGACTTTAATTAAATTTAATTCATTCTTATACAAGAAAGAAGTGAATGTTAACAGTTAATTTATTAATCACCCTTTTGCTACATTTCAATTGTTCAACACTTTGATAAAACTTATAAGCCTTCTGAGATATATACCAAGAACATTTTATTTTTCAAAATTTAATGTTTAATAATGCTTTCTTACACATTAACAAAAGTTTTTCAAATTTTAAACCAACCATGATAAACAACCTAAGAAATAATATCATTTCATTATTGTTTTCTACTTTCCTCCCTAATTTTCCCTGAGGAAAACTGAAAATTTAACCATCACAATGAGCAAATATATGCTTCAAATAAATAAAACTAGAAAACAAAATATAACAAGTTTTGCTGCTCATTTCAAAGAATGTTTTTGTACTGAACTCAAACAGTGAACTTATTTTCAATTTCAGAGCATCTGACCCTAAAATAGGATCTTATAACTACACAAAATGTGAAATAGATTCCTATGTTAGAAACTTGCAACACATTTTTTTTTCTTTTTAAACATCTGTTAATTCTCACAAGGAAACTAATGAGGTGAGTTAAAAAAAAAAAAAAAAAAAATAACCTTGAAATTTTTTTCTTCCATATTTTCTTACAATCAGCAGTAACCTATACACACCAGATGTTCAAAAGTCTTAAATCAATCTAATAAAATTGATCATTCAACTATTAATGTACAGAGTAAATGTTGTCTCCAAAAGAATCAGCTAGTAATATTCATTTTGCAAAAATTTAAAGGATTTTAGCAGAAAGAAACAATTTTTCATAAAGTATTCTCTCATGTACACCAAAGCAAATGTGGTTATAACAATACTAGATTACGCTATCAAAAATTGATGATATTTAAATAATCTTCTCACTGAATTAATTGCATTTAACAAAAATAAATTGTTGCTCTGAATTTTTTGTTTATATTTATATGTTGTGAATTATTTATTGTAATGTTTTATTTAGTGAAATTTATGTATGAAAAAAACCATTTAGGAAAAACCTAGTTATTTTGGACACTCATTTGGCCAGGAGAGTGGTGGTGCCAGTATTGTGAGTGACAATAGCCCATGTTTTACCAGTGATGAATTCAAGCGATTTCTGAAATCAAATGCTGTCCAACAAATGTTCACTACTCCTTATCCCTCCTCCAATGGTCAGGCTGAACATCCAGTGCACACGTTCAAAGAAGCACTGAAGATGTTAAGAACAGAAGGGAAAGCAACCCTCAAATCCCAAGTACACCATTTCCTATTCTCTTTTAGAACTACTCCTCATACAGCAACAGGAGTTTCTCCTGCTGACTTGAGATTTTAATGCCAGTTATGAACTGCTTTTCATTTACTGAAGCCCAATACATATCATTGAATTCAGGGTTACCTGGCCAATATGGAATAGGGAACTAAGATGATGAGGCCAATTCAAGGTAGATGATCGCGTACTGGTGCAGAATTTCAGAACTGGGGAGTGGTGGATGGAGGGCATCATTACCAAACAATTGGGGTCTGTAAATTATGAAGTGGAAGCGGGGGGAGGCTTGATGAGGTGACGTGTGGATCGATTAGCGAGTCTGACCCCACCCAAGATTGCAGTGGAAGTCATGCCCAATGTGCCAGTGGTAGAGGTACAAGAACTGCTTGAGGTTCCAGAAACCTATGAAGCATCTGGAATGTCGACTGACTCTCCAGCAAATGATGCAATGATTTCTCCAAAATACTCTGAAATGCCAAATGCTACCGAGATGCCTGAAGTGCAGTGGTCGGGTTGAATTCAGAAGTCACCATCCAGGTTAAGGAACTGGGTAGCAAAGTAAAGTCTGGAGGGTGTTGTGAATTATAATATTTATTGTAATGTTTTATTTAGTGAAATTTATATATGTGTACATTTAGTAAAAACCAAATTATTTTGGATGGGCTCATTTGGCCAGGGGAGTGGTGGTTCACCCCTGGTTGGTTATAAAAGATGGACACTTGGGATAATCAGGTGCTAGCGAGTAGTGACTACTGATTGCCATGCTGCTCTATTGGAAGTTGACAACTACTCTATCGTGCTGCAGAAATGAAATACATAAAACATTCCAGAATATTCAACTAAACAAATAAAAAAAGAAAACATTTATATAAAAAGTCTTGCTGCTCATTTCAAAGAATGTTTTTGTACTGAATTCAAAGAGTGAAGTTATTTTCAGTTGCAGAGCATAGGATCATGTAAATACACAAGAAATAAACAAATATTTTATTCCATACTGAATAATTATGAGTTCGATAGCACAAAAAGAATCCACTGCAATTTGCACATCTCTGTATATAAGAAAGTATGTAAAGATATATGAGGGTGCTGAAAATAAATTGGCTCAACATACTCCTAAAATCTAATTCACCAAACATCATAATTTATTTTTGAATCCTTTCTTGGTAAAGTCTAGAACTTTTCAGCAACTTCTCTCACTCTAGTAGGAAAATTGGATCCAAACCAGCCAGGCAAATGGTTGGATGAGCTTATAGAAACCAATGACCAACATGCAGCTAGGAGATAGAAGACTCCTATTCAGAAAAGCCTGTAATTGTAGCATCATCTGAAATGTGACACAGTGCACCAGTATAGGACTTAAGTGATATGATGGAGAGAGTGTACATTGTGGGACATAGACAATTGACCACTTTAAACAATTCATTTGCACAGGTTATTCAGTAAAAACTTAGAATTTACTGAACCTTTATCTGTCAGGAAAATTCATTCATATATATGTGTGTGTATTATAGTTATAAAATATCTAAGATAAAAAATGATGACAACTGATTTTAATTTTAAACTAAATGCTTACCGATTTAGTGAATTTACTTTGTTCTTTGAAGCAAATGCTACCAAAAGATTAATACACAAACATTTGAGAATGTCTTTGAGTATTATAACAAAGAAGTAAAAACTGGGTATAAAAGAATTTAATGATAAAAAAGAGAACCAATCCAATGTATGTCTTGTTTTTGCATTGAGTAGATGATAGAAATTCCTAGGTTTTATAATTTCTTATGAGCAACAAGATATTTCTAAATTAGTATGAGTAAAAGAAATATGCTAATAATGGAAACAAGGTAGAGACAAAAATATGATAGCATATTGGATGAATGAACAGGTAAGAATTGCCCTGATTTCAGCTGGATCTCTCCAGAAGCAAATTATAGCTTAAAGATAAATAGTGACACATTTTCATATATTGTAAAGAAAAATTGCATCCCACACACTGTTAAAAATAGTAATAAAAAAATCTCTCAATCTAAAAATACATTTGCAAAGTACATATACATGTATAGATGATACTGCTATTTTATAAAATACAAAACAAACATGTATATTTTGATGCAATGATGTCAATTTTATGATGATATTAATCTGAATTTTGATAGATAAGACAATGTTATAAAAATTTTAAAAGAAGGTAACACATTAATATCAAAAGAAATTATTTTCTGCTAGAAAAATTCAAAATTTTGATCAAATATTTTTGTGAAATACTTGATTGTACTTTTTAAAGTACTTTTTTTTTTAATAGCAATGAATGCTGTACACAAATCTTAGCATAGTAACTACTGAGATGACAGATAAAAGTAATATGAAATTTTTGCCCTATATTGGCTGTTATCTTTATACTTGGTGAGACAATCAAATTAAAGTTATCCTGTTCATGTTTTCATGTAAATGAAAAGAACAAATCTTCCAATTTGTCAAAATGTCAGAAGGGAGCATTTTACTTTTTAAAAAGAGTAATACAAGACTTGTGGGTTTACTTTTTATAATCTATCTGCTATCCTTAACAATGTAACCAAAACATGTCATTTATTATTCCCAAAGAATAATAATTAAATCTATTTGAGAATAAAAAATAAAACCTGTAGAACCATGAGAAGATACTGAAAATTTGTGGCCCAACCCCCCCTTCTAAAATCAGTATTTCAATGACCAAAATAGCAGAATACAGATGTAACTGTAATATGGAATAAGGATTATTAAAGCTTTTGTCTTAGAGATAAATAATAAAACTACACACACACAAGCCCCTTCTTACAAAAAAGAGAAAACCCAATTCACATAATCAGTTTGTATGTCAGAAAATTCTCACCTAATATAAGTACAAATACAAGAAATATATACAAAGTTGTCTTGCTTACTAGTTTAACTTTTTTATCACAATGAAATCCTTAGAGAATTAGACCAATTCACCTGTTAAAACTCCTACTTCAAAATCAAACCAAGTAGGTAATTCCACAGGCAATAGACAATAACAAACTGCTTGCCATATATAAAATGTGCTTAGAACTCAATAAATTGCAAGCAGTTTATAAACTACAAAGGTTTTGAAACAATAATAATGAATTAGAGTTAAAAAATGATTTAATAACATTAAAATATAATTTTTAGTAGCTCTAAATAGATATACTTAAATCTTGCTAAATTGCCATCTATTTTTGTAGACATAGATTAGTGATAAAGCTGATTTGTCTTTTACAGCATCCACATATTGAGAAAGAGAGAAAAGGATTTCAAACCAAAGTTCAAGAATCCCAATAATCGATCTTGCAAGGAATACGAGGTTCAAATAACTAGAAACAAAACAGCAGTTTATGATTAGTTTCAGAATTTAAGAAAAAAGAAAAGAATTATAGTTAAATTTACTAAACTTTCAAAAATACAAGTTCTTGCAAAATCAAGAAACGTTAATGATTTTCTCAAATGTAGCACAAGTTAATTATTTTTAGTGTAGTTATAAGAAAATCAATTACCAATTACTATTTAACAGCAGATATTCATTTAAAAAATTTAAAAGAAAAAAAATCTAAAGATATATTTCTTGGTGAACATTTCTTAATGTATAGCTATTAAGATATTTACATCATAGACAAAGGCATGTAAACATAAGGAACACACCTTAAAAGGCTTGGAGAGATTATATATTTCATTATAAATAACTAACATATTTGAAGCTGTTTTCGCAACTTTATGCTATTGGGTTAGGAAACTTGATTTTATAAGTTTTGCAACTGTAATTTATAAAGTTCTTCATTGGCAAAAATTAGATTTATGAAACTCAAATTTAAAATAAATTTCTTTAAAAAAAAAAAAAAGTTAGATGCTAGGCTAGAAACAAAATTTTCCTTTTTCAAACTTTTTAAAATAAAGTTACAATATGTTATATAATGTAACTTAATCAAGATAAATACTTACTTTAAATGCAATGTAAAGTATCTTTTAATGATATGGTAATTTTAAAAAGGAAAAATATATATTTTCTGGAAAAAGGGACACCAACTGGATCAACAGTATTAAACCAGACAGATATTTCAAAAAGATTCTGAGCATTCAACTGAATCCAAACAGGATTTCTTTAAATATACCAAAAAATAGATGATGTTACTCTCAAAATAACGTATCAATTTTAAAAGAGTGTAAACCTTAAACTTCCACACTGGTATTTGTTCATATATATCACAAGACATCTCAATTTGAATTCTAAATGTACTGACACATGGTGTGACATTTAACTAAATGTCAAACCGTATGTCAGTTCATTTATGGTTATAAGTTGTATGACATGGAGAAGAAGCAAGCTTCATATCTGCTTTTACAATTCATTTTTTTTCTAATATACAAGTTTTTAGTTTAATGGAGATTTAAAAGCTGACTAATAGAGGGAGAAACTGCACACCTTTTTCTTTTGACAAAGTTGAGTGTAAAATAAATTTTGTGTAGAAAATCTGACACATTAAGACTTAGGTCTGATGTATTTGATAAAACCCACTTAAAAAATATACTTCAATCCTAGACTCTTTCGAGGTATGATGTTATTTTGAACATTTAAATCTGTAATTAAAAAAAACAAAAGAACAAATAATTAACAATAAGCTTATGCAAATGATGTCCACTGAATTAAAAAAAATAAAATGCATATTCAGTCTTGTGGCAAAACAGTGGTTTATATTACAAAGAAAAAGCAATTGTTTTCTATTTCTTCAGTAAGTGCCATACGTGATACACGCTTGGGTGATCATGTTTCTTTCGGACTGTAGGTTGACGTTTGTTTCTGTGGTAGACTGGTTGCCAACTGTCTTGCTATTAATTCAACCCATAGCTGAGGGGAAGGGGGAATAGAGATCGATTCATACCTTTTGCAAGGATATTTGCCCGTAAGTGAATGTAAAAGGTTCTTCGATCTTTTATTTCGAGACGATTACACCACAATGCATTGAAGGTTAAATATAGATAAGAAAAATAAAAATGAGTAACTATTTTTTAATTTTACTACGAAAAAGTTGTTAAAATTCAATGATTCCAATTTAAAATATTTTTACCGTATTATTAATTTCATGTCTTCTTAGTCTTACTTTAAAATTAAAATTATAGGCAATTATTTTGTTGACTTTATTAAAAAAAAAAACAACAGTTATACTTCAATTTTAAAAAAAAATGAATGAAAAAAAAAATGTCTTTTTTAAAATTAAGTTTTAAAAACAGTCCAAAATTAAATTCACCGGGTTTTCATTTGATTTGCAACGGGAGAAAAAAAATGTATATTTCTGCTTTGAGTTTTAAAAATTTTCCTGTATATTTAAATTTTGTTTTTACAATCTTAACAAGGTTGAAACATTTTTTTTAATTTATTGATTGGTGCTTCTTAATCTTATGAGAAATTTAATTTTAAAAAAATCTATTAAAAAATCTTCTAGTAGACTTAGAGTCAGTTCAAGTACTAACAGATTTATCATTTATATTTAGTACACCTGAGGTACTTAAAATATACTATTGTTCACTATTGTTATTCGTATTTGTGTGCTACTAAATCATCTGCAATGCGTTAGTAATTCAATACACAATCTTTCATATCTTCTCTCTGTAAAAAAACAATTACGAAGCTTCTTTTTAATTTTTAAATCAATCAATAACAAAACTTAACAGATTTCCAAAATAAATCTTCTTGACGATACACTCCATATATAAACTGAAAACATAAAGCATTTCGATAAAAAGCTCCACAGTTGCAATATTGTTTACATTTTAAATTTAAATCGGGACAAGTGTCGAGGCTCTTTAGGTAATATTTGTTTGTAACCAAATGATATATGTTTGAGCTTTTCTTATATACATCATAAAACCTGAACTGACGGCAGAATCAGTCTATTTTTAAATACTTGTAAAATCAGTGATAACTTAACGAAAAAAGAAAAAATTGTAAATATCTGTTCATTTTTTTTAAAATCAACACGTGTAAGGACAACTTTCAAAAAAATCCTTTGAAAAAAATAATAGAATTTTGACTTTTGAGGACGTATACTTAATGTTTGTGTTGTAATTTATTGATATTTCACTCTAAATTTGAAAAACGATGGTCCATTTGTTATTGTTGTTCTTCAGATCATAAAAAACAAGTAAGATATTAAAATTTAAAAAGAAAATAACGATAAAAAAATCTATAAACTCTTTTTTTATTCGTGTGTTGTACTACGGAATAGACGAGAAGCCGATAAAAGGTTTTTTAAAAGCATCACTTTTAACTCGATAAAAAGAAATATAGATCTTTAAAATGATCAATAAACGTATTTGTTATCTTCTCTCAAGAAGAAAAATGAAAATCAATAATTTTATTCGCATATTTCCATTTATTGTACTTTTTATACCAAATCGAGAGTAAAGTTTAAAATAAAAAGATAAAAAAAAGAGCTGTTATCTCTAATTCTTTGCAAAAATGATCGAAAAAGTCAGAATTTAATTAAAATTTGAATGACATTAAACTTGGGTTTTATTACGAATACAAACGCAACGTTTTATTTGATGTTAAAATATCAAAGACGTTAAATTTCGATTTAAGATCCTTAATTTTCCTAAATAAAAATGTTAAGAGGGGTCAACCTTTTTTAAAGCATCCTTAAAAGTCCTTCTACCCTGCGAGAAGAACTTTGAGTGTACAAAGTTATCAAAACCAATTTAATTAACAGGATTTCTTTTATTTTTCAATAATAACGACTGAATTTTGGTTTTTCAAAGCAGAAAGCACAATATTTTGGAATATTAAACCTTATTGTACGTAAATAAAAAGTAATATAACTATAATGAAACCATTTCGTTAGAAATATACGTCTTCACCGGATGTCTGACTCATACAAGTATTGTCATGTTACTAAACAGAACATATCTAAAGTCTAAATGTAGCATCTGTGTGATTTTTTAAAAATAGTATATTATTATAGGATTTAAAGCAATGGAAATCTCACATTTCGTAGTATTTAATCAACATTACAAAATATAAGGATACTTTTTTATGAATTAAAAAAAATACAGAGAGAGAGAAAGAAAGAAACAAACATTTTTAGCGTCATTACAGTACACACATCACTAGTACTACATCATACGTGTCAGGGTCTCTCTTTCTGCAGTGAGCCTACAAATTATACTGAAACTATTCTTAAGGGTAAGATTATGAATAAAAATTACTTACCTTTATTCGATTTGCGAGGAAAAAAGTAGCAGGTCGCAGAAACGATGGCGGCGAGCCAAAAACATAGCAAGAAATATAAAAATGTTCCTCCCTGCTCATCGTACTCAAACTGCATGCCCGCCATATTGGAAGCAGGCGGAAGTAGGTCAGTGGATACACGTGGAAGCCACCGACAAAAACCCTCACTGCTTATTTTTTTTTCCCCCCTCTTCTCGGTTTATTTCATTTATTTTTAGTTGCTTGTGTGTTTGTTTCAGGCTCATTTATTTTTTGTTTATTTATTTTTCCATCAAATCATTAGACTTTCAATCGAATTTTCTAGAAGTTTATTTTAACTTGTATAGGTAAAAACAATTATCAATACTCTTTCAACTTCTAATAAGGAATAAAAAAAATCTTTAGAAAATCATTTTTTTATGAAAATAGCAAAAAAAAAAT